>JAVANC010000025.1:31771094-32133594 GCA_033319125.1 Parnassius glacialis
AAATAATCTCTTAAATTTGCGACTTTTATTTTCACTCAGAAATTATTGCATGGTACTAAAATTTTTCATTTGATCGCTTATTTAAAATCTACTTAAGTTCATTATTTTCTTTTTCATGTTCACGATACAATGTATATTGTTTAAGTGTGTCAAATGCCTAGAAATTATTACGTCAAGGTCATTGGCACTGATTACGCACGAACGAAAGGGAAATCAACGATAACTTCATTTTACTGTCATCAGTCCTAACTTAGGGTAGTGAGATACGCAGCCCGCGGCCTGCTGCAAGATTTAAACAAGTGATAAAATTAAAAACTGTGTGCAACCGACTTCAATATAAATAAAATGAGAACGTCATCAATGTAGTCGTGTAATACGCATTATTAAGGATAACTCAAAAACAACTGGTCAGATCTTGATCAACTTTATATGGGACCACATGAGAAGTCCCAGCTTTCAAATAATCATCGAATGTGGTTCAGCTAGAAAAAAGTTCTGAGGTAACACACATGAAAAAATTACAACACAGTCAAATTAAGAACCTCCTATTTTTTTGAAGTCGGTTGAAAAAAAAGTTTCGTCGTATATTGATCACACCTCCTGAGACAGTATAACGCAAGTGACTTTTGTATTATAAGTACGTAGTAAGTACAGTAAGTAACAGTTAGATGATGTGGTGACTCGTAGACACCTAAAAATAATATCCTCGATTACGAATCCTCGATTTGGGGTACGTAAAACAGCCTCAAATACATTATAATACTGGCACTTTAAGAAAAGATATTATAATACGGTGCACTTCCCCTAGACGGAAAAAAAAGAAAAAAAAATAAGAAAAGTCTTACGATCTAATTAATCAACAAACTATGAAAAATTTTGCCGGTAAAGTAATTACAGCATTACACACACTAGCAACGTAGACGCATTTGTGGCAAGTCTAATAACTACGATTTAGCTTTGTCGATCGTAATGCATACGGCAATGGAGTGGAATATTAGTTTGCTAGCAATTATTACAATATCTTCAAGGCAAGATTGAATGGGTTTTTTTAAGCTAAGTCATTGCGGTTTATCATTTTTGACTACACCACTTACCACCAAGTGGGATAGTAATCAACGTACTGGCTTATAATACATAAAAAAAACTTACATTACTTTAAGCCACTTGCAGGTCTAAACGGGATAGATCTCTAAAGTCGCCATAATTTAACAAAATAAAATGTAAACTTTGACGAGTCCTGTCGCATTTTATAGCAATTAGTGTACGTATACGGTAGAGCCACGTTGCAGCTGTTTATGATTGTAGCGCGAATGGGTCAAGGACCACGCTCGACCGGGGAAAGACCACGCTCTCACAGAATACCCAAAGTAGCAGCTAATTGCTGCTATGTTTCGTATGGTGAGTGTAGAGAAGCATGGACCCTTTTACTGGAAACGAGACGTTTCATCTTAGTCCTCAGGGGTGACAACGCATCTGAATTTTCATTCTTAATTGAGGATAAATGTAGATGTCTATGAGCCACAACATTCACTTACCATTAGGCTGTGTGCTCGTTTTACAGCTTATTCTATATAAATGAAATTGTTTATAATCATATATCACGTTGGACACTACCAATTCTTGAAGTTTAATTCATCATCCTTCGATACGAATTCCACGCACGCACCAAAACTAAAGAGACGATGCGTGAAAGTTTTTGTATCGTGATTATTTACATGCAAACGAAACTAAGACTGCAATGGGATATTTAACGCCTTATTACAAACATATAAGGTGTAAAATTACTTAATCGTTCCTTAAAGGCGCTTATGCATGCAATAACATAAAAATTATTATAATTACTACTGGTTGCGTCTAATCAATGCCACAGGCCGAGAAACATTGTCATTGAAAATTATTGAGCTGTTGGTTAATTTTAATTTATAAAAAACTACGTCCCTGTTGATATAGTCTACGAACAATAATATAGATTGGATTTATAGAACATTATATATCATCTCGGAACATTATTTGGTAGTAAGTAAAATATAGAAAATGAACACAAAACTGTTTTTTTATATATTTAACCGACTTTAAAAAAGAAGTTTTACAATCTGATGATATTATGTTATTCTTTATATTTGTGAATGTTAATTGTGAATCTATTTTGATGATTATTCTTTTATTAGATAATTTACACTTCTGGCCTCATAAAATTTCATCCCCAAGGGTGGCAAAATACGGGATGAAATTTATAATGTAACTTAATACCTACACGACAACATTGAGATTTTGATGTTTTTCTATAGTATAAGGGTGACAAACGACCACACAGTCCACCTGATGGTAAGTGGTTGCTGTGGTCCATAGACATCTACATCTATCTTCGATTACGAATCAAAATGCAGATGCGTTGTCACCCGTGAGGACTAAGATGGAACGCATCGTTTTCAGTAAAAATGGTCTCCGGTTCTCTACGCTCACCATACGAAACAGAGCAGCTTGAAGTCGCTATTTTACGCTAGTATTCTGTGAGAGTATGGTCATTCCCCGGTCGGGCCGACCAATTCGTGCTACATCTATACTATTAATATAGCTGCAGTATGGCTCTACCACGTACAATGTCGCTTAGTACACTCAAAAGGGTTAAAAAGATTAACTTTTAAGATATTTTTATTTGATTTTACATGTTTTTATTAGCACCGACTTCACAATGATAAATTATTTTACTCTTTCGGCACCTACGTTACCATATCGGATAGCTGATTCTCTCACGCGACCTGTAACTGCTACTTACGTATAATGTATGTGTTACGTATACCTACTGTAAGTGTATTTAAGTAATGTTACTATCGTTTAACAGTAAACTATCGAGTCTATTTAATTTTACAATGTAAATGTAACGTTTTATTTAAACTATATAAATAATGAATAAATATTAATGACTTTAATCGTTATAAATTAAATTAGCAGCTTAATTATAATATATTTCAAATTTAATTGCAATATTTTATTCAATAATATCATATACCTCTATTTTGTTTCAATTAATATAAATAACTCATTATTTTAAGTCAAATTAAATACAATTTATTGCTTCTTAGTTAAAATAAATTGATAAATCAATATTTTTATATTAAACTATAATCCCAAATCCTAATGTATTAAATATTTTTCTAAGTGTATTTAAGTAATATCATTATCGTTTAATACTAAAATATCCAGTCCGAAAGGTAAAATACTGGCCTATAAGCGGCCTGCTTTCACTTTAATAACTGTTATCAAGCAGCAAGGATCCTGTCACGCTTTTACACTGCTGATCGGTGGATTATGCATGTTCTTTTTAGTAGAATTAAAAAACAACGTGTGCATTTTACACGCGGTGGAAGTGAAACATTTAGAAAACTAAGTGAAACCTTCAAAAAATATACAAAATTTGACCTGCTCAAGGTTCAAAAACTTTATCAAACTAAGTTTGTATAAAAATAATAACCCCTGGGAGGTGATCATTTTTGTGTAAAAGTCCCGCTGGGTTTCTTGCTGGTTCTTCCCAGGACATAGGTTTTTTTTCCGTACCATTAAACAAAAGAATGACTTTCAATAAGGATTATTTATAATCTATCTTGAATAAATAAAAGGTTTCTATTCTGAATTTCGAGAGAATGAGACGAATGAACACTACAGGCTAAATCCTATAGATGTATATGTTTGTCTCTTTTTAGTGTTGCTTTTTGTTTCATCGAGTTTCAAATCACAACGATTCCTAAAAAGTTTTCATTTCAAAAGGAGGTGTTTCACATTATAATTATTATGTTTTTTTCTTTGAGTGTTGTGAACCGATTTTGATGATTATTTTTTATTAAATAGGTTGTGCTTGTGGAGAATAATTCTAACTTTGAAGGTGGCAAATAGGGCAAGGAAATGAAGTTTTCAAGGTAACTGTTAGGAGTGGGTTCGACCAAATACCATATGTTACCTACTCCAGAGTAACTAACCTCTGAATCATTTTACTCTTTTGTCTTACTCTCAGATTACTTTCTATTGTGTTGGAAAAACGAGTCGTTAATACTAGATATTGTTACTCTAATGTTGGTGAATAAATGATTGAATAATGGATGAATATGTAAGCCAACTAAAATCTAAATACAGTTGTTTTTACAACATGTAACAAAAACCCTGTGGTTCCCGTTAAGTACGTTATCAGGGTCAGTATTCAAACCTATAGAAGTAACTTTTTTATATAAACTTGACCATATAATTTTTTTTAATTTTATTAAAAAAATATTAATTTTATGTGGTTTTATTACCTCTTACTGACACTAGCCGATGCTAAAGCTAAGTAAGGCGGGGTCTTTGACAATCCTCTTACACCCCAGACAATGCAGAGACAATAAAACCACATACAATTTGCATACAATTTTTTTTTGAATAAAATAAAAAAATATTGTGGGAGTTTTTTAAAAAAAAGTTATTTCTATACGTTTGAATAATGATCCTGATAACGTACTTAACGGGAACCACAGGGTTTTTGTTACATATTGTATAGCGCAATGCAAGATTTTCTGTCCACTTATTTTTGCCGGATTATAATAGTGTCAACTGTCACTGAACATTGAAATATTATTTAAACATTAATTATTATAATAGACGACATTTAGAGTATGAAATTCTTATGGCCAAATACTCAAACGCTACTCAATTTTAAGATGTTGTTAAGTCTCGTGGTGTCACAGTCACATTGACTTAAAGTGACAGGGACAGCAAGAGAATTAACGGTAATTTAAAATTTAGTAGCGTTTGAATATTTCGGCATTAGCCCTCTCAAAAGATTTAAAAAAATAACTTGTAATATAAGTAAAAGCCGACAAAGAACTGAAATTTTTCATAAAAAGTTTATCTGTCAACAATCGGTGTTAAAATTTTATACAGTATAGAAGTATTAAAGCCCCGCCTTAAGAATGTACAGTACAGTACAGTTACAGCCTATATAGGTCCCACTGCTGGGCCTCCTCTCATTTCTGAGGATTTTAGGGCAAGGAAGTTTCCGCCGCGCTGCCCCAATGCGTGTTGGCGAACATCACATGTCTTCGAATTTTTTTTTTATTTCTCAGACATACGTGCTTCCTCACGAGGTTTTCTCCACCGACGAGCACGTGGCAAATCAGCACTTGAAATTGCAATTAACAATTTCATTGGTGCCGGCGGGGATGGAACGCGGGTTGTTCGCGTACTATGAAATTTACACCGAGCGCTAACTGTCTGAGCTACCACGGCTCCTAGTAATATCTTAATCATTCATTATCTTAATGGCACGTTAAATAAACCCCCCCCCCCCCTCCCCCGTTCAATATAAGGCAGTTATTTCGATATTACAAACATACACTTCAATTTTATTTCTTCTTACAGAACTAAAGCGAAACATTATTACTATACACTTAGACTATACATTTAAATAAAACTAACTTTACGGATTTTATCGCGTATATTAACTTATTTTACATTCCCGACGTTTCAAGCACTTTACAGCACCCAAGGTCACGGGGGGGACTGAGGTTTTTAATCTGGAGGTAGCCGTGGTTAACTATGACATTGGGACGTCATACACCTCAGTCCCCCCCATGACCATGGGTGCTGTAAAGTGCTTGAAACGTCGGGAATGTAAAATAAGTTAATATACGCGATAAAATCCGTAAAATTAGTTTTATTTAAATGTGTAGTGTTCGCGTAAATATAAGAAATCATTATTATTACTATAGTATAATGAAATATGATGCCATTGGTCAGTTTGACTTCGCAATTATTCAAATCATTAGATAAAAGCAAACAGTAGTCATTGTGGGATTGTGTGATATATTATGTAGGTCACCAGTCGCTTCTGGGTGCGGTTTGAAGAACCTCGGCCGGTAATTGTTCTTTAGTTTTCCTATTATTATTATTATAAAGCTCGATTCGGTCACGTCGCTACATTTATCGAGGCTTTGAGTAATGCCGTCTGCAATTACGTTTTCATCTACGTTTTTGTATAATCTACATTTACATTTATTTAAAAAAAGTGTTTGATTTTTGGCATGTAAGTTCTAATTTAGTAGTATATATATACATATTATACAATATGTAACAAAAACCCAGGAACTTCAACGCACGTGGACCCCGCGAAAAAATAAAAATGAAATATAATTTAAATTCTCAGACTGAAAATTATCTAACATTGACATTGGAATTGTTATATATTTTTTTATTCTTAATTTTGTTGTTATTTTTATTATTTATACAACATGTAACAAAAACCCTGTGGTTCCCGTTAAGTACGTTATCAGAGTCTGTATTCAAACGTAAAGAAACAACTTTTTTCAGAAAACTTGAACATTAAAAAATTATTTTAATTTAAAAAAAAATAATTTTCGAATTGTATTTGTGATTTGCAAATTATTTTTTTTAAATTAAATATTTATATATACATACATATATATATATATATATATATATATATATATATATATATATATATATATATATATATATGTATGTATATACGTTGTATATATATATAAAAGTGTAGGATGGCCCCGCTAGATAGAGTTGACTACGTGTGGTAAGTAAGATATGCAGGAAGTCAATGGACGCAGATAACTTAGAATCGTGCACTGTGGCATTATTTGGAGAAGGTCTATGTTCAAAAGTAGACTTTGAAGGGCTGAAATGATGAAATTAAAAATATAAGAAGAAAAGTCCTTGTTCGTATAATGTACTCAGTGACAAAGAAACAATGAGTCCCCTGCCAATAAGTGGTTAATGTAGCCCAAGGACACCTGTAACCAACTTAAAAGAAAGATACAGCTGAGATGTCTTCCCCTGAGGATTAAGGTGGAATGCCTTAGCCTGCCTGCTGCTGAGAAAGCTCAGCCTGTAACCTATGCCCACATATAAGGACAATCACACTCCTTTTTTAGGCAAATATTAATCACTCTCGAGGCTATTTGATTTGAAAACAGTACCTGTGATTTAGTGTCAAACACTGTAACCAGTAAGTCACACTCAAACATTCTACCCGCAAGCCACAAGGCCTCTTTTGAGAGGGTATAGACATAAGGAGCCCATTCCGCTTCGCTGCTCTACTGCGGTTTTGGCAAATTTAGAACCACCAAACATGATGTGGCCAAACGATTATATTTTATAACTAGCTGTTCCCCGCGACTTCGCCCGCATGGAATTTATTACGATTGGATTTCATGGCTTTTAATTTTTGCGCGGTACCCTAATTCTTTTTCTAAAATGATTAAATACTTTTTGTATCATCAGTCATACTTCTTATATCATAAGTCATTACTTTTCTGCCAGTTAAAATACCATCAAAATCGGTCCAACCGGACATTAGCCGGAACAAACAAACAGAGAGACAAAAATTTTAATTTATTTTTACCGTATATACTTTCATATGCATTGAATAAAAACTGTTATTTTGACATTACAAACAGACACTTTGCAGCACCCATGATCACGGGAAACTTCCTTTTATTGACGTCCCGATGTACCTTCAGTTTTTTTATTATTACTTTTGATACGATCTAGGCAGAATTAACTTACTGTGTTTAGTTTTAATTTTATTAATTAGAGGATCACAAGCATGTGGCAGTACCCAATCTCCCTGTCTATTGAAATTACTATGTTTTATAATTTCAATAGCCTCACGTATCATTCTTAGCAGGAATCGATGTTGTTTCGCGAGAATTTGTGATCTATCAAATCTGATGTGATGGCGGGGGCCATCTAGGATATGATCACAAACTGCAGACTTCCCGAAAGTCGGGAACGCACCCGAAACGTCGGGAACTAAAAGTAAGTTAAATTTAACGTGATGAAATCCGTAAAAGTAGTTTTATTCAATAGACAAAGACAGTCATAGTAATCTAGCACAGGTTAATAATAGTTAAAAAAATTACCATCAGGTCAAGTGCGTGCTCGTTTGTCACCCTTCTTTATAAATAAATGTAACGGCAGAACGCAATCAATTTAGCACACAAATAGGCAAATAAACCACTCGCACACGGTTGATTTTGCTACCGAACAATAGCAGCTCTTAAATAGCGGTGAAAGCTTCAACGCTACGCAAATCGTTTCGGAGAAGGTACGTTTTATTTAGCAATGACTTTCCCGCCTTTTAGCATCAATGACTAACACATTTGAAAAAGTATAAATAACCTCTTCCTTAACCTAGTTATGTATATAATACATATAGATGTAAATAAAATTGAAGTGTCAGTCTGCAATATTGAAACAACTGCCTTACATTGAGCTGTCGGGTTAGTTGAATAAAATTTAGACATGAATAAACATTTTTAATTTTTTTGCCTGTCCGGGCTAATTTTTGAAATGTCTCAACGGATTGTAATGAAACTTTACCAACAAATCAAGACCAATGACAAGAGGCTAGATTAGAGACATAGAGGCTATATTTTGTCCGAAAAACTTAAAGTTTATATTTGAGAAAATGAAAAATTGATTAAAAAATGATTAGCTTAAATCTACTATAACTTGATTATCTTTATATATAAAAATTACGTGTCACATTGTTTTTCCGCGGTGAACTCCTAAACTACTGAACTGATTGCAATGAAAATTTGCACACTGTGTGCAGTTTGGTTCAACTTGAGAGATAGGATAGTTTTTATCCCTATAAGTGACCCTCAATATTTTTTATTACGAATTTAAGAATTTTTATAGGACACAGGGTCGTCGGAGAGGGCAGAACAACGACTGCCTGGCCAGCTAGTCTTAAATATAATATAACGCCGCTTTAATTGATCCTACCCATGCTAAGCCAGGGCAGGTTGCTAGTAATACATATAGTTAAATTTTATAAAACTTACAATTAAACTATTTATTTATTTATACTTTATTGCATTCCCTATTACAAAAGAATACAAAGGACGGCGATTAGGGATTATCTCTCAGTCAACCCATACTACCAATTGATCTTTCTTAATTTTAACTCCACGATATGATAACACTACTGTAATTCACGGGATAAGCAAATGGCATTATTAATAAACCTAGCAAGCTAACAGCATAGCAAAGTGGCGAAGCAATCAGCTTTGTAGCGGTTTCTAACGGAAAAAAAAATTCAAAATAGGAGGTTCAGATGCCTGGGTGATCAGTAATCGATTGCTGAAAACAGAATTTGAAAATTCAAAACCGTTCTCGAGATAATCGTGGGACAGACGGACAGACGGACGGACAGACGGACAGACGGACAGACATCGTGAAATCAATAAGTGACTTCGCAAGCTTCGCCACTTAATAATAATGTGCTCCAGACCGCATTTCGTTCATGGCAGCCAGCCTCAATGGAGATTTATCAAAATTATGGTGCACAAGTGGGTGCGCAAGCACAGGTGCACTCTCTATTGGCTCACTCGCATAGTCCAATGGGTCGGCAACCCAACACGATCGAAAAGAGATCAAGCGCTGGACATGCTTTGCTCATGGTTGTACGTACTTTCCAAGACAACTTTTATAGATACTGTTTTGGCCTGATACCCGATAAATGAGCCTTCTGCTGTATATGTATAAAGGCATATGAAAAATAGGTACCAATAACGACTCCTCTACAAATTCAACATCATTATTATGTTACATGATATAGAAGAAGAGTATGGTTTGCAAGATGATGTTGTGACTAGGATCAAGAAAGGAATGCTTCGGTGGTTTGATCATGTAGAAATAATGAATGAGGAAAGAGTGACAAAGCAAATTTATGTTGCAGAGGTGAACGGCAGAGTCGGGATGGGACGCTCTAGGCGAAAGTTCATCGACCAAATTGGCGATATATTGAAAATGGGCCAATCAAGAGTACCTTTAACCGACGAGCGTGTGTGCGAAGGTATATGGATATGGAGGAAGTGAGAGAGGTGTGTCAGGATCGTGCCAAATGGAAATCCTTAGTCTCTGCCTACCCCTCTCGGTGACAGGCGTGAGTGTTTTATGTTTATGTTTTCTTTTTATTTTATGCTATAGAACAATAAAGATCAGTTCAGACTAGGCTATAACATACAAATTATAGCAAATGTTACAATGGTATTGGATCGCTTACTTTTGAAGCAATGTGATTTACTACATATACAGTCTGAACTGACTTTATTTAGTCTGTATTGTTTAAAATATAAAACTAGATGTGTCCGTCCTTAGCGTGCGCGACATGCTTCGCAATGAAGTTTTTTGTCGGAAGCATTCGCGGCCACGATGAATGGTATCACAAACAAGGAAACGTTCATTTTTATATAATAACACTATAGAACCACCCGGCTTCACCTGTATAGGACCTATTGGTGTGCCGTTTTTATTATTAAAATAATCAAACACCATTTATTTTATTAAATTTTCGATTTTTTCTCGTACATCTAAGTTGTTGGATAAAATGGTAGTTTTTGGATCCCTCCTGGCATTGCCCTCTATTAGCTCATTATGGTATATAATCAGCTGAGAATCTCCGAAGATTAGCCCGGACAGACAGAAAACCATTTTAAAAATGGTAAAGTATGTCTTAACACTATGCAAATAAAAACCACGTAGTGGCGGTATAAGAACATCCACTAACTATCATATTATATAAATAGCACTATCGTTCCGTGAGTGTCGTAACTAAAACAGAAGATGGGCAGCAGCATCTTCCTGACAACAACTCAAAATAATAAAATACTACGGTTGCCAACCCACCTGCAAAGCGCGGCAACTATGGCAAAATCCTGGCTATGAGGAAATCTATGGGAGGGACCTATGTTCAGCAGTGGACTTTTATAGGCTGTAATGGATGGATGTATAGAAGGTAATCTACCAGGAGCACATGACCCGCTGAGTTTTATACGTGTAAAGCTTTATACGTGGTAGAGCCACGCTGCAGCTATACTAGTAGTATAGTTGTAGCACGAATGGGTCGGCTCGACCGGGGAAGTACCACGCTCTCACAGAATACCAGCGTAAAATGGCTGCTTGTACACTACTGTGTTTCGTTTTTTTTTTATTAATTATTAGATAAAAATTGTTACAATATTGCAATGCGACACAGCGAAAAACTACGCAGGTTTGTGTCGCGTGCCGTTCCGTCTACATTTACAAAAATGGTGATAACAACTAATATTTGTTAAGGAAATAACATTTTTATTTATACTTTATGTTAACTTCATTAAGTTCACTTCTACCATTTCCATTCTTACCATCAAGTGGACTGCGTGCTCGTTTGTCACCATATCCTATAAAAAAGGACCTCAGCAGTAGACTTTTATACGCTGTAATGGATGGATGTATAGAAGATAATCTACCAGGAGTACATGACCCGCTGAGAGGTGAAATTATTAAATTAACACTAACATTACAACTGTGGCAAAATCTTCCCTATGAGGATATCTACGGAAGAGATCTGTGTTCAGCAGTGGACTTTTATAGGTAATAATGGAGCATGCAAATAACCCCTTTAGATACTTCAACTTATATGTATACATAAAAGATATCTATGTACATAATAAAGCACTTATACAAAGCATAAACTATTAACCGTCGAATAAATATATTATGATATTAATAATCCATCCACTTTCTCACTTTCACAACTCCCCAACAATCGCAGACACTGGCCGTCATGGTCAGACTGTAGCAATGAATTCAAAACCGACATTATAATATTCATCACGGAATTTCACTCACGTCTATTGAATCGTTAGAACGGTATAACAGACTGGAGTTACTATGATGCTTTTTGCGACGTCGTGTCGGTTGGAAAGCATCATCTAATTGATACTAGACACCAATACCGTTTACCGTGTAGTGGCGGTGTACGAATATCCACTGCCCCATATCGTCCAGTGGGTGCCGTAAGACGCGACGGAGGTTAAAGGATCGGCTCGATCAGGGAATGATCACGCTCTCACAGAATACCAGCATAAAATAGTAGCTCAATGTCGCTGTGTTTCGTATGGTGAATGTAGAGAACCGGAGACCTTTTTTACTGATAACGAGGCATTCCATCCTCATAGTCCTCAGGGGTGACATCTGCATTTTGATTCTTAATCGAGGATGGATGTAGATGCCTATGGGCCACAGCATCCACTTACCATCAGGAAGATTGTATGCTCGTTTGTCACCCGTCTATAAAATATAAATAAATCGCTGAATGTGTTCCTAAGCGTAAATCTCGAGAGCAGCTGAACCGATTTCGCGAAGATGGTTCTTACGGAGAGGAAAATTTAAAAATTGCCGGGAAACATCTAAAAACAGCACTTTTCTATATTCCCATACAAAAGATTCGTAATAATACTTAAAAGTCAATTTGAACTTTAATACCATACCATAAAGTTTAAGTTTTAGTGGAGGGGTTCCGGGAAGGCAAAACAATTGAGTGACGTTAGTATCGTATATATATTAATGTCAATATTTGTCAATATTTATACACACTAGCAGATAGCTGATGTTATAAGGAGTAACTTGGGCTGCTTTTATTTTAGGGTTCCGCTAAAATTAACTCCACGCGGGCGATGTCGCGGGGAACAGCTAGTATTTTTTTTAAAACGTTACCCCCGCACTAGGATTTTCTCCTGTATCGCAGAGGCAGTTTACAAACACAAATTTCACAAGGACAAACATCCAGACCCAGAACAATTATTTGTAGGTCATACATATACTTGTTCCGTGCGGGATTCGAACCCGCGGCCCAAAGCGCAGCAACTCATTGCTAAGCCACTGCGCCACGGAGCCTATAAATATGGGAAACAGCATCAGTAGCAAACAGGGCAGCAACTAGGGCAGCAGCGTCTACAACAACAACTAGAAAATAAACTGCGGGTACCAATCCACCTGCCAAGCATGGCTACGACGGCAAATATCCCCAATATCATTCTATGGGGAGGCTTATGTTCAGCAGTGGACTTTAATATGTTGTAATTTTTTTATAGGAGAGGGGGCAAACGAGTATGCGGCTCACTTGATGGTAAGTGACTACCGCCGCCCATTAACAACTGCAACACCAGGGCAACCAGGGGAATTGTAGATGCGTTGCCGGGCGTTTAAAAAGGACTAGGCTCTTTTCTTGAAGGTCCCTAAGTCGTGTCGTTCCGGAAAAATCGCTGATGGTAATCGATTAATGATATAAAGATAAAAATAACCGTTATAAGTTTTAGCAATAACTGAAAACATTATAATGATTACTGAAGCCTACCATAACCTAGGAAAAATCTACCACTGGACTTAAACCTCTTCCAAAAATTATTTTATAGCATATTTGCGATATAATACGGTACACGTTTAATTTGGCATTAACCGTGTAGTGGCGGTGTAACAAACAAAGTTTCGACTTCAGACACAAGTTTGTTCCGGTTCACGGCGACGTTTTCCCGAGAAATATTTGTACGGCCGGTGTATAAAGCATCACCAATGCTGTCGTTCGCATAGCAATGAATGTTAACGGTTTGCAACATATCATTGATATGCAGAAGAAACAGCGTTGGTGATAGCACGCAGCCTTGTTGAACACCAGCGTTAATAGGCTTGTAATCGGAGCACGCACCGTCTACTACATTCTTGATGCCATATCATCCCGAGGGTCTCGTAAACAGAGGAAAAATGAGCAACAGCTCCTGACAACTGAAAATAATAAAAAAGTGCATTTTCATAGGATATAATGGATGTAATGGATGATAATTGCAATAGTTGCCACGCTTGGTAGACCGGTTGACAAATCGCATTTTTTTAAGTTTAGTTGATATTAGATTAGACTAGATTGGTCAGACCTTGATTAAATTTATATGGGACCACATGTGAAGCACCAGCTTTCAAATAAAAAAAGAATCATCGAAACCCACCCAGTAAGTAATGAGGTAACACACATAAATAACATACAGTCGAATTGAGTACCGGCTCCTTTTTAAAGTCGGTAGAAAATGGTTTCTATTTCCATAAAGGTTTGTTAACTTAGTACTAAGATTAGGGAAGAGATCTGATAAAGTGTTGTAAGAAATAACTCTGTGTGTTGCACAAAAATTGAACACGACATTGATTTGAAATCAGGGGACATCTGTACATTGCGATATTCGTGATAATTATGTAGCTTTTAGCGACATGATGTTAAAGCGCGTTGATGGATTGACTCTTTTGATGAAATGCACTTACTGTATTAAAGAAACTTACGAAATATAAAGTGAGAGGCATATCGTATATGTGATAATACCAATGAAGGTTCTAGGATTTATAATAATTTTAACATATATTCACAACTAATGCTGCTGTGTTGCGTGAGTGTAGAGAACTGGAGACCCCTTTAACTGGAAACAGGCATTCTATCTTAGTCCTTAGGGGTGATAACGCATCTGATTTTTTATTCTTAATCGGGGATGGATTTAGATGTCTATAGGCTTTTTTTTTTTGCGGATGGAAAATCATCAAATGACGCCTTTCGCTCTGGGTGGAGCGGAAGGGAGTGTCAGACTTTTACTGACTAAGAACCATCCGTGTTCCTTCAGTGCCCTTACGTTCCGGAGCCGCGGTATCTCTTTCGATCAGTCCGCAGCCCCGGCAGGAACAGCCCGCAGCCCCGGCAGGAAGATGTCTATAGGCTGAAGCATCATTTTACCATCAGATGGACTGTGTGCTCGTTTGCCAACCTTTTCTATAAAAAATAACTGTTGCTATTCTGTTTTATATGGTAATTTTATGACAGGTAACGAAGTAAACTTTTTGAAAGATATTAGTAAAAAATACAATCTTTATTTCGAATAACTCAAAATGTAAAGTTCACCTTTGGTATATTTTCATAACGTAATAATTACAAAAAGTTGTTTTAAAATTGTATCCTTAATTAGAGTAAATTTATTGCCAAAGGTTGCGTATCGCAGATCAGCTATATGATCTATATTAAATCATGTTTAGTTCTGTCTGTCCGTGACACCGAAAAAAACTAAAGGTCAATAAACATTACATCCGTTCCGTTACAGCCTATCAAAAGTCCACTGCTGAACATAGGCCTCCCCCATACTCATATTCCTCATATGGGGGATTTTTTGCAATATTTGTCACAATATACTTTTACGGGTGAAGAGGAATATATATGTAAGACTAGCTGTTCCTCGCGACTTCGCTCGTGTGTAATTTAGGGTTTTAATTATGTTGCGCGGAACCCTAATTCGTTTTCTAAAATATAAGTAGCCTAAGTTACTCCTTATAACATCTGCTATCTGCCAGTGAAAGTCCCATCGAAATCGGTCCAGCCGTTTAGGAGATTAGCCGGAACAAACAGAGAGACAGACAGACAGACAAAATTTATGAAAGCTGTGTTTTTATTATAAGTACCGTATATACTTTAATATGCATTTAGTAAAAAGCAGTTATTTTACACAGTTATTTTACATTTTTACATTACAAACAAACACTTCAATTTTATTTATTTGTATAGATATATTCATCTTCGTCATCAACCGTAGCATATATAAGATTAGCAATACACATATAAGATTCGGAATCACCATTTAAGAATAACAGAGGCTGAGTGCTCACCATAAATTTCCTAATTTGTCGCGACCAGTTCGACTGTCGCGAATATTAGGTGATTGTGCTAATTTCGTGTATCGAGTAAAATACAAAATTAAATACGGTATTTTTAAAAGAAGTTTCGTCACAGTTAAGGTGGAATGACAGAGACATTATACCGTTACTGTCACGAATTAAAGTGCATTGAAAAGTCACAAATAAAGAACGATCCTTTTATTTTTTTATATTTTTTATAAAATAATAATAATAATAATATTTTTATATAACTAGTGATCCGCCCCGATTTCGCACGAGTGATTTCTGGATCTCGATAACAGCGCCACCTACCGGATTCAATTGTGAATCTAAACTATTCTGGGACCCGCTTAAACACACAAAAAAATCATCAAAATCGGTCCGGCAATTGATTTTTATTTATGTAGATCATTGGTTGATGAATTTATGTAGATCATTGGTGCGTCCGTTGATGATGAAACTTTCTGAACGGCTGGACCGATTGAGGTCATATTAACGCAATATTTGTTTTGTCGATACGGTGGTTCAACGCTGCATTAGGATCCGATAGGTGTCGCTGTAGTTATAGTTATAAAAAATTCTACAGTTAACGATCACTTGTCTTATCAACTTATAACTATACATATAAATAAAATTGAAGTTGTCTGTAATATTGAAATAGCTGACACTTTGCCCGGCGAGAACACCTTGCCCGGCGGGAGATCTCCCCTTTTCCTTGTACGACTAGAGTGGTGACCCTGACGGTTTTTAACAGTGGTAGAGCCACGCGGCTGCTTTTGCTGTCGCACGGATGGGCCGGCTCGAACCGAGGTGGTACCACGACCTCACAGAATACCAGCGTGAAGTAGAGGTTTACCTCTGCGTTTCGCTTGGTGAGTACAGGTGGCCGGAGGCCCTTTTTACTGGAAATGAGGCATTCCATCTTAGTCCTCACGGGTGAAAACGCATCTGCATTTTGATTCGCAAACGAGGATAGTTGTAGATGTCTATGGGCCGCAGCAACCACTTACCATCAGGTGGACTGTGTGCTCGTTTGTCACCCTTATCCTATAACAAAAAAAATCTGAACACACAACCGACTACCTTCGGACACTACAACTTCAGGCCTTCGTCATTATCCTCAAGGACCCATTCACTCTTCTACTACCATACCCTACTACCATTCACTCTTGAGAATCGTCTTCTGCAATTTAGCTCCTGCAAGCCAGTCCAACTTGACTTCATCTCGACGTACCGCAGATTTATAAGGCAGGATTCTGGCACTTGCTCCGGCCCATTATTCTCACCGCCATCACTTGCAAGTGCGTAGTACGGCATGCATTCCCCACCGGCACTAAGGACGCACCGGCAATCGGACTGCACTATCGACCTCCGGTCTACGCAGGAGGTTGATGTGACGGCCCTGTCATCGCGCCACAAGCGAAACACATCGAAGCCTAAATCGCGCTATGAAATTTCCGAAGGAAAGCAGTATATACAAACATAATAGACGCGAACTACCACTTGGAGTGTTGGCTGCTCCCCGATCAGAACACCTTGTCCGACGGGAGATCTCGCTTTTTCCTTCTACGGTCAGTAATAAAACTGAATAAGTTTGAAAAAACTCGAAACGAAATTCGCAACATCTTTCAGAGGGCTGAACAACGTCTGCCGAGTCAGTTAGTATAGTATCTAATGTATCATTTGAACATAAGCAATATAGCTTGCTTGCTAATCCTAACATTTCGAATGAAAAAATAACACTTTTTATTCATTCGAAACATGTTGCAAGTTCGATTGCAGAAAGGTCGCATTCATACATGAAGTCATGAACCTATTATTAAACTATTCATATTATGTATCACTGAGAAAGTTGGATGTAAAATGTCAAATCACTCGTCTAGCTTGTCGTAGCTTGCTTCTACCAAAAGAGAAGGCAGACACAGCGAAATAAGACGTTCTTAAATCACCTTGAAATGTAATTCTCGACGTAAATTATTTAAAATTCCGATTAACTTACGTCTCTGACCCCTAAAATGCAGTTTTATATCCGTTTCTTATTTGCACAGATTAAACATAACCCTGGCATCTACTAATTCTTTGTAATGTGCTTGAGAACTATTTCTTAAGATATTTCTACCTTTTGACAAATTTAATTAATTATTAATATGATTTAAAAGTTAATTTATTTATAGGGAATTGCCTTGTAAGTCTGCGGTGAGTCGAGAAGAAGGCAAGTAATCTGCAAGAGTGCCGTAAAGCAGAGGCAAGCAGTGAGGCTGTGTCGTGCCGAACACTGTAGCGCAGAGAGTAGCTTGAAGGAACAGGAAGCATTATTATTCCAATGCTGCGATGAACCTTTGTAAAGCTAGATGGCTTGCAGAATGTGAAGACTGCAGACAATATCTGCTCGGGATACGAATGAATGGGGTACTTGAGGACGATGACGAATGTTTTTGAAGTTGTATTTTCCGAAGGTGTTGAAGGTTTTGCGTGTTCATATCACGTCGGGGTCACCAATGTAGCGGGTGGAAGGAAAAGGGGAGATCTCCCGCCGGGCAAGGTGTTGTGCCCGGGGAGCGGCCAACGCTCCGATTGGTAGTTCAGAGCTATTCTATATATGCTGCTTTAACTTCGGAACTTTGTAAGCGCGATTTAGGCTTCGATGTGTTTCGCTTGTGGCGCGACGTCAGCGCCGCCACATAACATTGAAATATATACAATATTAAAAAACTATATTAAAAAAAAAACTAAGACTAAAAACTTTTGTTTTCATACAGTCGTACTCCCCGTGGTGTCTTGCTATGAACGCTGGTTTCTTACTGAATGGCTATAGTTAGACTTTGAGCGAGAAAAGAACCAGCCCTCTTATCACCAGCAGCCATGACCAGTCGTGGATACAGTTCCTTTAGGAACTACTACGCACGTAGACCCCGCGAAAAAGTAAAAATGAAATATGATTTAAATTCTCAGACTGAAAATTATCTAACATTGGAATTGTTATTTTTTTATTCTTAATTTTTTTTATATAATAAGGGTGACAAGCGAGCACACAGTCCACCTGATGGTAAGTGGTTGCTGTGGCACATAGACATTTACATCTATCTTAGTTTGCGAATTAAAATGCAGATGCGTTGTCAGCCCTGAGGACTAAGATAGAATGCCTCTTTTCCAGTAAAAAGGGTCTCCGGTTCTCTACACTCACCATACGTAACACAGCAGTATTAAGCTGCTATTTTACGCTGGTATTCAGTGAGAGCGTGATCTTTCCTCGGTCGTGTCGACCCATTCGTGCTACAACTATACTATTAATATAGCTGCAGCATGGCTCTACCACGTGAATATATGATAACATAAATTTGATTAATATGCCCAGTAGTTTTTAAGCTATTCTTAATAATGCGTATTTAATTGACTACGACTACACTGATGATGTTCTCATTTTATTTATATTAAAGTCGGTTGCACAATTTTTTTGATGTTACCACTTGTTCACAGTAAAATTGTACAATTAAAAGCACGGTTTGTACAATTGCTTACAAAACTTAAAGAAACAGCTTGTAAGCGGTCACCTCATTCTCAGAGGTTATTATCAACCATCTATTTATATCATATTATATTATAATAACCTTCTCCATTTTCTACCGACTTCAAACAAGACGAGATATTCAATTTTATAAAGTAAGGTAATTAATTTTTATACGTGGTAGAGCCATGCTGCAGCTATATTAGTAGTATAGTTGAAGCACGAATGGGTCGGCTCGACTGGAGAAGGACCACGCTCTCACAGAATACCAGCGTCAAATAGCAGCTTGGTACTGCTGTGTTTCGTATAGTGAGTGTAAAGAACCGGAAACCCATTTTACTGGAAAGGAGTCATTCCTTCTTAGTCCTCACGGGTGACGACGTATCTGCATTTTGATTCTTTATTAAGGATAAATGTAGATGAAGAATTTGATCGTGCTGAGTGAGTATGTCCCCTATAAGTATTACACTTAATTATTTGTGTTTAGTTAAATCAAATCACATTCTTTATTGCATCCACAAGTTATTAAGATATTACTGTACAATTAAACAATCCATCATGAAACCCTGCGACATGGCAATAGATATATTATAAACTTAAACTACTTATTTACAAACAATAATTTAAAATTAAAAAAACTGTACAACCGACTTCAATATAAGTTATTAAAAATAACTCAAAAACAAATGACCAAATCTTGATCAAATTTTTATGGGACCACAAGAGAAGCGACAGCTTTCAAATAAAAAAAGAATCATCAAAAAAATCATCGAAATCTGTTTTCCCATAAAAAGTTATGAAGGAACACATGTAAAAAAAGAACTTACCATCGAATTTTTTTATAGGATAGGGTGACAAACGAGCACACAGTCCATCTCATGGTAAGTAGTAGATGCTGTGACATCTACATTTATCCTCAATCAATAATCAAAATGTAGATGCGTTGTCACCCCCGATGACTGAGATGGAACCAAAATAACCGGCATAACCTAGCGGATCAGTAAGCTGAAGTGGTAATGAGCCGGCCATAAAGCTCTAAGAACCAACAACCGATGGGCGGAAGAGGTTCTTGAGTGGCTACCTTGTACGAAAACATACGCAAGTATAGTAAGCAAAGTGTAGGCGACCTGCCACTAGCCAGTCATGACCTGGACATACAGGAAATCGATGGAGGCATGTGGATCAGGAACATGTCTTGTGACATTCCTTGGACCTGGCATTGTCAGTAGTGGACGTGTGAATGCCTCGTTTCCAGTAAAAAGGGTCTCCGGTTCTCTACACTCACCATACGAAACACAACAGCATTAAGCTGCTGTTTTACGCTGGTATTCTGTGAGAGTGTGGTCCTTCCCCGTTGAGTCGACCCGTTCGTGCTGCAACTATAATATAGCTGCAGCGTGGCTCTACCACGTAGAAAATTCTGTCTATGAGGGAGGCCTATGTTCAGGAGTGGACTTTTAATAGAATGTAACGGTAGGAAATAAGTCATAGTTCTAAAGGAGTGGGTCAACATTTGATGTCTAACCGCAATCAACACAGACAACTTTTCTGAATTTTCGAAAGGTTTTTGATACAGAGAATTTCACTATCATCCTCATTATCATTATCAACGACACAAAGATGACGTAACCTGATCTGAATTTTAATCGAGTTAATCAAAGTCGATGGAGCCGCTTGCTTAAGCAACACAACTTACAAATGAAGTTAGCCTTCAGTATATTTTCTTTACAACGAAAATGTCGAAAGTATTTAAAATATTTCTTCGATTGCAAATAGATTCTAAAAATATTTAATTTTTTTTCAAAATCTATGCACTTTTCTACTTGTTATGTCATATTAAATTATGCAACTGGAAAACAAACTTAGCTCAGTCTTTTCTAATGTTAATTTCTATGGTGCGTGTGCGTAGACAAACAAAATAAATTGTTTACTAATGAGGAAACGTTTGAATGCAACAAAGGTGTTTAAATCACGAGACAGTAAAATTCTAACTACGACGTTTACGTTGTTAACAAATAACTACTATGCAGTACGTGTACACGCAACACGGTTAAAATTTGACGTTTCTCAATTACAAGATGCAACTGTTATTAAAAATACATTTGTATATTTGTTGCAACAGTTAGTAGTTTATTGTATCTTCAACCGCATTTTAAGTCCACTGCTAAACGAAGGGCTTCCCAATAATTCACCAGTTGGATATTTGTTACTAATCCTCAAATCTGATGGTAACTGGAAATGCAGCCGAAGATGATAAAGCGCACTGACTTAACAAAAGCCTATTCACTCTTGCCTTGAAGGCACCCACCCTGTAATCAAATGGAAAGACTAATGCTGACAACTTTTTCCACTCCTTTGCTGTACGCATAACGAACGATGAAGGTTCGAAATTCGAATGCGTAATATTTTTTTTATAGAATAAGGGTGACAAATGAGCACGCAGTCCACGTGATGGTAAGTGAATACTGTGGCCCTTAGACATGTTCATTTAACCTCAATTAAGAATCAAAATGCAGATGCGTTGTCACCCCTGAGGACTAGGAAGAAATGCCTCGTTTCCAGTAAAAAGGGTCTCCGGTACTCTACCTGTGAGAGGGTGGTCCTTTCCCGGTCGAGCCGATCCATTCTTGCTACAACCATAATATAACTGCAGCGTGGTTTAACCACGTAGAAAATAAAATGTTAATTTCACTTAAATATTCGCCCACACTCACCACGCTGCAGGTAATTAGTAAGTGCAGAGCCTATACCTTGCACTGATATTGCCGATCCCTTTCAGCATTTTACGAAACTTTGGGTAAGTGTTTTGTATGAATCTTCTCCGCAGCACGTTTGCGAAACTATTTGGTCTCTATCTACTTTTCTACCAACTTCAAAAAGGAGCCGGCACTCAATTCAACTGTATGTTTTTTATATGTGTTACCTCATAACTTTTTACTAGGTGAACTGATTTCGATTTCGATGATTCTTTTTTATTTAAAAGCTGGTGCTTCACATGTGGTCCCATATAAATTTAATCAAGGTCTTGATTTAGATTTGATCAATAGTTTTTTAGTTATTCTTAATAATTTATATTGAAGTCGGTTGTACAAAATTTTTAATATTAAAATTATTATTTTCTTTTCTTAGTTCACGACTTTCTCCATGTGTATTTGTTTAATATTAGGTATTTTTTTGTATTTTACAGGGTAGCAGGTAGGTTGCAGCTATATTAGGGTTGTAACACAAATGGATTAGTTACCGGGGAAGGCCCAAGTTGTCACAGAATATGAGCGTGATAGCAGCTCAACGCTGCTGTGTTTCGTATGGTGAGTGTAGAGAACCGGGGACCCTTTTTACTGGATACGAGGCTTTTTATCTTAGTATTAAGATGTGACAACACATCCGTGAGGATGGATGTAGATGCCTGTAGGCCACAGCATCATCCACTTACTATCAGGTGAACTGTGTGCTCTTTTGTCACCATTATTCTATAAAGATAACTAATCTATATCTGTAAATTATTATACTATAATAACGGTACTGTTAAAGTGTATTATATTATATTTCACTAGTATAATATTAAAAGCTATGTATATAGGACGCGCTATGACGTGTAATTTAATACTAGTTATTTTAATATAAGCCAAAAATATATAGGTACCAAATAATTAAAATCCTTATTACGACTATATTTTACCAAATAAATAATCCATTTAAGTTATAATTATCGAGTTAAACAAACTTTGGACCAATATGTAGATCATCACATAGTTTCGTCATACTTTCCTAAATTAACAATTAATAACTCCTCTTGTTAACTCACGTTAGTATACAAACAAACATACACGATTCAATAATTCACATGTTTTTGTTACCGTCACGGCTGAGAAAAGTCGAGACTGTGGCGTTTTCACCGCTTCCCTGTTCATTGTTCAATACTCAATATTTACAGCTAGAGAGTTGACGTACCCGATTGTTAATACAGGAGCCTGTCAAGGAGAAAGTGTTGTGACTAATAGACAAAAGAATAAAATGTCTATTTAAATAATATTTTAACGTTTGAAACGCACAATTTGTAAAGCTATTGTTAGAAGAGGTTCTTTAGCATAACACTACATACAATCTGCTTATCGACAAAGTATCTAAGAATAATTAGTAAATGAAGTATTTTATATGCAATGGCCTTTGTTTAATTTGTAGAGTCGCACAATGATTACATTTACGCGAATATTACTAATAAATTACAAAATAAATTTTACGAATTTTAGCACTTTTAATTTTAACTTAATTTTCAATGACGTTTCGGGTGCTTTGTCCCACATTATATAGTGCTCCATAACCATTACATCGCTTAAAAGTCCACTGCTGAACAAAGACCTCCCCATAGAATGTTTCATAGATCGGATTTTGCCATAGTTGCCACGCTTAGCACGCGGGTTGGCAACCGCAGTTTTTCTGAACGAAGTTCCTCATCGCACGGTACCAATTAGTCGGGTAAAGAGCTTAAAAAGCTAGGCGAAAAAAGTTTAAGATTTTTCCGTCACGACCTCCTTTCTATAGTGTAGTTTCTATAGTATAGTGTAAATAACACTTCATTTTAATAGACGCTAGTAATTCATTTATTTGTATTTGTTAATCAATAATATAATACGTTTATTAATAATAATATACTACGAAAGGAACTTCGTTCCAACCGAGTGTTCCACGACACTCACGCATGTTTTTTTTATTATTTTAAGTAGTTATTAGGAAGACGCTGCTGCCCATCTCCTGATTCAGTTTCCCTCTGTCGCCTCTTACGACACCCACGGTATGATATGGGGTAGTGGATATTGTTACAGCGCCACTACACAGCCTAGAGTGCTCACAGCATACGAAACGTCAGGAGTAAAAAATAGAACGCGAAAACGCTGTAAAACTATTTTTATTCAATTGTAGTTTCATATTAATCATTCAATATTTTTGTAATTTTTGAAGTTATACTTCTTTTGGGTCGTTAGGGAACAATAATGAGAGTGAATTTTTACGATGCGCACGCATACCGACAGCTAAAAACGACACCGTGACAACAACATCGTGACACAACACAGCGACAACTTCAGTGGGTAATTGTCTCTCAATGTTTTTTTTGTTTTGTTACGGTAAAGAAGTATAACTTCCTACGTGCGTACATAAATACACACACACTTTTTTTCATGAATTAGTATAGTAAGTTCCATATTATCATGGGCCAAGTAAAAATACTCAGCAATGCGACAAAAGAAAAAATTATTATAATTTTCTCTGGGATGACACATATCTATATAGAATTGGAAAGTACAACAAAATCGTTTGAACCATTACCAAAATCTTCCATTATATCCTATCAGCAGCCCATTGATGAACATAGGCCTCCCCCTAGGAATACCTCATAGGGAATATTTTCCACAGTTGTAACTCTTAGCAAGCGAGTTGGCAGTTACACAGTGGTAGAGCCAGGCGGCAGCTTTTGCTATCGCATGGATGGGCCGGCTCGAACCGGGGTGGTACCACGACCTCACAGAATACCAGCGTGAAGTAGAGGTTCACCTCTGCGTTTCGCTTGGTGAGTGCAGGTGGCCGGAGGCCCTTTTTACTGGAAATGAGGCATTCCATCTTAGTCCTCACGGGTGAAAACGCATCTGCATTTTGATCTGTAACAGAGGATAGATGTAGATGTCTATGGGCCGCAGCAACCACTTACCATCAGGTGGACTGTGTGCTCGTTTTTCACCCTTATCCTATAAAAAAACCGGAGTTTTTTTATTTTCTTCAGCACGCTGCCCATCTTTTGATTTGTTTCCCTCCGATGCCTCTTACAACACCCACGGGACAATTTAGGGTTGTGGAAATTTTTACAACACGCTTGGCAGGCGAGGGCAACCAGTTGTGGTGGCAACTATGGTATCTTACGAGCCAATCTATTAGGCTATGTAATTAA
Source organism: Parnassius glacialis (assembly GCA_033319125.1). Lineage (NCBI taxonomy): Eukaryota > Metazoa > Arthropoda > Insecta > Lepidoptera > Papilionidae > Parnassius > Parnassius glacialis. The sequence goes on from JAVANC010000025.1 coordinate 31,796,063, forward strand.
TTGTAAAATGAATAATATATACATATATATGTATGATACACATTTTTAAGTATAGGATTGATTATAATAAAAGATATTTTCTGCCGACTTCCAAAAAGGAGACGGTACTCGATTCGACTGTATGTTTTTTTATGCGTGTTACCTCATAACTTTTTACTGGGTGAACCGATTTGGATGATTCTTTTTTTATTTGAAAGCTGGTACTTCTCGTGTGGTCCCATATGAATTTGATCATAGTCAGACCAACAGTGTTTGAGTTATTCTTAATAACTCATATTGAAGTCGGCTGTACAAAATTATTAATTTTAAATTATTATCGCAATTAGAATCAACCAGGAGAACATCATTCGCAAGCTTAGTAAAAAATGTATAAACTCAATGAAACGAGAGCGGGTCGATGACATTATAAATTTTTTGTCAGTGCTTAGTGAACTTAGAACTTGAAAAACGATGCTTCACAATTGCTTCAAGTTATTATGCTTCAACTTAACCGCAAGTGAAAAATGATGATATTATAATGGCGTCGCAAAGTTCGTTCTAATGATACGTTAAGCGGGAGATAATTTGTTATAAGCCATGGCGATTTCAAAGGTTTCTTTTTCTAAAATTAAATTTGTGGCAAACTTTTACAAAGGTTTTCAATTTTTTTTAAATATTTTTTAATGAATAGAAAAATATTACTTTACGTCTTCAGTAATTGTTAGTAGAGTAGACTAAATTTATTTTCAATTATCTGTTCCCCGCGAATTCGCTCGCGTTATAATATTAGCTATTTGCCAGTGAAAGTCCTGTCAAAATCGGTCCAGCCGTTTCGGAGATTAGGGACAAAGAGACAGGCAGGCAGACAAAAATTTTAAAAATTAATATGCATCTAGTTAAAAGCTGTTATTTTAACATTACAAACAGACACTTCAATTTTATTTATTTGTATAGAAACTTGTCGTTTCGGGGTACTTGCCCGCTGGGGACAGCAGGTCAGTGCCGTAACTATATCCAGACGTCGACAGTTTAATATCGAAAACAGTATCTTCTGTATTTCTAGTAGCATTACTTTATAAACCAAAAACTTTTATTTTTATTTTTATAAGATAGCGTGACAAACGAGCACACAGTCCACCTGATGGTAAGTGGTTGCTGTGGCCCATAGACATGTACATTTATCCTCGTTTGCGAATCAAAATGTAGATGCGTTGTCACCTGTAAGGACTAAGAGGGAATGCCTCTTTTCCAGTAAAAAGGGTCTCCGGTTCTCTACACTCACCATACGAAACACAACAGTGTTAAGCAGCTATTTTACGCTGGTATTCTGTGAGAGCGTGGTCCTTCCTCGGTCGAGCCGACCCCTTCGTGCTACAACTATACTATTAATATAGCTGCAGCATGGCTCTACCACGTAAAAAACGTCAAAAGAAGTTTTGTTTCCTCTTTACAATTAAAGTTTGTAATCCAAAAAGCTTTATGCCTTTATATAAGAGTGCACTGCCACTCAATAATAATCAAATAATAAAAAAGTCAGAGTAGTAGTAGTAATCAAATAATAAATAATTTAAAATAAAAAAAATTCTACAGCCAACTTCAGTATAGGTTATTTAAGAATAACTCAATAACCATTGGTCTGACCTTGATCAAATTCATATGGGACCACAAGAAAACTATCAGTTTTCATATAAAAGAATCATCGAAATCGGTTCGCCCAGTACAAAGTTATGAGGTAACACACATAAAAAAAACCGGCCAAGTGCGAGTCGGACTCGCGCTCCGAGGGTTCCGCAAAAATCCGTAGTTTAAAATTATTAAAAATATTTTTATTATACAATGTAACTAAAAATTTATGCTTTTCGAAATTTTTCCTTTATCTGTGCTACAATACGTTGCTTCGTACCAAATTTTAAGATTCTGAGTTCACGGAAAGTACCCTGTAGGTTTTGATTCCCTGATTCCCTTGCGAATGTCGAAAATTTGCGGCATAGACGGCTGTATCTTTTGATTGCGTTGGCTTAGAAGTTTGATTTCTTCACAGATCTAAGGGACAGTAGACTTGAGTATTTCATATGAATTCCAGCTTGATACCTCCACGCGTTCCTGAGAAAAAGGGTCTTGACAGACAGACAGACAAACAGACAGACAGACGGACAACAAAGTGATCCTATAAGGGTTCCGTTTTTTCCTTTTGAGGTACGGAAACCTAAAAACATACACTCGAATTGAGTATCGTCTCCTTTTTGAAAGTCGGCAGAAAAGTAAAATCAAGCCTCAATGGAAGCTATTTATTTATTAAGAATACATTTATTTATTTGTTTAAATATTTATTACGTTGCCTATATGTAAAAATATATAAAATTGAATATATTTTATGATTTTAAACATTTTCTACCAGTCAACCCATATCATATCACTTATCTTAATTTAAAACCAAGAAACTCTATGTTTTATAAATTTTACAAATGTTTTCCTTTCTCGTATTTTCTTGATGCCTTGAAACGGACTCTAATAAAGTTTTAAAACGAATTAATAATCAATTTATTCGACTTTTAGAGAATCCAAGAAAAAGCTATTATGCTGACGATGTCGCGGGCATATTCTATATTCTCGTTAATATGTGAAACTATTACTTCAAGGAGTTATAATTAAGGGGATATGGAATGCTTGTGTAACATTTAATTCATTCGTGATGTTCAAAATACTGTGTTGAAATTGTGATAAAAAATTATGATTGCAAACTGTTAAATTATCATTTTATTTTTAGTCTTTAGCGTTTTATTAAGTGGCACCGAATGGTTCGTTGATCTAGTGGTGTAACCACGGCTACTGGTCGTGTGCGTGTTTGAATTCCGAGTCGAACCAAAATCAGTTATTGGTTTTTGCTGTCAAGAAATTTTCAGTCCTGTGTCAGAAAGTTAGCCGTGTCTCACTACCGTGCTTCGGAAAACAAATGAACTTATTATTATTTTTTTATTATTTTCATTAGGTTTTTTAGTCTACAATGATTACCTCTTTGAAATATTTAAAAACCGAACAAAAATGTTAGGTATGTGTATGATTCTCATTTCAAGCATTAACTATCGAATTGTGTAAAAATCTTTACTGAAATATTGCGAAAATACACAAAAGCATATTTATGTTTCTGAGAGAAAATTCTATTTATACTTTAGATTAAGAAGCATTTTGTTGCTTCATTTTGACTTTAAGTTATGTTTTAATACGTGCATATTAAACATAAAATTATAAGGAAATCATAACCATAAAGAGAAGAAATTCATAAACAATTTTAGACCCTACCCTCTACCATCAGAAATAATTATTGTTGAAGCTATTTAACATACGAGCAAAACAAGTAGAAACATTATGTTACGTAAACGAAAATATAAATTCAATATCAAATTTAATTTTCAAAATTTATGAAAATTAAGTAAACGCTATGACTATTAAATATCATAAGCATCAAGGAAGGGGCTTACCCTTCCTTGATGCTTATGATATTTAATAATGTTAGTAATCATTAATCTATTGTTAAAATTTGTAATGAAGTTCACCTGTTTCTGTAATGCTATACCATGTAAAACGTACGTATTGTATTGTTTTTTGGTATATTTATTATATCGTTGACGATTTTTGGATGGGTAAAATATTGTGAGTTCATATCTCCAACTCATAATATATCTGTATTTTTGTAAAAAAAAACCCTGCTATATAAATTGTGAATGAATTTTTTCATTTTCACATTCTTTTCATATAATATCTAATAACGTACATTGACTAATTATAGTAAAAAAAAAAAACTTCAAATAAATAAAATACAAACAAGTCGAACGGTAAAATAATTTAATATAATACCACGTTTTTAAAACGGACAAAAAGTATAAAAGTTCTTTTTATTTTCTTCTTTTTTTTTTGAAATTGTTCATTGTCATCCGATTTTGAGCTATGTTCAAAATTTGAAGTCTGTAGCCCATCGAGAACCAATTAGTAAATTCCACCCGAACAGACATACACGAAAGCGAGTAAATAAAAACATGGGAAAATAAAAATTATTAAAATAAATAATTGGAATGAAGTTATTCAAGTAATTAGTATATAATAAGTAGGTCGTCCGCTGACCGTTATACATCACTCCATTTAAAAATACAAACATAACAGAACACAAATATGATAATAGCTTTTGTATTACGGTGTAAGAAGTGATGCTCTTAAAATAATTATTTCATATTTAAGAAACAGAACGCAAAAAGTTGTCATTAATAATATGAGCTATTCCGGGTTGATGGTGCAAATCAACGTGCCTCAGGGCTCAATTCTCGCCCCCTTTCTGTTTCTAGTATATATTAATAACATATTAGGAGATAACCATGATATAGTAATAATTGCTGATGACACTTCTTTAATTTTCAAATTAAAACGACAGTTATTAAAATATGACGAAGTAAATAATACTATATCTAAATTAGTAAATTGGTTTAATGTTAATAATTTGAATTTAAATGGCACTAAAACTAAATGTATGAAATTAACGACTCCAAATGTCAAACATTTAAATACTAATGTTATTTTAAATGGGGAGGAATTGATTCTAGTCTGTACCACCATTTTTCTTGGAATTACACTAGACGCGAAGCTTCAATGGGGGCATGGGGTCCCCATATATCAAAACTAGCAAGCAAACTTAATTCTGCAGCATATGATGTAGAAAAGATTAGAAATCCTACCAGTGTGAAAACAGCTAGACTTGTTTACTTTAGCTATTTCCATAGCATAATGTCGTATGTTATTTTGCTATGGGGACACGCAACTGCCATTGAAATTATGTTTGTTTTACAGAAGAGGGCCATAAGAGCAATCTATGATTTAAAGCCTAAAGAGTCGCTGCGACAAATACGTACATTTATGAAACGTACGTACACAAAAATAAAAGTAGTTTTATAAATACTATACCGATTCTGATCAAAAATAAGTGATATTCATAATGTAAATACTAGAAACCATGAAGCTTCATGTTAGGAACAGACACAAGCTATTAGTACCAGTTACTTGACTCCACTGAGTCAGTAATTCATTCTTGGGGCGATCTATATGCTTTTACAACATAATCCAAGAAAATATACGAAATTTGACCTGCTCAAAGTTCAAAAACTTTATTAAACTAAGTTTGTATAAAAAGGGTTATTATAATATGAAGGAATTTATGTATGATAATAACCCCTGGGAATTAGGTGATCGCTACCTAGCTATTTTTAATTTGTTTTGTGTTTTTAATTGTGTAAATGTCAATTCAATTCAATTTATTTATCTCTTCACAACTTACTGCCTGGTTAACAATATCGATGTACATAGTAAGAACCTAGCATTGTGAGAGACTGGTGCCTATTATAGGTTTATATTAAAAACCTGGGTTACAGGTCACCAATACAATCATGTATGTTCATGTATGTTACATGTAACATACATGATTGTAAGCTGTTATTTAAAAAAAGTCCCGCTGGGTTTCTTACTGGTTCTTCCCAGGACAGAGGTTTTGTTACGAACCATTGATAATTAAACAAAATAGTGATCATCAATAAATATTACTTATAATCTATATTGAATAAAAAAAAAATTATTTCTGTGTTTGTTACTCCGTCATGTAATCTTATCAATTGAGTCACGTAGTATTACCCATGTTACCCATGGCCATCTGCACAATGTGATAATATTAATAATAATACGACTCGGGTCAGTGAGCTGCCGACTTAAATCCTCGAACGAGCGATCTATTAGACTCATCTCAAACGGGTCATAACGGAACACCTTTACCGTTCTTTTATCTCAAAAATTTAAATTGTATAATGCTTTAGGTAGATTCGGTATATCGACTCTGAATCGGTAATTAAATAAAGATATAATTATGTATGATGTGACCCTTATGATTAACCAAGTGCTGGTGTCATAGATTTATACTTTTGTTTATACATTAGGATGACAAATTAGTACACTGGACTACTTTGGAATGACATGAAAAATGTTTTACAGATTTCTTGGCAGGGAGGTAAAGGTTAATTCTATTTTATATTATATAAACTTTAATTACATTTATTTACATAACATAATATACAATATTTTATTATATACAATATTGAAAACTATAATAAAAAAAAAACTAGTAATTACGAGTACATTATCCTATAGTCCTACTCCCCGCGGTATCGTACTAAAAACGCCGGCTGCGTTTCCCCGCTGAATGGCTATACTTAACCTTTGAGCGACAAAAGAACCAGCCCTCTTATCGCCAGCAGCAACGTGAGATATAATAATAGAGTTCCTTTAGTAACTTCACCGCACGTGGACACCACGGACCGATAGTTTCTACAGCAAATGACACAAATATGTAGTCATCTCTCAGAGACTCATATTTGTGCCCCTTAGTTCAGCTGCCTCTGAGGCCGCCAAAGTGTCTACGCAAGTAGCATCCCACACTAGGGCTTTACCTCGTTCCCAAGAGATCAACGTCATACCGTCGGGTCTCTTACCATCGTCTCTATTATATAAATTAGAAATTGATAAATCAAACTATGGACATTCCTAAAAGTAGAAGATTTCAAAATTATGTAAATTGTGAAAAAAAAATAGATCAGATAGACTGAACTGTATGCTCGTTTGTCACCTTTACGCTTAAAAAAATCATCCAAGTGCAATCGGGTTTCGCTCTATTAAGGTTCTGTAGATATTATGACCAGTAAATTTTCTTTAAATAAAAATTAATTAAATAAAAAAAACGTTTATTTGTTTTGGCTTACAAAACTACGTTATGATACGAAAGCTTAGTATACATACATTTCTGAACCCTACTAGAAACCTACTAGAACTAGTTTACTTATTGAGGTAACAAAAACGATCCGAGGCCGCTATTGCATTATCATAATTAGATATATGAATCATATAAATATGAGTCAAATATACAAACTGTCATAGTTTTCCCATATTTCCATGAATCATAATAATTATGTAAAACTGTGAAAAAAGAAATTTCTTTCTTTTTGAAAAAAAAATGGAAACCTATAAAGCTCAACCATTCCCGAAGATTTTGTTTCTCAATAGTGTTATCCCGATTCCAGATTATTAACTGTCTGGTAATGAACTCACGTAAAAGTCGGAAGGCATTCAATGAATGGGCCACAGTAGGAGTCCATAAGAACAGACAAAGGTTATCTGATTTTTACCATGAAAGGTCATATAAACCTAGTGTCGAATTTAGGGAATATGTAAAAAAAATATTCGAAAATATTTAAAAGAGCCAAGTCTTTGCATTTGAGCAACAAAATTAATGACGGCTCCTAATAAAATTAAAAGGACGTGGAGTATAATTCATAGTGACTGGTAAGGCCAACTCTCGCAATTCAAACTACCGGTTAAGTTTAATCAACAAATTTACTGAATCAGATCAGGATGTTGCAATGGTTTTTGAGAAATATTTTACTGATATTCCGATTTTAACCACTAAGTCACTAAATTCTTCTCCTGCCGTCGCAGAATTACTGCTTAAACAAAATGTAAATGCGTGTACAAAGAATTTTACATTTCATAAAATATCTTAAAAAAAATATTTTAAAACTATTGATATTAAGAAAACTGCGAGACTGTGGTGTATTTCCGTTATAGTTATTGAGTCTATACAAGATATAATCGCGCCTCAACTAGCTATTATTTTAATACTAGTATCGAATATGGTGTGTTTCCTGATTTAATGAGGCATTGTAAAGTAATACCTTTATTTAAATCTGGTAGTACATTAGACCCCGCCAATTTTAGACTAATTTCCGTACTGCCAACACTTAGTAAGATTTTTGAAAATTATTCTTGATCAAATGTTAATTTTTTTTAATGTAAATACTTTACTTCATAAAAATCAACTCGGTTTCACAAGGGCTCGCTCGACAACTGATCCTGGTGTTGAGCTGATTAAATATATTTTCAATGCATGGGAAAATTCACAGGATGCTTTGGGTATATTTTGTGACCTATCCAAAGCCTTCGATTGTGTTCACCATGAAATATTAATCAGGAAACTACAACATTACGATGTAAGAATTAATGCTCTTAAATTAATTGTTTCATATTTAAGTAACAGAACGCAAAAAGTTGTCATTAACAGTATTAAGTTCTTCCGGGTCGATAGTACAAATGGGCATGATATCGGCTCAATTCTCGGCCCCTTTCTGTTTCTTGTATATTTATATTAATGACTTACCTTACATAGTAGGGGATAACCAAAATATAGTATTATTTGCTAATGACACTTCATTAATTTTCAAATTAAAACGACAATTATTAAAATATGACGAAGTAAATAATGCTATATCTAAATTAGTAAATTGGTTTAATGTTAATAACTTGCATTTAAATGGCACTAAAGCGAAATTTATGAAATTCATTACTACAAATGTCAAGATAAGATAAGATAAGATGATTTATTTGTTAGAATATGGTACATTTAAGTTGTTACAGAATAATTGAAATCCTAAATATTCTGCGGTTTCCTGCGTACAAATATTTTCAGACAGGTTATGTTAGAATTTAAGAGAATACCAAGATATTAATTATTATAGAATATAAATATACTTACAGCTATACTTAAGGAAACTAAGATATATAGATACTCTATATAAAAACAAAAATGTCAATCAATTAATTCATAATATTTTTAGTCAAAACATGTCAATAAATTAAGTCAAGATTAATTTCAATAATTACAATTCACGTCAAATTTATCATTTAAAAAGTCATTTATAGAGTAATAGCATTTATTTAAAAGAAATTGATATAATCTACTTTTAGAGATTCCTATATTCATTTTTTTGAAACAAACAGGCAATTTGTTATAAACATGTATTGCCATACAATATACATTTTTCGATTAAAGTTGTATTCTTTGCTTTGGTACACACAATTTATATGTTTCTATTAGTCCTAATAATAACGTCGTTCTGTTTTTCAAATAAATTACTATTTTTGTCAACAAAGACACAAATTTCGTAAATATATAATGCAGGAAGTGGCAATATTTTATGTTTGCGAAACAGGGGATGGCAACTATCTAATTGGTGTGCTCCACACAAAGACCTTACACATTTTTTTCTGCCCGCGAAAAGCTCTAATTAAATCGACAGAATTACCCCAAATTATTAAGCCGTAACGTAGGATTGATGAAACATATCCATGATAGGCAGAAAGTGAAACAATTAAATACTAATGTAATTTTAAATGGGGAGGAACTGAGTCTTATCGATACCATCATTTTTATTTATTTATTTATGCTTTACAACTTAATGCAACAGGGCATTCTCTACCAGTCTACCTCCAGGCTAAGCAGAGAAAATATTACTTAATACTACTTATTATACACACTACTTATTAACTTATTATACATATATATATATATATATATATATATATATATATATATATATATATATATATATACACATATACATAATTAAATATAGCAGTTTCTAATTCAAACTCCAATAACAAAATGTAAAAATGAAATGAAAAACCACAAACTACTCCTGCAACTTCCATTTTTCTTGGAATAACACTAGACGCAAAGCTTCAATGGGGCCCCCGTATATCAAAATTAGCAAACAGACTTAGTTCTGCAGCATATGCTGTAATCTTACCAGTGTGGAAACAGCTAGACTTGTTTACTTTAGCTATTTCCATACAGACTTGACGACTTCCAGCCTCCCGAACAAGCCGGTTTCCGAAAGGGCTTTAGCACCATAGACCACATACATACCCTTCGGCAAATTGTACAGAAGTCCGAAGAGTACAATTTGCCACTATGTCTGGCGTATGTGGACTATGAGAAAGCCTTTGATTCCGTCGAAATTTGGGCGGTGCTGCAGTCCCTTCAGCGGTGCCAAGTTGACTGTCGGTATATCGAAGTGCTGAAGTGTTTGTACAGTAGAGCTACGATGGCTATCCGAGTACAGAACCAGAGTTCGAAACCTATCCAATTGCAGAGAGGTGTAAGACAGGGTGATGTTATATCCCCGAAACTCTTCACCGCTGCATTGGAAGACGTTTTCAAGCTTCTGGACTGGAAAGGATACGGAATTAACATCAATGGCGAGTACATCACTCACCTTCGATTTGCCGACGATATAGTTCTTATGGCAGAATCGCTGGAGGACCTAAGCACTATGCTCAATGACCTCAATAGTGTCTCCCAACGGATAGGTCTTAAGATGAACATGGACAAAACAAAGATTATGTTTAATGTCCATGTCACACCTATGCCGGTAGTTGTTGGGAGCACTAAGCTCGAAGTTGTTGACGAGTATGTTTACCTGGGACAAATAGTCCGACTAGGTAAGTCCAACTTCGACCGAGAGGTCAATCGACGGATTCAACTCGGCTGGGCAGCGTTCGGGAAGCTACGACACATCTTCTCGTCAGACATACCTCAAAACTTTAAAACGAAATTGTACAACCAGTGCGTGTTGCCAGTGATGACTTACGGAACTGAGACGTGGTCCTTCACTGCTGGCCGTATGAGGAAGCTCAAGGTCGCTCAGCGAGCTATGGAGAGGGCTATGCTCGGAGTTTCTCTGCGTGATAAACTTAGAAATGAGGATATCCGCAGTAGAACCAGAGTAACCGACGTAGCCCAACGGATTAGTAAGCTGAAGTGGCAGTGGGCCGGCCATATAGCTCGAAGAACCGACAACCGATGGGGAAGAAAGGTTCTCGAGTGGCAGCCTCGTACCGGTAGGCGAAGTGTAGGGCGTCCCCCCACGAGATGGAGTGACGACCTGGTAAGACATGCAGGAAGTCGATGGATGCAGTTGGCTCAGGACCGTGCTTTGTGGCATTCTTTGGGGGAGGCCTATGTTCAGCAGTGGACTTGTGAAGGGCTGTAATGATGATGAATGATGATTTCCATAGCATAATGTCGTATGGTATTTTGCTATGGGGGCACGTGACGGACACTGAAATTATATTTTTTTACAAAAGAGGGCTATACGGGCAATCTATGATTTTTTTTTAAAAAACTAAAGGGTCGGTCCGACAAAAATTTAAGGAAATTAATATGTTAACTTTGGCCTCTCAATACATTTATCAATCATTTTAGTTTTTTTTTCGAACCAGTAGTAATTAAACAAAAGAATAACTTTCAATAAGTTATGATAAGTTATTCAAATATTTATAATCTATATTGAATAAAAAAGTTTCTGTTTCTGCTTCTGTTCCGTAAGCTAAGGCGGCGGACATTATTTGTTGAAAACATTGTCGTGACTGAATATGGCTGAAATGACATCATTTACCGGCGACCGTCGAAAACAATACATGACTCAATACTTATTGTGCTTACCAATAAAGCCAATAGGCTAGCTGCCAGCTTTATGAAGCCCATTTAGTGCTCAATTCTGCAATCTAATCTTGCATCTAGATCAAAAATGCTATCTATTGTATTGCGCGATAATAGCCGCGATGGTTACGGATACGGACAACGAAATGTAGAAGTTGTAGGTTCAAATCCGCCATTCTACTACTGTCATGAACCACTGCTTTTTACGTGGGGAAAACCTTATGGATACTCACCTATCACGAGGGCAACAGAAAGGTTATGCCGGACTGCAACTGGCTAAACCCTCACGGTGTTCATTCCTTCACCTTTTGTCAGGGCTACGGGAAGGATATCGTTCACTAGCGCAGCCCCGACGGCGGTAACCATTACAGAGTCCTTTTCGAAAAGGGATTGCAGATAGAATTCTGCACTCCTTCTTCATTAAGAGCACACTTCAAGGCCTTGTGAAAAAGACAGGCAACCCCCGTGTCTGCTGCTTAAACTGCAATGGTGATGTAGGAATACCTAAGATATGCTTATCTTCGGCACCCGAATCTCCGCCTGCGGATTAAGATATCTTTTCCTTTCTTTACCTTTCCTTTTCGCAACCTCCTTCCGCGACATTATCGTGAACCACTCTTAGCACAAGCATTTTAAACTTATTTTAAAATTATTAACGGGCTACGTAATATGTCAATAACGTAACTGGTATTATTAAAAAAATAACAACGGATTTTTACTATTTAAAAAAAAATATTATGTCTGACATGTTGAATTTTTAAAAAAATTTAGCTGAAATTTTAAAAAAATTTAGGTGAAATTTTAGTTTCCTTTTTATAATAAATAAATAATAAAATTAAAAATTGTTTATTTCGGACAACAAGATCCATAGAATTTGTTAGTAGAGTAAAACTTACATCTATGTAAGTATATATAATTTATACTTAATACTTTATTATTAAGCAGGACATAGTCATGGCGATCATTTGTCTAATCAGTGGACAGTCCCCACTGTCGGAAATCTCACTCAGCACACTGTGGCCGCAGCCGCGCACTCTGTTTAGCAACGATGCGGTCTTTTTCGGATTATTGCATCAAAGCTATCCACACCCGCCAGTGCAAACATCCCAGACGCCCTACAGTAGCGCGGCAGCCGCAACAGCGCCCTGAATGCATTATTATATTGAGTACATAGGACACTATGTATATTATGCCATTTTGGTGTAGTTGGCCCATAGGCTGCAAGAACAAAATGACGCACAATATGCTTTGAAAAGCGTGATCTTGACAGCGTCAGTGCAGCGACCAAATCTATGCACCAACATATTCGCCCTGACCGATGACCAAGGGTGATAAACGAGCAAGAGTCCACCTGATAGTAATTTCATGTTGTGACCCACATTCATCTACATCCATCCTCGATTAAGTATCAAAATGAAGATGCTTTGAACTTCTGACCCATGAGCTATAAGATGGAAGAAGATAAGAAGGATACGGGACATTCTTACCTTCTTTAAACCGTTCTCTAAACCCACCATATAGAACATAGTAGCATCAAGCTGCTATTCAACGCTGTTGTTCTGTGGCAGCGTGGTCCTTCGCAGGTCGAGTTATATATAGCTGCAGCGTGGCTCCACTACGTATAAAATGTTGTTATGATCAAAAGAATCAGTTGTGACTAAAAATATTAATGAACTCTTAATCCGTTTGAAAAAAAGATTTGTCTTGCCTGCTTTTAAGAGAACACCCTCCCTGTCTCAATCACGAGCAATATCATTGCCAACTCCAATCACAACACTAGTTTAAGTCCGCTAAGACTTAGCGGTCAGCCACCGCAGAGTCTACATCACCTGAAGATGCCTCGTGTAGAGGCGAAACACGTGTCGTATTGTCGTCAGTGGTGTGTCTTTCTTAGTGTAGTGGTGCTGGGAGTAGTGTTGCTGGGAGTAGTGTTGCTGGGAGTAGTGTAGCTGGGAGTAGTGTTGCTGGGAGTAGTGTTGCTGGGAGTAGTGTTGCTGGAAGTAGTGTTGCTGGGAATAGTGTTGCTGGGATTAATCGCGACGGGGATAGTTCACGCAATTGAGGGAGGGCGGGAGGTGCTCTTCAAACTAGGTAAGACACATCATTTTATTTTATCGAGCGGATGTACTCAAGGTAATTTTTACCAACTTTAATATAATGGATTTCCGCAAAGTAACGCCTGATTCTATTATATTTCAACACTATTAACCCTAACGCCAGTTCCTTATCTCAATTTAGTTGCAGTATCCACTAGGTGTATATAGTATATAGTATTCAGTAGCCACTAGCCATCAGGTGTACTAGCTCATGTCTCATTGAAACGGTATCAAACACGTTATAAAAACCAACATAGATAAAATAAACACTAAACATTTGTCTTCAATTTAAAGTAAACAGTTAAAGTTACAGCCTATGTACGTCCCACTGCTGGGCACAGGCCTCCTCACATTTCTAAGAGGGTTTTAGGATAAGGAAGTGTCCGCCGCGCTGCCCCAATACGTGTTGGCGAACTTCACGTCTCTTCGAAATATTTTTTTCTTATTTCTCAGACACTCAGGTTTCTCACGATGATTTCCTCCACCGCCGATCATGTGGTAAATCAGCGCTTAAAATTGCAATTAACAATTCATTGGTGCCGGTGGAGATCGAACCCGAGCCGCTCGCATACTGTGAAATTTACAGCGAGCGCTAACCACCTGAGCTACCTCGGCCCAAGTAAGCAAACATTAATGTCTTTATAATGCCATCTACTTAACATCATAAATATCTTAATGAGAGGCCACTAAATAAAATTTGACCAGAAAATTTGTTTTTTCCCGTTCTGAATGTTACACCAGATGCTAATCTAGTTGTGAGTAACCGTCCGCCCATTTATGCTAATTTAGACGCTCACGGTCAGCTACCGCTTGCGGTTATGGCTTTGCCACGTCCGTGTTTTCGGATTATGTCGCAACATGAACGTCTTTATATTACAAAATGGAAACAAAATACCTACGTCTAATAAATTAAAATAAGGTCGTTTTCAAAATATTGCTCTTTTTATCTCATTGAAGGTTTCCTTGGGCAATAGGCTAAACGAATGACACATTTCATTTTATCCTCTAACGATCTACTTAGATGTTTAGGGTACCCAGTAACGCACCAAGAGGGGAGGGGCATAACGCGGGGTGGCTGATTTTAGGTACCGGCATTTTGGGAATGAAAATCGAGGGTTACTTATCTTTTTAACCGACTTCGAAAAGGAGGAGGTTCTCAATTCATCGGAATCTTAGTTTATGTATGTTCACCGATTACTCGAAGACACCTGAATCGATTTGGAAAATTCTTTTTTTTTTGTTTCAAGGAGTATAATTCCCAATTGGTCCCATTTAAATGTTATCGAAATCGGTCGAGCGGTTTTTAAAAAATCAACAATAAAGTATTTTTTGTATTGAAGTCATTCACTACTTCTTAAAATACGCCATTAATACTGGTTTCACGCTATCAAAGTTCCGGATGACTCCAGTATATATAGAGTAGTTCTGTACTACCACACGGAGCGTTGGCCACTCCCCGGGCGGGAGATCTTCCCTTTTCTCCTCGTATGATTAATGAAAATACTCTATAATGTATTATTGATTCATTGAGAGCTAATATATATGACCTAACAATGTGGAATAGAGAAAAGACATATTAAGTTATTAAGTAGTATAAGTTAAAGGTACCATTTCAACCAGTCCTTACGCACTAACTGGGTCATGTCATTGGCAGTCAATAGGTGTCGGCCGGCATCGAAGACGATCGGCGACAACGGTCATTACACAGTCAATTTCACTGACCGCTCTGGTTAATCTGGTCGTATTGCCAGGTGCTTTCCATTATACTAACCTTTAGTAATGAAATGTTTTATAAAATTAAAATCAGATGCAGTGTCACAGAACTCGTCTAGATTTCTATTTTTAAACACTATATTTCTTACTTAACTTTTTCTGAAATGGGGGGGGGGGGGGTTCCCGGTTGTTGTCTATTCTAGTGTAATTATTAATACTAAAAATGGAACCGATTCTCTAAAAAGCACATTTATTTTGTATGTATTATATTTTATTTTGATTAAAATAAGTTTTCAATAAAATATTATAAAACGCGCTGCTTGGCTGCTGTATCGGTGTGCGTTGACCAAATGATCGGATATACGTGAACATAATTTACTACAAAAATATTAGTCACCAATAGATCTAAAAATAAGTTGACACACTGCCGAGTAGACTACACTACCCTCTGCTCGCGGCTTCGCATGCAATGTACATGCCTAAAAATAGTCTCTATCATTGGAGATTTTTTTCTACATTTTATTTGCCAAGTTATTTTTTATAGAATAAGGGTGACAAAGCACACAGTTCACTTAATGGTTAGTGGATGCTGTGGCCCATAAGAATCTACATTAATTTATTCTTGACCAACTGTCCCCCGCGACTTTTCCTGCGTGGAATCTAATACGATTTCATTGGTGTTAATTTGTTTGCACGAAACGTATTTATTTTTCTAAAATAAAAGTATCTTTAGTTACTCCTTATAACATCAGCTATCTGCCAGTGAAGGTCCCGTCAAAATCGGTCCAGCCGTTTCGGAGATTAGCCGGAACAAACAGACAGACAAAAATTTTTTTTGTTATTACTACCGTATATACTTTCATATGCATGTTATTTTTTCATTACAAACAGATATTACAATGTTATTTATTTGTATATATGTATAGATTAAGAATGAAAATGTAGATACGTTGTCACCCCTGAGGACCAAGATGGAATACCTCGTTTCTTGTAAACGGGGTATCCGTCTATCCATACTCACCATGCGATCGGGCCCGGTCGAGCCGACCTATTCGTGCTACAACCATAATATAGTTGCAGCATAGCTCTACCACGTTTCATCACAATCCGGTATGTGGTTCAGTGTTTATTGGTAATACACACACACATCTTCACAGCCATACATTCGATGTGATTGGTAAATAATGTGAAATTTTACGTTTTCGGGTTAAATATACACCTGAGTCTTTCTTAACTTTATTCTTTTTACGTAGTAGGGCCACGTCGGAGTCGGCTCGACCGGGGTAGGACCACGCTCTCACAGAATATCAGCGTAAAATAGCTCTCTAACATAAAATACTAGAGAAATTATTGCACCAACAATGTGAGTGATCAACGCAATCACGAACGCTTCATAGACTCAGAATTGTAATTCATGCGAGGCGCAACTAATACGAGGGTGGATTGAAAAGTACTCGGCCTAACACAGATCCATTCAATTCTAAAAATCAAATCTACCCACATTATTTAGTTCAGTTCAGACTAGTTCATTGTGTGAAGTTCAAAACGTGTGCGATAATTAGTTGTGATTTTATAAATTTATTAACAAAGTAATCGGACATAATTTCCGCGAATGGAGCAAATCGAGCAGCGTGCCGTCATTAAGTACCTCCATAAGAAGGGGCTATCATCAAAAGCCATCCATGATGACATGGTCAGTACATTAGGCGATTGTGCTCTGTCATATTCATCCGTCAAAAAATGGATAGCAGAATTTAAGCGTGGTAGAGAGAGTGTGAAAGATAAACCCCGCTCTGGAAGGCCTTCGACGTCAACTACTGACGAAAATATTTAAAAAGTACTTGATTTAATAATGGGAGACCGCAGATTAAAAATTAGAGAGATAGCCGAGATTATAGGCATCTCTCATGAACGAACTCAAAACATCATTGTCAACGAGTTGGGTTTCCACAAGGTGTCTGCGAGGTGGGTTCCGCGACTGCTTTCAGTTGAACAAAAAAGGACGCGATTGACTATTTCACGCGACTGTTTGGAGTTATTTGAAGTCGATGCAGATGATTTTTTGAATCGTTTTGTTACTATAGATGAAACATGGGTTCATTACTGTACACCGGAAACAAAACAACAATCAAAACAGTGGAGAAGACCTGGTTCACCACCCCCTAAAAAGGCTAAGTCGATTTTGTCGGCAAATAAGGTGATGGCTTCAGTATTCTGGGACTCGAAAGGTGTGATTATGATTGATTATCTTGAAAGGGGTCAGACTATAAACTCTGATTACTACTGCACCTTACTACGTCGTTTACGAGAGGAAATAAAAGAAAAACGTCGAGGAATGCTCAGAAGAAAAGTCCTGTTTCATCAAGATAACGCCCGTGTTCACACGTCAGTACAGTCAATGGCTGAAATTCACAACTGTGGCTTTGAACTGTTACCGCATCCGCCGTATTCACCTGATCTGGCACCATCAGACTTCTTTCTGTTCCCTAACTTAAAAAAGCACTTGGGAGGTCAAAGATTTTCGACAAACGACGAGGTCAAAGCAGCTGTAGACGCATATTTTGACTCTAAGGAAGAATCATTTTTTTTCAACGGTCTAAATGCTTGGAAGGGGAGGTGGCAAAAGTGTTTTGAACTTGATGGTGATTATGTAGAAAAATAAAAATATAACTGATTTAGTATGTGTTTATTTTCTTGGTTAGGCCGAGTACTTTTCAATCCACCCTCGTAATATTTTACGTGTCCTGTCGTAAGCCCTGAACTAGCAGTCTATTTCATAATATTTGTAAGCTTTGTTGATGTCTTTATGGGCCTTTATAAAAAATTCCCTTAGACACGGCGGCACGGTCTGCGAAATTTGGCATTGCTGTCAAATTTCATACTTTCTACGCGGTGGTATTATACATATTACACATATTGTGATTGTAACACGGGTCGACTCGACCGGGGTGAACCACGCTCTCATAGAATACCGTTTCGTATGGTGAATGGAGAAAACCGGAGACCCTTTCTACTGGAAACGAGGCACTTAACCTTCAGACGTGTTAACGCATCAGCATCTTATTTTTGACATTGTTTTTTTTTAATTTCCTCAGGATGAGTTTATTGAAACATACTCTAGTTTAAAGCTGAAACTAAATTATAATCAAG
This sequence comes from Parnassius glacialis, assembly GCA_033319125.1. Taxonomy (NCBI): domain Eukaryota; kingdom Metazoa; phylum Arthropoda; class Insecta; order Lepidoptera; family Papilionidae; genus Parnassius; species Parnassius glacialis. The sequence goes on from JAVANC010000025.1 coordinate 31,814,363, forward strand.
TTTTTGTAATAAGACGGCACATGTTCACAAAACTATTACATAATGATTAGATATTTGAAGCGTTAGTAGCCTAATGGCAAGGCGAAGACCGCGAACTCGAAAGGCCGTGGGTTTGAATCCGCCTTTCGACTACTGTCGTGAACCACTTCCAACACAATTATTTTAAGCTTACCAGAAGTGGTCAAAGAGATTATTAGTAATGTTTAATAGTGTTACTAGTATTTAAAAAAAAAAGATATATAAGTCAATGAATATAAGTCATACTTATTTTTATCTACAATACTAAAAACTATAATAATAATTTAAAAAAAAAAACTAAAACTAGAAACTTAAATATCATATAGTCCTACTCCCCGCGGTATCGTGCCAAGAACGCTGGCTGCGTTTCCCCGCTGAATGGCTATACTTAGCCTTTGAGCAAGGAAAGAACCATCCCTCTATAACTCTCATTTTACCACCAAAATACTTACCATAATGTCATCTGTCATAATGGCGTCGATGAAGCAGCGTCCGTTTGACCTTTTATTATTTGATTGACTGATGAAGAGCTATCGTATCACGGAGTCATCCATGCAGACAAGAAAGTAACTATATTAACCGGATGACCATATTACCCTCACTTACTAGAATTGATTTTATATTAACTTCCTGACAAGCAAGAGACTTGAAATTTCGAACATGGCTCATAATCGGGCGATAATATACTCGTAAGATGAAAAAAACGTGGTATGTTATAAAAAAATAACTTCATAATATTCTTAAACAAACATTTTTTTACTTAAATATCACAACATTGCAGTTTTCCACATGAAGTGTTAAATATCACAGTTGACTTTCTCAATCATCGACATCTTTCATCACAAACGTGCCATATTGGTCAACGTTTCGCGAGCAAGCACGTGTTGCAACGTAATATCGATGGCAGGTGCCGAAGAAATTGAATTAACAAGCAGTTATAGTCATTCAGTGCAAACACAATCCAAGATATTACTGATTTCGTCTATTTAGGATTATCTATACGACTTAAAAATCAAATTGTATTATTTGTCTGTAATATTAAGATAACTAACTTCTATTGAGCTCAGGGAGTATTAACATAAAATTATATTTATACGTGGTAGAGCCATGCTGCAGCTATATTAGTAGTATAGTTGTAGCACGAATGGGTCGGCTCGACCGGGGAAGGACCATGCTCTCACAAAATACCACTGTAAAATACCAGCTTAACACTGCTGTGTTTCGTACGGAGACCCTTTTTACTGGAAAAGAGGCATTCCATCTTAGTCCTCACGGGTGACGACGCATCTACATTTTGATTCTTTATTGAGGATAAATGTAGATGTCTATGGGTCATAACAGCCACTTACCATCAGGTGGACTGTGTGCTCGTTTGTTACACTTATGCTATAATAAAAATGTATTAACTTATACAACTTTTTTTTTAAATTTTTGTATGTCGCTCTGTCCGAGCTAATCTTCAGAATGGCTGAAGTGATTGTGATGAAACTTTACGAACAGGTAGAAAACAGTGCCAGAAATCTAGGCTATATTTTATTTGAAAAACTTAAATATTAACAAAAAAGGAAAATTTGATGAAATAAATGGTCTTTGATTATCTTAAATCTAAATAACACCGCTTTAATAGATCCTATCCAGACGAATCCAGAGCTGGTTGCTAGTCTATATAAATAAAATGAAAAAGTGATATATGTTTGCAGTTGCGCGCGCATCACGGAAAAAGTACTGGATAGAGTTCCATTAGGTTTTCTGCCGACTTCCAAAAAGGAGACGGTACTCAATTCGAGTGTATGTTTTTTTTATGTGTGTTACCTCATAACTTTGTACTGGGCGAACCGATTTTGATGATTCTTTTTTTATATGAAAGCTGATAGTTCTCGTGTGGTCCCATATGAATTTGATCAAGGTCAGACCAATGGTTATTGAGTTATTCTTAAATAACCTATATTGAAGTCGGCTGTACAAAATTTTTAATTTTAAATTATCTATGTTTTTTTTCTTAGACATTTGGCCCTTGTTTAAATAATAATACTGTGATAACTTCATTTAAAAAAAATGTATTAAAGTTTTAAGAAACAACGATTTTTATAAGCACTACGTGTTCAGTAATGTGGGTTTTCTTTGTTAATATATCAAGCAACGCGGACGAAGTCGCGGATATCAGCTAGTGTGTTATGACATAATAAGCAACGGAAAGGCGCGGCTCTCTTGATTCATAACCCTATCAGAAATAAGGGGCCTGTGCCCAGCATTAAATTAAAACATCTAACTTCTCACTATATTGGCCAAATTTTTTGCGTACACAAGGTTACAACAAGCTTGATGAAAGCAAAACCACAAGGAAAATCCCACGCGACTCTCGGAGGTTAACTAATGAATACAAGATACTCGGACGCGTCGAGATTTTACAACTTGAGTGACTCTATTTTACGTTAAAAACCACTTAACGAGTTAGTTAACGAATATCTGATAATAGTGACATCTTTTTAAGTGCGAAATAATGTTGTTTCAAAATATGTTGAATGTGGGCCAGGAATATATAGACTATATTAAAAAATAGGCAATAGCACAAGAACATTTTTTAATTATACATTTTAATATGGTTTTGTATTCTGGTTCAAAAAAGAATTTACATTTAGAAATGCAATACAGAACAAAAAAACAAAACTATTTATCTTTAATAGATTTTTGTGTTAATAATATGAGTTTTACTAGAATTCCATGTATTTTTTTTATGAAATTTAATATAGCATTGAAAAATGTACAATTTTGAAACTATAATAAAAAAAACTTAAAACTAAAAACTTAAATTTTCATACAGTCCTGCCGTGGTATCATGCCAAGAACGATGGCTGCATTTTTTTATTTTTTAAAAACGTTACCCTCATACTAGGATTTTCTCCTGTATCGTGGAGGCAGTTTACAAACATATATTACACAAGGACAAACATCCAGACCCGGAACAATTATTTGTAGATCGTACAAATACTTGTTCCGTGCGCGATTCGAACCCGCGGCCCCCAGCGCAGCAACTCATTGCTAAGCCACTGCGCCAAGGAGCCGTCCATGGCTATTCTTAACTATTATTTATTCTTTTTTTTTATAGGATAAGGGTGACAAACGAGCACGCAGTCCACCCGATGGTAAGTGGCTGCTGCGGCCCATAGACATCTACATCTATCCTCTATTACAGATTAAAATGTAAATGCGTTGTCACCCGTGAGGACTAAGATGGAATGCCTCATTTCCAGTAAAAAGGGCCTCCGGCCACCTGCACTCACCAAGCGAAACGCAGAGGTAAACCTCTACTTCACGCTATACACGTATTCTGTGAGGTCGTGGTACCACCCCGGTTCGAGCCGGCCCTTCCGTGCGACAGCAAAAGCTGCCGCGTGACTCTACCACTGTTAAAATTCTGTGGCTTTGAGCAAGAAACGAACCAGCCCTCCTATCACCAGCAGCGACGACCAGTCGCGGATGGATATTAGAGTATGAATTTAAAAAAAGATTAAGTGACAAACGAGCTTACAGTTACGTTTACACTTATACGTTGATGATAGGTGGCTATTGCAGTTCATTGACACCTGCAACCAGCTTCAAATTAACAAGACTGAGGATTGCAAGAGAATGCCTTACAAACTGTAATTATGTTGTCGCTCGATACCCTTCAAACCGGAACGCAGTGGTGCACGGTATACGCACTACGGTTTAGCGCCAATAAATAGGTGTGCCACTAAACAGCACGGAATCCTAGGCAAGAAGTATATTTCTCAGTTTCATGAGGTGTCTTAAAATATGTGATTGTGTGATTATTTTAGTTTGGTTACTGATGTATAAATTTATTTATCCATACAAATTGTTAGCTTACGATCATTACAAATGGTACGTCTCCAGGATGGTATATATGATGTCCAATGTTACATTTTTTTTTATAGAATAAGGGTGACAAACGAGCACACAGTCCACCTGATGGTAAGTGGTTGCTGTGGCCCATAGACATCTATGTACATCTATCTTCGTTTGCGAAGTAAAATGCAGATGCGTTGTCAGCCGTGAGGACTAAGATGGAATGCCTCTTTTCCAGTAATATGGGTCTCCGGTTCTCTACACTCATCATACGAAACACAGCAGTGCTAAGTTGCTATTTATATATTTTTTTACATTTTTCAATTTCTTTATTTATCCTGATAAAAAAGGGCGCAATGTACGAAAAATACTTTTTAGGGTTCCGTACCTAAAGGGTAAGCAACGGGACCCTATTACCAAGCCGCTGCTATCCGTCCGTCTGTCTGTCAGCGGACTGTATCTCACGATCCGTAATAGATAGACAGTTGATCAATTTTCACAGAATGTGTATTTCTGTTGCCGCTATAACAAAAAATAATAAAAAAAAATAATTAGAAATTAAAGAAGGCTCCCCTACTAGAAACTTGTTTTACGACGTTACGGAACCCTTCATGCGCGAGTCCGACTCACACTTGGCCAGTATTTATTGGTCCGAATAGTATTTTCAATATATATACTCATTCATTATTCCATAATTCCGCCATAACAGCTGTCAAAGATCACTGCTGAACATACGCCTTCTCATACGTTGCTTCACAAGAGAAGTATTTGTCGCAGTTTTATATATTCTAGTTGTTACTAGAAAGACGCTGCTGCCCATCTCCTACCTTGTTCCCCTCCGTCTCACTCTTACGACACCCACCAGACAATGTGAAGTAGTGGATGTTTTATTCCATCACTACAAGACCTGCAGCTTTTATTTCTCTTAATATTCTCCTGGGTTTGACTAATAGAGAACGCAACAATTCATTAAGTCTGCCCATAATAAACCTTATTTTAATATGTCTTAAAATACCTACTGCGAACGTCAAACCGCTTGCCAAGCATTATAATTAAGGCGGATCCTTTCTACATTATACTTTCTATATTCTTTGTAGGTTATGGGCGATTAAATGCAGAGAGATAAATTCGGTGGGATAGTTCGTTGCATCTTTTGATTATGAATTACAGATAGTATGGTGGAGAGTAATTTCTTTTTTTAATTAGTCTTTAATATAGCTCACAAACAAAAGGCTTCTTATCAGTTACCCACTCTCATACTTATCTGGTAAAATGATGTTAAAACGTGGAATGAAATTCACAGGAGAAAAGCCGTCGAAAGGCTACTTTATAAAGACTGGTTGCATTGCCAATCTTTATAAATATAATGATAGAGGTTTGCAGTTGTGCACGCGAAAAAACTACTGGATAGATGTCATTTAGGTTTTCTAAGTTTTATTTCTCAGATACTTCACCCATGTTTAAAAAAAAATTACGATATCTTCCCGTGGGTGTCGTAACCGGCGACAGACGTAAACTGAGGTAAAAGATGGGCAATGGCATCTTTCTGATAACAGCAAAACACCAATAAAAAATTTTTGTTGCCAACCCGCTCGCCAAGCGTGGCAACTATGGCAATATACCCCCCATGATGAAAGTTACAAAGAGACGGCCCCCAGTCCCCGTCGGCCCCGCTATTCCTGCCTACGGTGCCAACCAGGGTAACGGCGAGGCAGGACGTGATAAGAATCTCCGGTGGAGGTTCGGTTGCCACCTAAGATGACTCAACCTGGCAACATATAACACACGCACCCTGAGGACTGGCGAGAAGATTCTTTTTTTATAGGATAAGGATGACAAACCAGCACACAGTCCACCTGATGGTAAGTGGTTGCTGCGGCCTATAGACATCTACATCTATTCTCGGTTACGAATCAAAATGCATATGCGTTGTCACCCATGAGGACTAAGATGCAATGCCTCGTTTCCAGTAAAAAGGGTCTCCGGTTCTTTACAATCACCATACGAAACACAGCAGCGTTAAGCTGCTATTTTACGCTGGTATTCTGTGGAGAATGTTAGAGTCCTCTGTGAGAGCGTGGTATTTCCCTGGTCGAGCCCACCCATTCGTGCTACAACTATAACTACTACTAATATACTAATATAGCTGCAGCATGTGGAACTGGAAGAAGAGATAGACAAGTTGCGCTGGAGTATTAAAGGATTATCCGAGGTCCGAAGAGAGGGGAGGACATATTAATCCTCGGATCCGGCAACTTGTTCCATCACCGAGAGGGCGACCATCTATCGCAAGGAGGTGTCGGATTTATCGTCCACAAGTATCTCATTAACAACGTGGTAAAGATTGAGAGGGTGTCGACGAGGGTTGCGTACCTTATACTCAGAATCACCAAACGGTATTCGCTGAATGTCATACAGATTTACGCACTAACCTCGGCACATCCTGATGAAGAGGTGGAGGAAACGTATGAGGATATATTTATAGCCATACATTCCTCCAAAACCCATTATACGATGCTAATAGGAGACTTCAACGCAAAACTAGGCACGAGAGAGAACGGTGAGCTTAAGTTAGGGCAATTTGGAATAGGGCAATGGAACCCAAGGGGCCAGCAGCTGGCCGACTTCATGGAGAAAAAGGGACTCTTTATGATTAACTCTTTCTTCCAGAAGCGGCCCCATAGGAAGTGGACCTGGTCGAGCCCCGACGGTTCGACAAAAAATGAGATTGACTTCATTATGACGATCAGACGAAAACTGTTTAGTGATGTCTCAGTGAACGCGAGGGTTAAAACTGGTAGCGATCACCGAATGGTTAGAGTTACTCTGAACCTAAACGTTAAGTTGGAGAGATCTCGTCTAATGAAGTCAATGCTCCGTCCCCTCGTGCTCTAATCCAGAGTTCCGAAACCTTTCAGATCGAGTTACAATACCGTTTTCAGTGCCTAGAAGACTGTAAGGAATGGAATGGAAACTGACCACACGGTCGGAGCTAAGCTCTGCAAGACCCGCTGCAGAAGAACACAAAAACTCTCCGATCACACTCTTAATCTCATGGCTGTTAGACAGGAAATGAAGATGCAGTCTTCAGCAGATTTGAAAGCGTACAGGTAACTGAACACACAAATGTCCAAATACATGCGGCGGGACTTACACAACTTCAATACAGCTCGAATTGAAGAAACGATCGAGGGCAATGGGCTGGCCATATAGCTCGAAGAACCGACAACCGATTGGGAAAAAAAGTTCTCGAGTTCGTACCGGCGGACGAAATGTAGGGCGTGCCCCCACTAGATGGAGTGACGACCTGGTAAGACATGCAGGAAGTCGATGGATGCAGGTGGCTCAGGACCGTGCTTTGTGGCATTCCTTGGGGGAGGCCTATATTCAGTAATGGACTTGTGAAGAGCTGTAATGATGATGATTATGATTGCGATATCTTCATTTAACATTATGTTATCAAAGTTTTAAGAAACTACAATTTTATAAGCACTGCGTGTTTTCTTTATGCTAGTGTACAAATAAATATTTCCTATCCCGACTATTTCGTTCTTGTCAGCGCTGATTTGTAAACAAAGAGATACAGTAACTGACGTACTGTATACAATACACGTAATTTCTACATCTTTGTACAAAGCTTAAACATTTCAAACATTGTAAGACAACAAACAATTCACGTTCATTTTATCCAACCATCCATTACAGCCTCTTAAATTCACTGCTAAACACAGGTCTAGTACAGATTGCCTCATAGGGACCTCTTACAAATTTCCATAGTTGCTATGCTTATCAGGCAGCTTGGAAATGGCAATTTTTATTATTTTAAGTTGTTATCAGGAAGATGCGGCTGTCCATGTCTTGTTTCATGTCCCTCTATCACCTCTAACGACACCCACGGGATGACACCACTACCTTCACGTATTTAAAAAAAATTGAAGTAAGATTTTCTAAATGATAGGATAATTCCAGCATGTCTATATCCATCAGTGACGAGCTGATAAGTTACAACAAGAAGGAAGAAAAGAAATCAGTGTTCTTATAAAAAGGTCAATCAATCGCAATCGCAACTTTGTACTCATCTTCAAATTACTTCTTAAAACTTACTTAGACAGGTGTAACTCACGCTTAAGAAACCGTTAGGTTGCGTGACATAGCACGAACAATAACCAACACAAATAATCACAGAGGCAGTGTGAAAGATGGAAAGATGTCTATGAATCGAGGATTATCGCATTATACACACAGAAGGTTACCTTTCGAAATCCAAGGCTTTGATTAGATTTAATATGCTTCTTAAGAAAGGAATAAAATGAGATATATATTGATAAATTTTAATTAATAACATTTTCTCAGTGCACGAAATATCGGCCAAGGACGTATTAAAAACTTCTATAACCTTTTTAAATTGTTAGAAAATAAAAATGAACATCAAAAAAAATGCGTCATATAATTAGATTGCCTGTATTGAATAATATTTAATATATTTGTTTGTCTATTTATTATTATTTATTTAGGAACTGACAGTGGTAAAAACATAATACATTTTAACAAATAAACATGAACTAATAGAGTTTTGGCGGGAACTTGATCGGCGGCGGTTTGCTGCTCCTGTTTTATAGTTTAAATAATAGTTTGAAGTGGATTTTGATATGTAAAAGTGGTGCGATTTTATGTATTAACTGTCTACGCATGTGAACTATTAGTGAAAACGGTGAAACAAGTGCTCTGATGGTGATGGATTCTCAAGATAGCTGTTTGCATAGGCGCCTTTAGATACCATCACCAACTGTCAGCTGTCTTCTGGCTCAAGTTGCCGTCAAAATCTCCCAAGGGCTGCACAATGTGACGCATCAACATATTGTGAAGCAGTGAACTATGAAGGATAATTACACATTTGGAGAAATTATAATAAACCGAATAAAAATACTCAAGACTTGGCCTAAAGGTCTAGATACCAGGCCATAAGCTCCAAAAAAAAACATAAACTAATTTTAATTGTAAAACTTATTTAATGCTTTAATGTTCATGCCACAACAATCTCCATAAAAAGAGGAAAAATGACTGAAAAATATTGGAAGACGTGCCAGATTTACAAAACATCGGAAACATAAGCTAAAAGCTAGTTAAAATCTAAAAAACCAGCCAAGTGCGAGTCGGACTTGCGCAGGAAGGGTTCCGTACCATCGTAATAACACGTTTCTAGTAGGGAAATCCCTTTTAATTTATTTTAATTTTTATTATTTGTTGTTATAGCGGCAACAGAAATACACATTCTGTGAACATTTCAACTGGCTACCTACTACAGCCACAGCTTATTAGAGACACAGCTGCTGACAGATTGACGGACGGACGGACGAACGGATGGATGGATGGACGGATGGGCGGACAGCGGAGGCTTAGTAATAGAGTCCCGTTGGTTACCCTTTGAGTACGGAACACCAAAAAATAATCAAAATAAAATTAACATTAATTTTATACTATCGAACTCTTTATATCTTGAATTCTGTAGCAAAGTTTTTTTATATAAAATAAAAACAAACTTACAGTCCACCTGCTGCAGCCCATGGGCATCTTTAAGGGAAGTGCTCATCCCCTTAGTTACCTTGCCTATATGCATCAGCTATGGTATATTTAAGTGTATGGTAGTGTTATACATTTGTGTAGAAGTAGATCGACGAAAACCATTGACCTTGTGACGTAACAGCCCCTCAGCTAATGACTTCCCATTGCTCCACACAAGAAACACCGTCACGGCATTCGACCATTTATTTTTAAGCCAAGGTGAAAATTTGTTAGGAATGGATTTAACACATTATTTATGACTCAAGCGTTTTTCTTTTTATTTGCGACGTCCTAAAATAACGAGTATAGATTGCCATTAATATAATTTAAAATTAAAAATTTTGTACAGCCGGCTTCAGTATATAAGTTATTACGAATAACTAAAAAACTATTGTTCTGACCTTGATCTAATTCATATGGGACCACACGAGAAGTACCAGCTATCAAATAAAAAAGAATCATCGAAATCAGTTCACCAACTAAAAAGTTATGAGGTAGCACACATAAAAAAACATATAGTAGTCGAATTTGAGTACCGTCTCCTTTTTGGAAGTCGGCAGAAAAATTGGATGTGAATATAATTCGTTCTGCCCTCTACTTCCCGCTTGGTAAATTTAAATTATATTTTTAAGTGCTTTATAATAATTGTACCTGTTTTTCTGTACCTATGTATGGTATGAATGTAAGGAAATTTTATAATTCAGTTTTCACTCTATTCCACACGTCTAAATTATCTAAAATTTTCAGACGTTTTAAGAATCGATAATAATACAATTATTTTATCAGCCATCAGCAAGTATTCCCACTAACGTAGCAGTGTATAAGGCAATCTATAGGTGGCATATGTTTATATAGATTTCTGATGATAATGAATGAAAACCAAAAAAAGCGTAAATACAACAAGTCATAATTTTACTTAAATACATATAATAAGTACATAATTAAATTCTTAGTCAAATTAATTTTTAAAATACTTTACATTAATCGAGATAAAAATTATAATTTTATCGCTGGGAATTTTTTTTTAACAAGCGATAATCAATTAAGTTCTACTTTTATTAAGCGATAATCAATTAATAAAATTTAATGTATTTCAATAATATAAAAAGCATGTTATTGAATTAGATTCTTTATTATTATTATTACCTACATTTTAATTTAGGTCCTTTATTTTATAATTATAATCAGCGTCGCTTCAAATGATGTAACTTTTTATGCAACGATTTTTGAACGCTTACTTTGTGCTGGAAAATATGCAGTACCTACCTGGATGACCGAGCTTTGCTCGGTTTTTTTCTGGAAATGGTGTTTTTGCAAATTACATTTCAATTAAAAAAAATAACAGTATTATTACTCGCCAATAGATGTCAGAAAGAGTAATATTTTCCAGTTTATGTTTAAGTTGATTATCAATAAAGAGTGGTTGGTCTATGATTTGACTTTTATCTTTGTACCGAAACATTGCCAGTGGGTTAAAAATTACATTCAATTTAGTCGCAGCATGGCTCTACCACACTCAAAAAAGTATTTTAAGAGTTGACCTACTGAGACAAAATAGTTGAACTCACGCTACTTTATTAAATCTATACATTTATATAAAATTGAAGTGTCTGTTTTTAATATTGAAATAACTGGCTTCTATTAAACTCAGGGGGTTGTATGCATGCTATTAAGACAAATAACCATATTTAAAAAAAATGTCTGTATGTATGTCCGAGCTAATCTTCGGAATGGCTGAACCGATTGTGATGAAACTTTACAAACAGATAGAGAACAATCTAGATTATATTTTATCTGAAAACCTTGAAGATTAAAAAAAATATTGATTAAATATAAAAGGTCTTTGATTATGTTAAATCTCAATAACGCTACATTAATTGAATCTATCCAATCATAAAATCAATTTTATTTGTAATCTTATTTTATACTAACTGTTCCCCGCGACTTCGCCCGCACGGAATTTGTTACGATTGGATTTCAAAGCAGCTATAACTATAACATCAGCTATCTGCCAGTGTAAGTCCGGTCAAAATCGGTCCAGTCGTTTCGGAGATTAACTCGAACAAACAGACAGACAGACAGAAAGACAGACAGACAAAAATTTTAAAAATCCTTGTTTTGTTAAAAATACCGTATATACTTTACTATGTATATAGTAAAAAGCTGTTTTTTCCACGTTACAAACAGAAACTGAATTTTATTTATTTGTATTGATTGATAAAGTACCCTTTTTCTGTAAATTATTTTGGAAAATAGTTTTACTTATTAATAGTAGGTTAAATTTTGAATTAAAATATTCCGTTTTTACGAATATTTAATCATGTGAATTATTTACTATTTCCATCGCTTACTAAAGCGTTTCGATTGTGAAAATTTCTCAAAAACATAATTAATTCAAAGAAATAACGTAAACAAACCAAACGTAGCTGGGAGGACCCAAGTTGTATGCTAATTATTACGCGACGAATATTAGAAACTTTCTTCGGGGAAAGTGACTGTATTAGGTGCGGCCGGTAGTTAACTCTATAACGAAATGTACAGTAGACTCAATAGGCTTAATTTTTACGTTGAATCATAGCAAGTTGGCACTTAAAAGTGTGTGTTGCAAGCACCCCAGTCGGCCCTGAACGGCATTTCACATATAAAATTTACATAAAATACAATAACTTAGAAACTTAGATTAGTAAAAAAGTTTGTCGGGAAATTATGTATTTCATTCAAACTAATCCCGATAATTTGGCTAATCTGTGGGTTGAGCCACGATGACATAATTTACGTGGTAGAGCCAAGCTGCAGCTATGTTATGGTTGTAGCACGAATGGGTCGGCTCGACCAGAGAAGGACCATGCTCTCACAGAATACCAGCGTAAAATACCAGCTTAATGCTGCTGTATTTCATATGCTAAGTGTAGAGCACCGGGGACCCTTTTCACTGGATACAAGGCGTACCATCTTGGTCCTCGGGGGTGGCAACGCATCTGCATTTTGATTCTTAATCGAGGAAACATGTAGATGTTTATGGGCCACGGCATCTACTTACCATCAAGTGGACCGTGTGCTCATTTGTCAACCTTATTCTATCGAAAAAAAAGCCTACGATTATAGGTAACTACTCGGTTAACCTCAGTGTAATATTTATGTAATTGCTCTAAGGTGAACCTCAGATTAATATAAATGTATTGATTGTGTCATTGGTCTTGTGCGCGATTGCTGATCATGAAATCCCGGGTTCGAATCCAGGGTCGGGCCAAATATCAGTTATTCGGTATTTCTGTCTAATCCAATTTTCAATATCAGCACGGAGTCTCGAAGTTGGCGGTGTTTCATCCCTGTATCTCCGAAAGTACGTAAAGCTGTTGGTCCTGCGCATGATTTCTCTCCGATCGCGTTGGTTTACTGTCCCATCGTACTATGAGATTGAGGGAATAGAGAGTGCACCTGCGCTTGCGCATACACTTGGGCAGTATAATCCTGTCTTGCGCCGATGACTAGTCTCCGTTGAGACTGGCCGCCGTGACCGAAATTCGGTCTGGAGGACATTATTGTTATTATGTTTGTAATTACTCTGAGGTTAACCTATAATACTCATACTCGTAGGTTAACCTCATGTATGTAGTCTGCTCTATGGTTAACGCTATAACGATTTAAAATATTTTTTAATAATCTTTCTAAGTAAAGACGTCCCTTAGCTGTGGTTTTTTTTATAGTATATGGTGACAAACGAGCACACAGTCCACCTGATGGTAAGTGGCTGCTGTGGCCCATAGACATCTACATTTATCCTCGATTACGATTCAAAATGCAGATGCGTTGCCACCCGTGAGGACTAAGATGGAATGCCTCGTTTCCAGTAAAAAGGGTCTCCGGTTCTCTAAACTCACCATACAAAACACAGCAGTGTTAAGCTGCTATTTGACGCTGGTATTCTGTGAGAGCGTGGTCCTTCTCCGGTCGAGCCGACCCATTCGTGCTACAACTATACTACTAATATAGCTGCAGCACGGCTCTACCACGTACACAATTTTCGCCAAATTTGGCATTGCTTGCAAATTCCATCCCTACTTTACATTTGAGTTCGCACAAATCCCCGGATCTTCGTTATTGAAACAGACTTCATTTTAAACATCAGACTCAATACAAACTACTTTTTGTTATAAAATTAAAGTGTATTCTATTAGCGACTATAATAATTGTTGTGTCATACAGATGACACAGTTTCTTCTACTTTGATATATCAATTTGCCAACACTTTAAACCCATCGCCGCTGCTCTGTAGTGTTGTAATATCTTGTACTACTGCCCTTTTAGACTTTTCAATTTTATAGCATGCAATCTGTCTTTTTATTTTACCACGATTTAATGATCTCGATTTATTCTTTGTTTGACTCTACGTTACATTTTGCAATTATTTTTACTGCCATCTATCGGAGGCCATTAGAACTTTCTGGCATTTGCCATATTTATCTCTTACGACACCCACGTGGCGAAATGAGTTAATGAATTATCTTACGTCGCCATCACTCGTGGCGACTAGCCATCTGCACAGGACAGGATTATAGTGCATTACTGCGTAAACGAAGGTGTAGTTTCCGATCCCTCAATCTTATAGTCCATTGGGACGGCAATTAGCCTTGACAGGAGGGAGATCAGGACCAACAGTTTTCCGTGCTATCTAGGCTAGGGCATGGGGGTGAAATACCGCCAACTTCTAAACTCCGTACTTTCAGAACACTGCGAATTTCTTGATAGAAAGCCCCAAATAGGCCCGACCCATGATTCAAATCCGGGATTTCATGATGAACAGTCGCGCTTACGACTACTACCTATGTCAACGAAGCAGTCACAATAGCGAATGTAATAGTTTCATCTTGGATCCGAATCTTTTCTCTTTTGATCCGAATGTTTATACGTGGTAGAGCCATGCTGCAGCTATATTATGGTTGTAGCACGAATGGGTCGGCTCGACCGGGGAAGGACCACTCCCCGCCTCACAGAATACCAGCGTAAAATAGCAACTTAACGTTGCTGTATTCCGTATGGTGAGTGTAGAGAACAGGAGACCCTTTTTACTGGAAACGAGGCATTCCGGCTTAGTCCTCACGGGTGACAACGCATCTGCATTTTGATTCGTAATCGAAGATAGATGTAGATGTCTATGGGCCACAGCAACCACTTACCATCAGGTGGACTGTGCGCTCGTTTGTCACCCTTATCCTATAAAAAAATCTAAGCCATGATACAGCAAGTAGGTTGTCTGACCGATGAGGAAGCTTACAATAAGCATATTGTGCAATGAATATCTAATCTTATGAAATGTTCATTTAATCTGAAGGTCCATGTGCAGTTTCCGAAGTTGAGATAATACATCCATAACCAATAAACGTTTATTTTGAACCTAGGACCTTTGCCTCCGTAAACATTTGTCACTCTGACCCTCCAGATCCAAGCAACCATTAATAACAAGTTACGTAACATCTGTTATATCTGAAAGTTTGTCGACTTTTGGCCTTTTTAATCCCAGACAATGAGGAGTTAGGCGTAATCTTATCTCACCTTTCGCCTTATATAAAATAAATTATCTGATGTTTCCTCTCTACTTGGTCCGTCGGAACACGTATAGTCTCTCTATTTGGAACTTACATTTATACATATGTCGGAATCGGGAAAGTGAAAGTTTATATATTATTAAGAATGTCATATTTATACATAAAACTATCACCTAATGATTTCTTATATTTACGCGAACACTACACTTTGAATAAAATCCGTTAAAGATTTTAGCGTGAGATTTTATTAAACAAGTTCTACCTCACTTTAATTATTGTTATTGTATTTTGTTCTTTTAACAGTACATGTGCAGATATGTAAAACTTTGAGAATGAAGTCAGCCCCAAATTGGTTCCGATTAAATTTAATATAAAAGTACTAATTTAAAAATAATTAAATTTATTATTATAGTTAGGTATTAGCCATTTTAATTTTAATCCCCATTTAAAATTACAAAACTGATATAACATTAAACACATGATGTCCTTGTTACATAATGCTTTTAAATTACAGAATGTCCCAGTTTCTACAAGTGTTAAATACTCGCTTGGTAGCATTCATGTGAAGCTGTCGAAGCATGCAGCATGCGTTGATCTACAAATTTTCATCGTAATCGGATTAAAATAATATACGAACGCATAGAAACGATCAAATAAACAAACATATATTATTTTTTATTATTATTTTTTGTACACTTACGAATTTGTAATGACAAAATCGACGACCTTTCAAATTTCTTACCAAATAAACAAAATTAAATAATATGCAACATTTAGATACTTCTTTATTATTTTTTGGGGTACCTATTCGTCGTAATTAATATTTGATGCAAAACATTTAAAAGTATTTTTATTTACAATAGATTTCGAAAGTTATACCACACAGACGTATTCCTAAGCGCCAAATGACGTCATTTATCTGGCTGAATAGATAATGTACATTTGCTTCGAAAAAACCTGCCCGTAAAAAACTTGTCAATGTTGGTATTACATTGTTAGGTACTGCTTAATACTCATGTTGTGAGTTTTGTTCATTATAAGTCGCAAATACTAATTTAAAAGCAAGAACTAACTAACTATAAAAATATGAACGTTCGTGATTAAAGACATTAACATCTTTCTCCGTATCTACAACATTTAACTTGCGGGTAAAGCAGGATTTGTTTAAACACTAACAGCAAGACATTCATACCACGCATAATGATTAATACAAACCCTAAAAAAGGCCCATGTCCAGCAGTTTTTAAGGGTTGAAGAAAAATAAGAAACAAAGACTTGGTAGAGCCATGCTGCAGGTATATCATAGTTGTACAACGAATGGGTCGGCTCGGCCGGCAAAGGAGCACGCTTACATAGAATACCAGCGTAAAACAGCAGTTTAATGCTGCTGTGTTCCGTATGGTGAGTATAGAGTACCGGCGACCTTTTTCATCGGAAACGAGGTTTTTGATTTTGATTTTTTATTAAGGATAGATGTAGATGTTTATGTCAGCATCCACTTACCGTCAGGTAGTCTGTGTGCTCATTCGTCACCCATATTCTATAAAAAAAAGACAGCGTATTTTAAGAACTCTACAAAAACTTTTCTCCTCTAAAAATCGTAATAGGGATACTTATTTTCACTATTATAAACTTTGAAAAAAATACAGCTAAATACTTAGTAAAAATATAAAGCCGTTTCATTACACAGCAAGTTAAAATATGGCGAAAAATTCACAAAAATTTTATTCAACGCTTAGTAACTCAATGAAGCTCTAAGAGAAACACAAGTTTTAGAGTAAAGAGAAATATTTTCCAGTCGTCGCGAATTCTAAACATTCCTTAAGAGTTGCTTCAGAAAATTGTCTAACCAGAATTTTTCCTAAAGTATACAACTGGTACAAAACACAAATTAAAAGTAAACCAATTAAAAATGATCGTTTTGGTGTCTAAGTTAAGAGACGCTTGATTTATCCGGGCACATAAGGACCATTTACCATAAACCAGTTTCTAAGGTATCTGCGGTATTAGACACGCGCATTACAGGCACATGTCAAGTGTCAGGTACAATTGAACTGCGGTCGGTACATTTACCGTTGATTCCGCCTGCGTAGTGCTTCGACCGTGACTCCTATATATGTGTTTGTATGTATTGCGGTTAAGTTTGCAGCGAAGAAAATGTCGCCAAAACGCTCCGTTAAATTTAGGTCACGAGAACGCGTTTAATTGACCAAATAAGAAATAAGCAAACGATATGTCTTATTTGAAAAGTGAACGTAGTGTTCAAATAATCGTAAAAATTTTGAGATCTGAGAGATTTGAGAAAATATAAGTTGTGATGATCAACCTTAGATACGAGACGCAACAACTATGCGATAGTTAAAATGTTGCTGAAGGTTACTGCAACTGCAGTAGTAGCTGGTGTATGGGATCACAGTCAACCTAGATTATAATTTTTTTTTAAATACTGAAAGTAAATGCTTCATTACCTGAAGATGCCTCGTAGAGGCGAAACACGTGTCGTATTGTCGTCAGTGGTGTGTCTTTCCTAGTGTAGTGGTGTTGGGATTAGTGGTGACGGGGATATTGCACGCAATTGAGGGAAGGCGGGAGGTGCTCTTCAAACTAGGTAAGACACATTATTATATTTTATCGAGCGGATGTACGCGAAGTAATTTTTTGCCAACTTTAAATAAATAAAGTTATCTACTGTATTCTTCGAGTATACCTAAGCAAGCTATTGTGTATACCTACTCTAGGATTCTATTCTATGCCATATATACATACGGAATTTATATTTACTATTTAATACCGTACATTCAGATGTACATACTCCTTAATGACCTGTAGTCATTATGGAGTATGCTAGGGCTGAATCTGAATGACAGTCTGATAAATAGTGTGATAAGAGAAAACTGTGGTTTGCAAGATGACATTGTGACCAGAATTAAGAAAGAAATGCCTCGGTAGTTGAGCCAATTAGTCATGTACAAAGAATGAACGAGGAAAGAGTGACAAAGCAAATTTATGTTGCAGAAGTGAACGGCAGGGTCGGGAAGGGACGCCCGAGACGAAGGTTTATCGACCAAATTGGCGATATATTGAAAATGGGCCAGATTAGGAGTACCCTTAACCGACGAGCGTGTATGCGTAGATATATGGATGTGAAGGAGGCGAGAGAGAGGTGTGTCAGGATCGTGCCAAATGAAAGTCCGTAGTCTCTGCCTACCCCTCTGGTTGACATGCGTGAGTGTTTGTGTGTTTGTGTTTTGCGTACAGTGTATTATGCTGTGTCGGAATAAAGTCTTGCTAATGACATTTCTGTACAAATTCCGATTAACAAAACACTCTTCAAGATTTCCACTGATTTTAATCGAGTTTACTTTTTAAGTAACAATAATGTGAAATAGCGGCAAAGTGCATGTGACTCAATGTAATAAAGTAAATTTTACTAATTTAATAACTTGTCCATACAGATTTAACATTGTTCGGAGTTCCCATACCGTGAAAATTAACTAATGTTCATAAGAATAGGGTGAGATTGTATCAACGATGTACTTTTTGTCACACTTTTAAACCAACATAACTATTTAAACTTCTTTGTTATGAAAAACTAACTATACAAAAATGTTAGTTTTTTGTAATAAATAAGGGTGTCAAACGAGCACACAGTACCACCTGATGTTAAATGAATGTTGTTACCCATTGACATTTACATCTATCCTCGAATATGAATCAAAATGCAGATGCGCTGTCACCCCTGAAGACTAAGATGGAATGCTCCGTTTCCAGTAAAAACGGTCTCCGATTCTCTACACTCAACAAGCGAAACACAAGAGAATTAATAAAATAATCTACAGCGCAGATAGCAGACCGTAACCAAAATAAATTGCAGACTGTTTATAATATATTTATATCTGTCCTTTTTACCTACTGTGTAGAATATCAAGCACCTATAGAACAAAAACACAGCAGCATTAAACTGCTATTTTACGCCAGAATTGTGTGAGATTGTGGACCTTCCCCAGCTAAGCCGACCCATTCGTGCGACAACCATAATATAGCTGCAGCGTGGCTCTACCACGTAAAATTTATTAAGCCACCAGAATACAAAGTCTGTCTAGTACCCGATAGTATCTGCAGTATATGCTGCAGTATGTAGCTCTAACACTTAAAAAACCTTTTATTTTGGAACATAAATAATTTAAAATTAAAAATTTTGTACAAGCGACATTAATATAAATTATTAAGAATTACTCAAAAACTATAGATCAAGCCTTGATCAAATTTATATGGGTTTACATGAAAAGCATCAGCTTTTAAATGAAAGAAGAATCATCAAAATCGGTTTACCTAGAAAAAAGTTATGAGGTAATATACATAAAAAAATAAAAAAAAATACAGTCGAATTGAGTACCTCCTGTTTTTTGAAGTTGGTTAAACAAAAACACGGCAGCATTAAACTGTTATTTTACGCCGATATTGCTGAGAACGAAAGGGTCAGCTTAACCTTCCCCAGTTAAGCCTACCCATTTGTGCGACAACCATAATACAGCTGCAGCGTGGCCACTTAAGAAACCTTTGATTTTGGAACATAAATTACAACGCAAAGTTAACGTTACGTTGTATTGCATGTCCTAAAATATAATGTTACACATTTAATTTTTTTTTAACATAAACGTATCAAACATAAGGTTGCAATGTTCTGCCCACGTGTAACAGATTCGCTTACTGGAACACTTTCTTGCGGTAAATTTGATTTGCCCATGATATGTACTATATCGTATTTTCTAGATATTTCTAGATGGTAGGGCTCCGTTACTGCCTAGGAGTCTGTTGGATTAGGTCTATATTCCTACCTATTACTGGCCGTATGAGGAAGCTCAAGGTCGCTCAGCGAGCTATGGAGAGGGCTATGCTCGGGGTTTCTCTGCGTGATAAACTTAGAAATGAGGATATCCGCAGTAGAACCAGAGTAACCGACATAGCCCAACGGATTAGTAAGCTGAAGTGACACTGGGCCGGCCATATAGCTCGAAGAACCGACAACCGATGGGGAAGAGAGGTTCTCGAGTGGCAGCTTCATACCGGTAGGCGAAGTGTAGGGGACCCCCCACTAGATAAAGTGACGACCTGGTAAGACATGCAGGAAGTCGATGGATACAGGTGGCTCAGGACCGTGCTTTGTGGCATTCCTTGGGGGAGGCCTATGTTCAGCAGTGGACTTATGAAAGGCTGTAATGATGATGATAATGATGACACTCACCATACGAATCACAGCAACATTATGCTGCTATTTTACGTTGGTATTCTGTAAAAGCTTGGCCCTTTCTCGGCCGTGCCGACCCATTCGTTATACAACCAGAAAATAGCTGCAACGTGGCTCTACCACTTACAAAAATATATTTTACAGATCTAATGTTTTATAATATGTATGTTTACTTTATAAAAATAATATGCAACACAGAATACCCTTAGACATTTTAATATAATATGTCTGTCGTTACTGTCCATGGCCTAATCGTTAAGGTGGACTGTATTGTATGTAATTCGTTGGGCACATCGATTTTATTTAAAAAATCCGTGTGCCAAATTTCATCTAGCCGTTAATGCGTGACTGAGTAACAAACATTCAAACATCTTCACTAACTTTCACAATACACGAATCTGTAATAATCTAATTTAATCGCTTCTTACCATATCAGTAATCTCTACTTTCTAGGGTACGAATTAGTTTCACATCATCCTCCGCTATTCACGGTATATTTACATCTCATCTCAAATAAATAAAATTGAAGTGTCTGTTTGTAATGTCGAAATAACAGCTTTTTACTATATGCATATGAAAGTATATACGACAATTTTAACAAAAACACGATTTTAACATTTTTGTCTGCCTATCTTTCTGTCTGTCTGTCTGTCTGTTTGTTCCGACTAATCTCTGAAACGGCTGGAATGATTTTGAAGGGACTTTCACTGGCAGATAGCTGATGTCATAAGGAGTAACTTAGGCTACTTTTATTTTAGAAAAATAATTAGGGTGCCGCGCAAAAAAACAATTAAAACCTCAAATAACACACGAGCACAATCGCGAGGAACAGCTAGTCTATACATATAAATAAGTTGAAGTGTCTGTGTGCTGTGTCGAAATAACTGGCTTATATTAAGGTAAGAGGGTTATGTTATTCGGAAGCTATAAAAACATGAAAAACTGTTTTAAAAAAATGTTTGTATGTCTGTTTGATGTTTGCGGTATTTCTCTCTGTCTGTCTGTCCGGACTAATCTTCTTTTTTTTATAGGATAAGGGTGACAAACGAGCACACAGTCCACCTGATGGTAAGTGGTTGCTGCGGCCCATAGACATCGACATATATCGTCTATTACAAATCAAAATGTAGATGCTTTTGTCACCCGTGAGGACTAAGATGGAATGCCTCATTTCCAGTAAATAGGGCCTCCGGCCACCTGCACTCACCAAGCGAAACGCAGAGGTAAACCTATACTTCACGCTGGTTTTCTGTGAGGTCGTGATACCACCCCGGTTCGAGCCGGCCCATCCGTGCGACAGCAAAAGCTGCCGCGTGGCTCTACCACTGTTAATCTTCTGAATGGCTTACCCATTTGTGATGAAACTTCACGAACTGACGGTGAGCAATGCCAAAAATTATCTCGGCTTTATTTTGATAGAAAATGTGCGTAAAATAAATGGTTTTTGAGATTTTTTTTTCACAAAGTTGATAGACAACAAGTCATAAGGTTTCGAAGATATTTTATAGTATGGTAAATATGTTATTTATAATTACAAGGAGAACCACTCCTTGCAAAACTAATTATGTACACTTGTTTCGTAACGTTTTCGTTTCCTACTTTCAATAAGCAACTATAGCATACATTTTTAATTCAGCAGCTTTAATGATGACTTTGTGATCGAGCCGTTAAACAGAATCGAATCCCATGATATAATATGGTGGGCTCACCACTACTCATGCAAAGTGATATTCTTTTTTGGCATCACTTTGACGTACATACGTTAATCTTATTAAACCTAGATATTTTTAAATTATAAATTTGTATATTTAAATTATTGTTATAGGCGTCAATGGTCTGTGTCAAAATCATAATAAAGTTTCGTTTTTCTGCCGACTTCAAAAAGGAGACGGTACTCAATTCGAATGTTTTTTGTATGTGTGTTACCTCATAACTTCTTACTGGGTGAATAGTTTTTGAGTTATGTTATTCTTAATAACTTATATTGAAGTCGGCTGTACAAAATTTTTAATTTTTAATTATACCATTTTTAATTCTTTTTCTTATAAAATAAGGGTAACAAACAAGCATACAGTCCACCTGATTGTAAGTGGATGATGTGACCCTTAGACATCCACATTTATCCTCGATTAAAAAACAAAAGTCCTTGCCAAAATGCAGATGTGTTTTCACCCTTAAGGACTAAGATGGAATGCCTCATTACCAGTAAAAGGGGTCTCCAGTTCTCTACACTTACCATACTAAACACAACAGCTATTTTACGCAAGTATTTTGTGAGAGCGTGGTCCCTTCCCGGTCGAGCCGACCCATTCATGCTATGCTACAACCATAATATAGCTGCAGCGTGGCTCTACCATGAAGCTAATACAAAATGATGACGTCAGGACCTACTTCGAATCATAGTGCACAGTTGCTTATGCCGTCTCCTTTTTGTATTTGCTTCATGGGCTCTACCACGTACAATTTCTGAGCCACAACCACAGTCTAGTATATTTAAAGTAAAGTACGTGTGTTTACTGGACTGTGGAAGTGTGGTACAACTAGAAACATTTATAACATGTTAAAACAGACCCGCGCTTCAAGTTAAGTGTCTTTACATCCGACGACCTTGTCGCCGACATTGGAATATGAAGCAGTATTAGCAAGTTATGATTTTAGTAAACGTGTTACGTCTTGTGTAATATCATTTGTTTTATTATTACTAGTGGATTGATATCTAACAGATTGTAGTAATTATAACAGAAGTGAGTCTATACATGAACTTCAGTTTCTTTTTTATATGATAAGGGCGACAAAGTAGCACACAGCCCACCTGATGGTAAGTGGTTTCTGTAGCCTATAGACATCTACATCTATCCTCGATTACGAATCAAAATGCAGATGCGTTGTCACCCGTGAGGACTGAGATGGAATGCCTTGTTTCCAGTGAAATGGATCTCTGGTTCTCTACACTCACCATACGAAACACAGCAGCCTGCCAAGCGTGGCAGCTGTGGCAAATATCCTCTGTACGAAGCAATCTTTAGGGGAGGCCTATGTTCAGCAGTGGATTTTATAGGATGTTATGATGAAGTTCAGTTGGTAATGGAAACTAAGACTGAATTATTCTGACACTATTTCGATGACTTATTCTGCTAAAAAAATGAATATCGAATTTCCACATTTATTTTTGCCGTTTTATTATACGATCTCCTCTTCTCTACATATTGGTATATCTCTCGTATTGGATACTATATTGTACCCAATTATTGTATATTTTACCCGACTTCAAAAAAGGAGGAGGTTTTAAATTCGTGACGCGAAACCTGCAATTGTGAATTAATTTTAATGGTTATTAAATGGATAATACTTTAGAGGTGGTCCCATATTAATTTGAAGAGAAAATTCCATCTCTAAGGATGAGAAAATAAAGGATGAAGTTTATAATGTAACTAATTAGTTTAAGAATTCTAGTTGTAACCTTAGTCTTATGATAGGCCTATGTCCACTCAAAAGGGTCAAAAAATTTAAATTTTAACAGAAAATAAAAGCAAAAAGTTTCTGAAGTCGGGCCTTTGTTTCTTCTATACACTGTCTTAGCACCGTCTACTGAACGGATTCTGAAGCTGTTATGTGTGAAAATTATTTTACTCTTTTTACTTCTTTACTAGCTGTTCCCTGCGACTTCGCCCACGTTTAATTTAGGGTTTTAATTATGTTGCGCGGAACTTTAATTCTTTTACTAAAATATAATTAGCCTAAGTTACTTCTTATAACGTCAGCTATCTGCCAGTGAAAATCCCGACGAAATCAGTCCAGTCGTTTCGGAGACAGACAGACAAACATTTTAAAAATTGTGATTTTGTTATAAGTACCGTTTCAACTTCCATAATATGCATTTAGTAAAAACCTGTTATTTTGACATTACAAACAGAGACTTCAATTTTATTTATTAGTATAGATAGATGTATAAATAGTCGACTTGCCCTGATCGACAGACTAAGCTCTCGCTGTAAATTTCACAGTACGTGAGTGACGGTGAAGGAAAACATCTTGACGAAACCTGCATGTCTAAGAAATAAAATATTTTGAGGACATGAGAAGTCTATCAACACGCATTGGAACAGCGCGGATTAATTATTCCACAACTCCCTCATGAGATTGTGCCTGCGCCTAGCAATGAAATGTATAAACTGGACTCAACTAACTCTTGACTTTTTTACATGATCAGTTAGTTTTGTAACGAAATTCCTTATCGGACGGCACGAATTTGGTAGATTTGGGGGCTAGGCGAGAAAAAGTGTAATATTTTTCCGTCACGGCCCCTTCTGACGTAGTGTTGACGGCCTTGGCGGCTATAAGGGAGTGAGATGAAATAATATACATCTCCCTCGCACTTTTTCTTTTCTTGCCATGAAAGAAATATTATTTTATTTTAAATGACGCTTCATTTTAATAGAACCCTAGTAATTCCGTTGTTAATTCCGTACGTTTATCAATAATAATATACTACGAAAGGAATTTCGTTCCAACCGAGTGTTCCACGACACTCATGGTTTTTTTTTTTACCAGTAAGAGTAAAAAACGAGCACACAATCCATCTGATGCTAGTTGTAATCGTTAATTAAGAATCCCTAAGCTACCAAAATAACGGTTTACGGTGCTCTCTCTTTTTTGCTCTGGTATAAGAGAGTTGTCTTTTCTGTTACGAGGTAACCTATTCGTCCTGAAGCCATATTATATGTGCACGATAAATTTAATAAGTAACTTATAAACATTTTATTTTTATTTTTTGTAGGCTATCAAAAGTACAATGATAAACATAGATTTCTTCATAGGAGAAATATTTGCCGTATTTAACACGTTTGGCAACCGCAGTTTTCATATATTATCAGTGAATTATTTTAAGACCACCATTATCTCTCTCTCTCTCTCTCTCTCTCTCTCTCTCTCTCTCTCTCTTTGTGCCCATCTCTTGTTTTAGTTTATCTCTGTTTACTTGTAAGACACCTACGGGTTGACGGTGTAGTAGATTCTTTTACGGGATTAATAATAATGACTAACCTAATATAAAAATAAAATTGAAATAAAAACTAAGTTGACAACCTTGAGATTCTATCGACATAAAGCTCTGATGGCATAATTTACTAGATGCTTTGTGTTTAATGAGTTTGCTGTATACAGTGTAAGTACGTAACGCACGTCAACCTGTGACCACATTTAAGTATAAAAATGACCTACATTTTTCAACAAAATATTTTAGTTATCTTTTGTTCAGAACTTCGTTATTGTGTGCCTTAATTAATGAAACGTTATCTTGAATAAATCTTAGTTTTACATATTTTATCGCGTTTCTTTTACTTATTTTTGTATTTAGTAAATTAAACGTGATAAAACTCGTAGAATTCGTTTCTCTAATGTGTATTTTTCTCAGTAGAAATAATTTTGAAGAAGAGAATCTACTTAATTTCTACTTGTTTTGTAGAGGATATCCGAGTAGCGTTTAGTCCAGTCAATTCAGGCTAAAGTAAGCAAATATTTTTACACAATAATTCATATTTACCACTGCCATGTTCCTCTGGTTTTTTTTTTCATAACTTAATTATTTTGAAAACTAAGATCAGTCTATTAAGTTATACCACCTTATTGGACATCCAGCAAACATGTACTAGAAATAAAAATTAAAATCGTTCCAGTTTTGGAAGAGGAAACAGGGGAAAACAGGATGCTGATTTTGGCGATTTTCCATAAGTGTTATCAATCTGAGCTGCGTTTTTTAGCCGATTGGACACAACGTGACAGCCATAGATCATTAAAAACCTAATTTTCGGAATTCTTATCCTCTTAACAGTCTACTCACAGCAGTGAGCCTCTATACATTTCTCAAGATTTGTCTTAATTTTATTTAGCAACAAATACACGACTGCATTCGGACAGGAATGGAGAATCGGCAAGTTACTATTCTTACTCTTCTTGATTTCAGCAACGCCTTCAACACAGTCGATTTTGATATACTTTTAGCTGTGCTCCGTTCTATTAACGTATCTCCAGCGGCAACTGACTGGTTTCGTAGTTACTTGTTTGGACGCCGTCAATGCATCCGTATTGAAGACACTTATTCCTCGTGGTGTTCTCTGGAAGCAGGCATACCACAAGGTGGCGTGTTGTCTCCTCTCCTCTTTTCAATTTTCATACGCTCTATCACTTCAGGAATAACTTCTCTCTACCATCTTTATGCAGACGATCTCCAAATATATTCTCAAACAAGTATCAATAATCTTCCATCTGCCGTGCTATCCACAAGTCGTGATCTCGCTATTATTTCAGAATTTTGCACATCTTATGGAATTAAGGTTAACCCTAGTAAAACGCAGGTAATAGTAATAGGTAGCAACAAACTACTACAAAAAATTACTTGGCATACGCTGCCTTTCGTTTATTTTGAAAATTCTGCTATTCCTTACAGTAAAGTTGTAAAAAATCTAGGTGTTCTAATTGACAATACAATGTCTTGGGCACCACAAATTGAACAAATAAGTAAGAAAATGTTTGCAGCTTGTAGAAGTCTCAAAAGACTTCGAAATTTCTTACCCATTTCTACCAAAATTGCGTTAGCTCATTCCATTTTGTTGCCTATTTTAGACTATGCTGATATACGAGTATGCTACACTGATATTACCATGGAGCAATTAAACAAGCTTGAGCGTCTTCAAAATCTTTCCATTCGGTTCATATTTGGCTTACGCAAATATGACCATGTATCCCAATTTCGAAATCAACTCAAGTGGCTCCCAATTCACCTTCGCCGGAATGTTCATTTACTTTCTTTAATTTTTTGTGTTCTGTTTGATCCGAAATCTCCAAGGTACCTTAAGGAACAATTTCACTATCTATATGAATTTCATGATCGTAGATTGCGTTCAGTGTATAGCTTGGCTTTGAATACTCCTTGCAGCGTAACTTCTTTTTATAATAAGTCATTTACGTCACAAGCAACCAGACTCTGGAATTCATTACCACTTAACATCCAGCAAGCGCAATCTTTACAGGCTTTTAAAAAACAACTGAAGGAGTATTATTTGAATTTCCCGTCATAATTATAAATTATATGCATTTCCTCTTTTTATCAATACTTGTTTTTTTTCTCTCTACATATATATAAAAATGTATGTATTTGTGTATATATATATATTTATTTTATATGTTTATTAATTTTATAATATTATATATTATATAATTCATATATTTATATGAATCTTGTTTAATTATAAGTTTTTGTCCTCAGTTTTTATTTTATATTGCACGTTGCACCTATCCGTCAAAATATATTACATGTCCCTTTTACGTTCGGTTTGTCAGGTAGAAATCGCTTAAAGCGATATGACCACCGTTTGTAGTTCTTAAGTTTTCCGTAATTGTAACACTTTGTATAAATGCAATAAAGAGTTATCTATCTATCTATCTATACATTCCTATTCTTTATCTTACCCTACTTTTCTGCCGACTTCCAAAAAGAAGCCGGTATTCAATTCGACTGTATGTTTTATTTATGTGTGTTACCTCATAACTTTTTACTGGGTGAACCGATTTGGATGATTCTTTTTTTATTTGAAAGCTGGTACTTCTCGTGTGGTCCCATATAAATTTAATCATAGTCAGACCAACAGTGTTTGAGTTATTCTTAATAACTCATATTGAAGTCGGCTGTACAAAATTATTAATTTTAAATTATTATCGCAATTAGAATCAACCAGGAGAACATCATTCGCAAGTTTAGTAAAAAATGTATAAACTCAATGAAACGAGAGCGGGTCGATGACATTATAAATTTTATTTATTAATTTGATTAAGGTCAAATCAATGGTTTTTAAGTTATTCTTAATAACGTATATTGAAGTCGGCTGTACAAAATTTTTAATTTTAAATTATAGTGAACATGAAAGTGTATAAATAAAGTAAGCAAACTGACGCGTAATAGTGCCATATTGAAGCGTAAAATCTGCAACACGAGTAAGTTAGGAGAGTGAC
Source organism: Parnassius glacialis (assembly GCA_033319125.1). NCBI lineage: Eukaryota > Metazoa > Arthropoda > Insecta > Lepidoptera > Papilionidae > Parnassius > Parnassius glacialis. The sequence continues at coordinate 31,842,590 of JAVANC010000025.1, forward strand.
GAAAACCGAAAACCCTTCTTACCGATAACTAGGCATTCTATCTAGTCCTCAGAGATGACAGCACGTCTGCATTTTGATTCTTTTTGAGAATAGATATCGGTGTCTAGGGCCCACAGTATCCACTTACCATCCTGTAGTCAGTTTGCTACAATTACAATTACTTCTTTAAAAAAAATGAGTATGTCGTAGGACTGGTCGTAGAAGTGGACAAGTCGCGCAACATTAAAAAGGAAAACGGCAATAAAACGCCGGAATCATTAGTCATTTAGCCCAGGACTACTTTCTTTAGAAAGTGTATCGTTAACGGACCTTAAAATGACATTTAAATATATGTATATAGAGTTTATAATGTGGAATCATAATCAAAAATCCCTGTCGCAAATTATAGGTTATCAAGCGCGAAAGTACTTTATAAATATAATACTGCTGCCAAATTGTTTTATGTTTTGTAGCAAAAGGCGTACATTTGACATCAAACCATTCCTTAGTTTGACTTTCGAATAACGCTGAAAACTTTTTCTTCCTTTTCTGTATTACAAATATTGAAGGCCATTATGCATTTCATTTGTTATTACACTACGTATACATGCCGTTCGGGTAAGAGGCGTGTACAGAAGGCCACACACCCTGTATTCCAGCTCCTATACTTACTGCATCGCTCTGACGATTTAGTCTTATAAAATTTTTTCTTTCCTAACAGTTGTCGATTCTATATAATACAAACTAAAATAAAAACAAACAATCGAATCGAATCGAAAGAAGCGTCAGAAGCTTAAAGGCAGCGCGCGGACCGCGAACTCGAAAGGTCATGGGGTTCGAATCCGCTTTCCGACTACTGTCATGAACCACTTCTAACACAAGCATTTTAAGCTTACCAGAAGTGGTTAAAGGGAATATTAGTAATGTAATAGCATTACTAGTATTTTCATAAAAAAAAAACGAAAAAAGAATTTTGAACATCCTCTTAATGTGAAGCTGGCTAAAAATAGACACCCAAGATCAGAAATTCTGTTTAAAATCAAAAGTGTGTTAATTTTTTGACTTTTTTTTAATATTATTTTCTAGCACCTATAAACATTTCTACATTTTCATTTTTTTTATAGGATAAGGGTGAGAAACGAGCGCACAGTCCACCTGATGGTAAGTGGTTGCTGCGGCCCAATAGACATCTACATCTATCCTCTATTACAAATCAAAATGCAGATGCGTTGTCACCCGTGAGGACTAAGATGGAATGCCTCATTTCCAGTAAAAAGGGCCGCCGGTCACCTGCACTCACCAAGCGAAACGCAGAGGGAAACCTCTACTTCACGCTGGTATTCTGTGAGGTCGTGGTACCACCCCGGTTCGAGCCGGCCCATCCGTGCGACAGCAAAAGCTGCCGCGTGGCTCTACCACTGTTAAAATCCATTCATTACCACCTATCAAAGTCCACTACTAAACTAAATACTAATAGAGAGAGGCGTGTTTCCTATAGTATCCACGCTGGGCAGGCGGATTGGCAACCGCTTTTTTTTTTGTTTTGAGTACCCGCGTTTTTTATAGTTGGATAGTTTTTTTTTATTATTTTCAGTTGTTATCAGGAACAAGCTACTACACATTTAATGATACATTTTAACCGTCTTCAAAAAGGAGGAGGTTCTCAACTCAAGTGTATTTTTTTATAGGATAGGGTGACAAATGAGCACACAGTCCACCTGATGGTAAGTGGTTACTGTGACTCATAGACATCTACATCTATCCTCAATAAAGATTCAAAATGCAGATGCGTTGTCACCCGTGAGGACTAAGATGGAATGCCTCTTTTCCAGTAAAAAGGGTCTCCGGATCTCTACACTCACTATACGAAACACAGCAGTGTTAAGCTGCAATTTAACGCTGGTATTCTGTGAAAGCGTGGTCCTTCCCCGGTCGAGACGACCCATTCGTGCTACAACTATACTACTAATATAGCTGCAGCATGGCTCTACCACGTATAAAATATGTATGTTTTTTATGTGTATGTTACATGATATTTTCGCAGATTGTGAACCAATTTTGATGATTATTTTTTTAATAAATAGTTTATACTTCAAAGGTGGTTCCATATAAATTTGGAGAAAAAATTCCATACTTAAGGATATTAAATAAATAACTTCTTTTTTAACAATTTGAAGTGGGTTTTCACTTTTTGTTAAAAGTTATAATTATTTTATGTCGCCTCTGACAACACCCACAGAATGATTACATGGCGACCAATGTTCCTAAATTGTTTCGTACATTTAATATGACAAAAATTAACAAACATTAATTTAATAACACTATTGAAGGTATAGGTAATATTATTATTAGATATGAAAATTTAGTTTGAAATAAATCATACTAGGTGGCAGCACTTTCTACGTATGTCATTGTAACTGAGTATGCATGCAATGTCTGTATCGTGTCGTATATATAATAAATAAGGTTTGCATTGACTATAAAAGTGTTGTCTTAACTTAGAAATCCATAACCCAATAATTATTACTCAAAATTATATAACTCTACACAAGTCGTGCCTAACGTTACACGCAATAGGGACCCTCCTTGAAAGCAGTGTGCTGTTATTGCAATATGAAATTAAGCGGAAGCTTGAATTATCGCAGCACGAACTTTGACCTACGTGCAGTAAAACCAACCCATAACTAATTAACACTTACATGAACATGTGGAATTATTCTTTAACAAAAATTCCATAACAGGCAACAAAATTTCAGAAGCACACGGTCAAGTTAAAATTACAACAGTGCTCTTTTTGTGTTACTAGGACTTTGGTTGCCTTAATATACAACTTTCCGCCCAAAGTTTTTCATAGATTTTCTTTTTGTTAAACGGTGGATAAAGCTCCGAGTAAAGAATATTTTACTTTAATAATTATTTACTGTCGGAGCTGTGTTCTCCTAGGTTTTTTTAGTCATTACTGAAAATCACCTTTTTAGAATACCTTCGATGTACAAAGCTAAATTTATTAAATTTCGTATTCTATTATTAACTAGCTGCTACAGGGCGCATTTCTACCGCAGAAGAAGTAATTGTGGAAATATCGGTTTAAATTTGTATGATTTATACATTGTTGAAATTGAATTGAATCGCGCGCCACCTACTGCAAGTTTATTGTACTATGCCTATAAACTTCGCGCAAGTTCCGATTATTCCCGGCTGGACGTCCGGCCGTGGCTGTGTGTGTTTGTATATATGTATGTAAATAAATTATTGTTGTACGAACCAACCGATCGAGATGGGCAACGCGGTGTTCGAAAGTATTCATTGAGACTTCGAGCTGATTAGATTTTAAGTCAATTAGAAGTTTCAACGATTGTCAAAAAATGGAAACCAAAAAAATAAAAATTAAAAAGATTTTCGACCGTTGCGCTCAAAAATAAGTTTCCAGGGCTGCCTTCAGGGTCAACAGTTTTTCAGATATTTTTTAAATTATTAACTATAATGCGGGTTATCATAATATTATGTAGTCTTCAGTAGTGACGATACCACAGATCCCGTTTTTATTTAGTAAATGTGGACATGTCGGATGTGGACGGACCGTGGGTGACATGTGGGCCACGTTAAACTACGTGGAACTCACATAGCTGGCGCGAGCTATACGGCTGACCCAACGTGGCCGCCCCGCGTAGTCTTGGCGAGCCCACTACGGATGCGCGTTGGTAGACAGCGACGGGAGAGTTGCCCATTCATCCCAGTACTAGTGACATAGCTCTATTAATCGATCGCCAGTACATACTTCGTTGTTTAGAGATCGACACATGGCACGGTTTAAATTAGATAAAACATGACATCCTTTTTACACCTCAGAACTTTTTTAAACCAGGATATAGCTTCCTGATCAAAATGGACTAGAGTTAGACGTTAACTAGATCGACGGCTCCGTGACGCAATAGCTAAGCAATAAGTTACTCCGCTGAGGGGCGCAGGCCGCCGGCCAAATAATTGTTCCGGGTCTGGATGTTTGTCCTAGTGTAATTTAAATATAATTGCCTCCACAATACGCGATTCTGGTGTGGAGTATTGTATTTTAAAAATTAACAAAAGTGGCCTGGCAGTCATTTGTTTAAACAACAAAAATCTTCACGCAAAAAAAAATTCATAAATTTATGGTCTATATGCGTCAAACTGCGAGGCACAGGTCTTCCTTCATTTCTGAGAATATGGTAGAATTAGTCCACTGCTCTAGTGCGTATTGCAGAACTTCACATATCTTTAGAATATTTTTTATTCCTCAAACAGGCAGATACAGTACACTCACAGCGTTTTCAGCACCAAAAACTTCCTTTTAAGCTTTTAGCAATTAACATTTCTCCTGGAAAATGTCGGTCTAAAACTGTAGACTTCTTTTCATTCCATTGCACGAAGGTCACTCACGAAGCATTGAATTATTGTTAGAAAAATATGCGTGGTTAAAATTGTTTGTCCATTGTTCTGTAATGGTTTAAACTTGTATTACTTTCGACATGTCGCTTGGTTAATTCAGCGTTAAATCGCATAGCGGTTATTGTACGCGCAATCTTCGTCGACGTGTTATATGTGGCAGGCGACGTTGCAATAGATTTTTTCAGTAAGTAAGAATAGAGTAAAGATTATTGTCTAGAAATAACACTAAAAACGTAGTCAGACTGATGGTAAATCGATTTTGTAACCCATAAAAATCCGTCCTTTATTAAGAAGCAAAATGCAGATGCGCTCTCACTTCTGAGGACTTAGGTGGAATCCCTTGTTAACAGTTAAAAAGGCTTGCTACATTCACCTTAAGAAACACAGAAGCATTTTGCTACTATTTGACGGTGGTGTTCTGTGCGAGTGTGGTACGTCGCCGATCGAGCCGACCTCACGCCACCGCTACAGATTGCCTTATAGAGGGGATTTTGCCATAATTGCCACGCTTGGCAGGCGGGTTGGCAACTTTATTTATATTCCGTTTTTATAAGGAAAATGTTGCTGCTCATCTCCCGTTTCAGTTTCTCGCTGTCGCCGCTTTTAATACCCACTGGAAAATATGGGGTAGTGGATAATTTTAACGCCATTCAAACTTTAACTTAACGGACGATAATTAGTTCCTTTAATAATAGAGACTATTGGATATAGCTTGCAGCATATAAAGACAAAGTTTTTATTCACACTCGGATTTTCGCCTGCATCGTGGAAGCAGTTTACATACCTAAATAAAAAGCAATTAGAAGGTTATGTTTAGGTAGTGATACGAATTTTCAGGTTGGCACCTTGAACAGTATTTTGGCTTATCCTATGTCAGAGGAGGCTAAAATGCTGGTCAAGCTAGCAGATTTGATTCTGTGTAGGGAATAGATGGGGATATATAATAGCTTGGGAATGATTTACTTATAGTCGCGCGTGCTCCTTGCACATAATTATTGTTAATATAATAGATTTTATGTTTAATTTTGTATTTAATTGTAGTGATTAAGTAATTGTAGACAAAACGGGACGATGTGCTCGCTCAGCGACAAAGTCCTTTATAATAATAAATTAAAAAAAATACCTAAATAAAATGAACAAGGACAGACAACCGCGACCCGGAACAATTATTTGTAGGCCATACAAATACTCGTTCCGTGAGGAATTATATAATAAGCATCTATGCCGCGGAGCCCTCTGAAAGTTATAGCCTAATACCTTCCACTGCTGTTCATAGCCCTCCTATCATTAGTTATTACACCCATCAAGGACTACGCGTTGAGTTCCATTTGTTTATTTTCTCAAATTCTTCGCTACTCTACAACTCGTTATAATGGTCAAAAATGCGACCAGCTTTAAGATTGCAATGCCATTAACCTAATTTATGTTTAAACGACAGTCATAACCTTACTAGTCCGACGTATGTACTCGTATCTTATAACTTCAGTTCAGTTATTAAGTACCAAATTATCATACACAATATCATTTTGGTCGACTCGGCCGGCGAAGGACCTCGGTCGCACAGAATACCAGCGTAAAATAACAGCTCAATGCTGCTGTGTTTTGTATAATGTAGAGAACCGGAGACTCTTTTTAAGAGAACTTTTACTGTGAGGCGATGCATTCTATCTTAGTCCTCAGGAGTGACAAAGCATGTTCATTTTGATTCTTAATCGAAGAGAGATGTAGATGTCTATTGGCCACAAAACCACCAGATGGATTCTGTCATATTAATATATGACCTATAGACTGTGTGTTCGTTTATTTTATTTTAGTTTTTTCAAATAAAGTTTCATAGGCTATATTTAATGGACTATTTCATACTGCCCAGCTGATTGCTGTGCGCCATTACTACCATTATGATACCAATGTGATATTTGTAACGATTGTCCCTCGTATTTTTGAATGTATATATGAAGCAATCTATAGAGAGCTATGTTCAGCGGTGGACTTTAATAGGCTGTAACGGTAATGGATATAAACTGACTGGTTTCTTCCTATGGCATCATCAGGGTATATCATCATCAACATCATCATTGTAGCCGTTCACAAGTCCACTGCATAAATTAGGCATTCCCCAAGAAACGTCACATATCACGTTCCTGAGCCACCTGCATCCATTAACTTCCTACATCCTTTACCAGATCGTCATTCCATCTAGTGGCAGGCCGCCCTACACTTCGCTTGCCGTTAGGGAGTTGTCACTCGAGAATCGTTGTTGGTGCACTCTCTGTTCCCTCACTCGTGGTCCGATGGAACGGAAATCCAATACAACCGGAGAGAGATCAAGCGCAGAACCAAAGGCTTTACGCGCTGTTCGCGGAAGTGCAATACCACTAACTTCCTCTAACTCTCTAACCTCTCCTCTAACTTCCTCTAACCTCTAACTGACTCTGGGCTGCTACTAAAGATTTGTTGACATACGAGCTGTAGTAGCTCAGAGCTGACTGTCTGATCAAGTGGTCGTAAGCGCGACTGTCAATCACGTAGTCCCGAGTTCGAATCCTGGGAGGGGCCAAAATCAGTTATTTGGTTTTACTGTGAAGAAATTTTGAGTAAAACTCCAGAGTCAGGAATGTGACGGTGTTTGGCGACCGTGTCTCGGAAAGCACGTAAAACCTTTGGTCGTGCGCCTGGCATCTCTCCGATCATGTCGGGTTGCCGGACGGACTTTGAAAGTAAGGGAATACAGAGTGCACCTGTGCTTGGGCACACACTCGTCCATTTAATGTTGTCCTGGGGAAATTAGTAATCTCGGTTAAGATTGGCCACTATGACCGAAATTTGTACTGGATAACATTATTATTATTGGTGAAGCTCCTTTTGTAGTATATTATTATTGATAAACGAATTAGCGTCTTTTAAAATAATATTTCTTTCATGGTAAGATAAGAAAAAGTGCGAGGGAGATGGATATTATTCCATCTCGCTTTCTCATAGCCCCCAAGGTCGTAATGGAAAACTTACACTTTTTTCGCCTAGCCCCATCCACCAAGTCCGTACCATGCGATAAGGAACTTCGTTCCAAAAACACAACAAAAAATATTAAACGCAATCAAATGACACAAAATGTGTTTTTGCTGTAACTTTTTTTTATTACTTACATTACAAGTATATTTACATTACAAGTACTAAGCAAGTAGCCTTTGAGTGAAGTTAAAAGATAGAAAGCGATTTCACGCGAGCCGTATTACTGGAATAGGTACTTTTAAAACCAAGAGCCTTATTCAAGAAAATTTCTAGGCGGAAGAATTCTTTTTTTGCTTAAGAATCTATGCTCATACCTATTTTTGCCGCCAAGTAGCAGCGTGTGTTTCGATTTGAAGAGTACAGAATGCCATTATAATTACAGGAAGTGAGACATTCCATGTGTCAATCCTCGGAGGTGACAACGTATCAGTAACCTTTTTAATTTGAAGTTGATTGCAGGTCACCATGAGCTGCAGTACTTATTATCGTGGTGTACTGTAAGTTCGTTTGCCACTTCAGTTTTACAAAATAATATGGAAAAGAAAAATTCCGTATTTTTTTGAATTTGGCAAGCCTAGCTAAAATGAATTGGAAAGGTACGTCTTACTTATACAATCATTTTACAAGTAAAATAAGTTAATAAATATTATAGAAAATATAATATGTATATTTATTTCATACACTAAATATGCAATGGAATTATTTACACTTTAAACATTTATAGCTTTGTAGTTCATAAGCTCAGCGTGGGAAAAAAATGTTTGTTCAATATAAACTTGGAAAGCACTTACAAGCTTGTCTTATTACAAAATACAATCCAATTCTTTAGAGTTATTTCCAATAAAATTAATTACATATAAATAATATATGTAATCAATTACATATACTACATATACTATTCAATTGAATTATATATATAAGCGATTTACGTGTATACTATAAGAATTGCTCATTTAAAGTAGTGTAGAATTCGCAAGATTACACAATCTTCTTTAAACATCATTCCCATATTATGTTAATTATTTCACATTTCACAGAAATCGTTACGTTTGTTTGCCAAAGATATCAATGAGGTCGTTAGTGTAAATGATGCCGATGTACTACATTAGTTACATTTCCAATGCTGTCACTAATGTTGGAACTAGAAATTTCTCCTGTATTGTGTATTTTTCCTACACAATTTGCTCAAATAGAAACAGTCACACCAGGGACAATCATGTGTGAGCTAAAAAATATCTTGTGTATGCGGGAATCAAACCGGGCCGAAGCACTACAACCAAACTTTCAGCCACTGCACTATTGAGCTGCCAAATGACAAATCGCACAAAATGACAATGGCATTGTCGTCTGTTGAAATCTAAAAAACAAGGACTAAAGCATCTCAATATTTTTTTTCATTGAGATGATTCTTTGTTGACTGAATTATTTTTTGTAGAGAATAGGTTTGACTTATTTGCTTGTATTTCTATACAAATATTTAAAAATAAATCTTGACGATGAGGGAAAACATCATGCGTGAAACTCTGGTGAAATAAAGAATATTTCAAAGAAATGTGTCCGCCAACACGCATTGTGGCAGCGGTGTAGACACCCTAAAATCCCTCTTTTTATAGAATAGGGGTAACAAACGAGTACACAGTCCACGTGATAGTAAGCAGATGCTGTGATCCATAGACATCTACATTTATCCTCGGTTAAGAATCAAAATGCAGATGGGTTGTCACCCCTGAGGTCTAAGATAGAATGCCTCGTTTCCCTCGGTCTGAGCATAGAACCTCCTCTTAGAAATGAGAGAATGCGACCAAGTGTGAGCTCTATATATGTTTGTACTTTATACTTTTTACTTTAAATCTTATTTAACTATGTCTGACCAAGTTTTAGGACACTTCAAAGAGTAGCAAATTCAAATTAATATGTAGTATATGTAGTTCTTTATCAATGACTTTGTCAAGTTTTAACTAACCAGCTGCTGTTTTATTGAGTACCTATATTAATATAAAAATTTCAACTGACTCAACAACATATCCACAGGCGGTGTTTATAGGAAACACGCGAAGGTCGACGACCGCGCCTTCTTAAATTTTATCGATCAAAATGAAAAATTGACGAAGATATAGTTTAATGTCGGTATAATATAGCTATTAGCTAACCGTGTACTAAAAGTTTGTTAAAAAATTAAAGTTATAATCTATATACGTCCCACTGCTGGGCACAGGCCTCCTCTCATTTCTGCAACGGTTTTTGGGGCAAGGAAGTGTCCGCCGCGCTGCCCCAATGCGTGTTGGCGAACTTCACATACCTTCGAAATATTTTTTTCTTATTTCTCAGACATGCACGTTTCCTCACGATGTTTTCCTTCGCCGCCGAGCACGTGGTAAATCAACACTTAAAATTATAATTAACAATTTCATTGGTACCGGCGGAGATCGAACCCGGTTTGCTCGCACACTGTTACATTTACAGCGGGCGCTAACCATCTGAGCTACCACGACTCTACGGGGTACTAGCGGTGTAGGAATATCGACTACCCCGTGGATATCATTAGATGCGACATAGAGAAAATAAGTTTTGTTTATTGTATTTTTATTTTATTTTTATTTTATTTTTCCTTTTTTGTGTTCTGCATAAAAGTAGTACATAAATATGTGTATCCACGAGAACTGCTGCCGAGAAACTGTGTTCACAGTTTGGCAGATTGTGATTGTATGTATTATGTACTTAGAACTGGAAGCAAATAAATAAAAAAAACAAAGCAGGACATGGGCAGCAGTGTCTTCCTAATAACAACTACAAAACAAAATTGTGATTACCGCTCCGCCTGCCATGTGTTGCTACCATGGCAAATATTAGGTACCATTAGGTCTGTAGAGGAGGCCTATGTTCAGCAGAGGACTCTGATCGCCTGTAATGATGATGATCATTATGGTGTAAATTAAAAAAAGATACATAATTTAATAACAATGACATTGAAGTTTAGAAACGTGTACAACGTTAGCATAACGCAAGAAACTGTCAAAAATAACGCGCTTTCACGTTTTAACAAATATCATGACGACTTGATAAATATTTATGTTTCAGAATTTCACGTGAGTTTCGTTATGCACATAATGTCACAACAAAAACTGGAACCAAGTATAACTATAGAACATGCTGTAGGAATATATGTATAACTGGTAATAGTTTATGTAAAGCCTTATTGTATATATTATAGAGGAGGGGAAAAAAACACAATTTTGTACATGAATCTTCCTAAATAATAAATAAGAAATTGACCAAGATTAGCTAAAAATGTTACACTAATATATTTAATATATAAAAAAAGGTTGAATTGTAAATGTAATTTTACATATATATATATGTACCTATTTTTAATATTTTTATTCTTATTAGATAGTTAAAATTAAACTTACCAATAAAAGCTGCTAAAGCGATAAAAAGTCCACCCCAATAACTCAGAGCGGGCTTCATTTTGTAAAAAATATCCAAAATTCGTCCTCACTTTCACTAAAAACTACACTATCTCACGTTCATACCGAACTAATTGTAATTATTTTGATCAAGCCCTTCTACAAAGCTAAAGTAATTAATCCAGCTATTAAGAAAACGTTAAATGATATCACAAGAAAATGTTATGTTAATAGCACTAATGCACACAAATAAAATTAATATGTAATGTTTCGCAAACGTCAAATTGCCCGCCCGAGAAATGACGCTAACAGTTTGACAGCTCCTTTCCCTCACATCGGCCAGTACCGTTCGAAAGCCAAGCCAAACGTCTACTGAACTGAGAGTGGAATGGCCACTTCCAGTTAGTGCAAGGTAATAGGTAACTTGAACAGAGAAACTAAAATATAACGCGACCAATTCAAAAGTTAATTAATTAACTCCGCGCAATTTATAACTATCTGGCCATCTAAAATAATCCGTTAACGTTATTATAGCGATAACCATAACATAGAACTCCATCCGGGTTTTAACAAAATTAGAAAATGTTACATTATTTAATGTGTATGAATGGGAATTTGTTGTATTTAATATTTTTTGACCTTTTTATTCAGTGAAGGTAAAATATATTTTAAAAGAATGAGGTCTAGCAAGCGATTTGATTTATTTTAGGAACTATGACTTCTGATTTTTCTCACTTTTACTATCTGAGCGGTTGGTGTCGAAAAACTAATTCCTACACTACGCCAGACAGCGCGAAGAGTTCTACCTCAAACTCATAAGATAATTTACTAGCAGAACCGCGCGGGTTCGATACAGGGTCTCGCCAGAGTTTACCACCTACGAGTACAAACAAATTTTTATGTACATTTAATCATACGATATACATTTGCCTCGATGGTCTAGTGGTTGTAGTAGTGCGACTGCTGATCATGAGGTCCCGGGTTCGAAACCCGGGTCGGGCCAAAAAATTTGTTATAGAGTTTTTCCGTCAAGAAATTCTCAATAGCTGCCCGGAGTCAGGAAGTTGGCGGTGTCTCACCCCCGTGCCTCGGAAAGCACGTAAAGCCGTTGGTCTTGCGCCTGATCTCTCTCCGGTCGTATCGGCTTACCGTCCCATCGGACTTTGAGAGTGAGGGAATAGAGAGTGCACCTGTGCTTGCGCATACACTTGGGCACTATAATCCTGTCCTGCGCCGATGGCTAGTCTCCGTCGAGACTGGCCGCCGTGACCGAAATTCGGTCTGGAGGACATTATTATTATACATTTATTCGTAGAGTTCCCCCATGGAGTTCCTCATAGGCGGAATTCGTCTTAGTTGCTACGCTTAGCAAAATGGTAGGCAAACGCAGTTTTTATTATTATTATTTGAGTTGTTAGCAAAAAGATGCTGCCCAACTCCTGTTCAATTTCTCCTCCCCCTTCTTTTTTCATTTTGTTGCCTCTTACGACAACCACAGGATGAAATGGGGTAGTGTATATTCTTACACTACACGGGATCATCATCAATTAATTTTAAAAAGTCCCGCTGAGCTTCTAACTGGTTCTTCCAAAGACAGAGGCTTTTTTCCGAACCAGTGGTAAAATTAAAAAAATACTTATAATAACAATTATTTATAACGTATATTAAATAAAAATATAATTATTCTATTCAATTATGTCTCTACTACCTCTTCTCTTTAAGCCCCGATTCAGATTCAGATTATTTACTTGCCACAATATAGGTACAGGTATAAGATGGTACGTACATTACTGTTTCCGCTACATTCTACGTTACGGCATGCAGTCGTAAAAACTAAAAGAAATTCTGATAGCAAATTAACTACCAATATGTCACATACAATAAATAATATATATATAAATAGATATAGAGTAAATAGATATATAATATAATAATAGAGTAAATAGAGTAAATAGATATAATAGAGTATAGATGTAAATTCACGTTTTTGTCATTTTTTAATCTATTTTTAAATATATTTATCTCTTAAAAAGTATTTTAAACAATAATAAGATTTTTCTAATAATAATGCAGTCAGCTTAAATTTAAATGTATATTATAGGCCCAATTGACATGATATTTAAAAATATTAGTTAAGTTTTACCATACTTCAATTGTGATATCCCTCTACAAGATGCAGGAGTGTACAAGCTTGATTGCGAATGTTAGATAGACCGCAATTCCTCGCAAAACAACACCGATTCCTACCGAGGATGATACGCGAGGCTATTGAAATTAAAAAACATCCTAATTTCAATAGAGAAAATGACTGGATGCTGCCATCTGCTTGGGGTCCTATAATTAACAAAATTAAATCCAAACCCAAGCATACCACTGCAAGACTTCAAGATACTGTAAGATCATTCTGCGTAGATCGAACCAAAAATTTATATTCAAAAACTGAAGATAGCCGGGCTAACTATGACATCGGGACGTCAAACATCTCAGTGTTTCCCGTTACCTAGGGTTGCTGTAAAGCACCCGAAACGTCGGGAATTAAAATAAGTAAATTAAACGCGATTAAATCCGTAAACATAGTTTTATTCAATGTGTAGTGTTCGCGTAAATATAAGAAATCAAATAGAGAATATTATTAATTGTAAATATAATTCATAACGTGGTAGAGCCACGATGCGGCTATGTTATAGTTGTAACATGAATGAGTCAGCTGGTCCGGGGAAGGACAAAGTGAAAGTGTATTTCACAGAATATTTACATAAAATAGCCGCTTAGTGCTATTATTACCTTGCGTAAGTATAGCGAACCGCAGACTGTTTTTAATCGAAACGAGGCATTCTATAGTGGTACCCAAGGATGATACTGCGTCTGCGTTTTGATTCTGAATCGAACATAAAAATGTCTGAATGTCTATGGGCCACAGCATTCACTTACTATAAAGTGGAATTTATGCCCCTTTTGTCACACATTTTACACTATAAAAAAAGTAAACAAAACAAGACAAAGGGTCATTTTATTTTAGTCCTCAGGGGTGACAACGCATCTCTATTTTGATATGTAGAGGATATAAGAGCCACAGCATTCACTTACCATCAGGTGGACTGTACGCTCGTTTGTCACCTTTATTCTATAAAAAATTATAAGCTTAATAACGATCAATTTCTAAACTAAAGCTTATATGTGAAAATATGATAGACAGCCTGTTGGATTGGAAATCGTCTAGTACGTGTGTAAATGTTGAACTCGTGAATTATCTTGGTATTTTATATGGACAGCTGCCTGTGCTTATTAACTTGCTGTAACCAGTATATGAAACAGGTCCATAAATATCGCAATTAGAAGCTAGAAGTAATTAATATATGTTAAACTTTGCAAGCAGACTAAGGTTTATTCACCATAAATTTATTTTCATTAAATCAAAATATGTATTTTATAATCTAAGAGATTGGTGACCTTGATTCGATTGAAACCAACCTTGTCAGTCTCAAGCACACGCGCAGAGTAGCCAGCCTCTCGATATTCTATGCATCCTGCATTTCGGTGAGTGTGCGCAGGAATTACTCGCTTTAATTACTCCCTCTCCTTTCCACCATCGGACGACCAGGCGGTCGGCGGGTCTCCGGGGGTTCCCCCCTTTGTTGTCGATATTCCACGCATTAGAACCAAACGGTTTGCTTCGACTTTAGTGATGCATTTTTTACGTGGTAGAGCCATGCTGCAGCTATATATAGGTAATATAGTTGTAGCACGAATGGGTCGGATCGACCGGGGAAGGACCACGCTCTCACAGAATACCAGCGTAAAATAGCAGCTTAACACTGCTGTGTTTCGTATGGTGAGTGTAGAGACCCGGAGACCCTTTCTACTGGAAAAGAGGCATTCCATCTTAGTCCTTACGGGTGACAACGCATCTGCATTTTGATTCGCAAACGAGGATAGATGTAGATGTCTAAGGGCCAGAGCAACCACTTACCATCAGGTGGACTGTGTGCTCGTTTGTCACCCTATCCTATAAAAAAAAACAACAAAGGAGTGGAATAATTTGCCGGCGTCTATCTTTCCGTCCGAATACAATCTGGCCGTCTTCAAGGCAAGAGTGAATAGGCCTTTGTTACACTAAGACAGTGCGATTTATCATCTAATGCTGCATCACCACTTACAGCCAGGTGGGATTGTGGTCAAGCACTGGCTTATAATAAGTAAAAAAACTTTTAAATTGTCTTTCTTGCAGTCATTTCTTTCATTTTTTAATTATTTATTTTATTTTAGAAATTTTAGTATCTCAGATGACACAAACAATGCCCATTTTTAAGCTATCAAAAACAATTTAAACCAACCAACCAATTTATTATTCCTAATTAAATTTAAACATACAACTTATATATATATACTCGTATTTGTAATCCCCTTTTAATTTCCTTTATTTTAATACCCTACTGGTAGGTGGTAGGTTTGGTTAATTTTTTTTATTAACTTATTACTATTTCGCGCCAAAATTCTGCCATTTTGTTTTATTTTCAAACCAACTATCTAAGAACACTTGGGTTTTTAAGACGAATATAATGATACGTCAACTGTCGAAATCCATCTAGCCGTTTGGAGGATACGAGGTAATAAAGAAATTTACAAACAATTAAACATACATACAAGATATGCAAGATATTAACCTCTTTCTCAGTAACTGTAAGTAGGCTTGGTACAATGCAGAAGAGAAGGCAAGCGAGTCGAGCAACGCTTATCAAAATCCATAACACCAGAAGCACTGCAGCTGCGTTACCAGCATTTATACCAAAAGAGGCATTGCAAGGCGTTTGATCTTAATTATATTAGCTAATTTACTGTCAACGGTTTTTTACGAAGTAGAAACATAGCCCAGAGGCAACCATCTTGATAACATATATTTGTTTAATATAAAATATTATTTTTATCATATACTTAAGTGGTCGTAAGTGCAACTATAGATCAAGTTGCCCCGGGTTTGTTTAACGCTGCTCTTTCAGATAGTATGGCTATGGTGAATGTAGAGAAAGACTCATTCCATCACAGTCCTCAGGAGTGACCACGCATCTGCGTTTTGCTCCTTAATGGAGATAAGGGTATAAGTGAAACATCGGCAAATTTCTGACTCCGGGCTCCTACTGAGAATATCTTGACGGCAAAATCCAATTACTGAAATCGGTGCGACGCTGGATTTGAACTCGAGACCAAATGAGTAACAGTCATCCTTACGACGACTAGACCATCGAGGCAGTCTTACATTTATCAGAATAATTTCACTAAAGAAATGACAAACTAACCGAATTTTACAATTGGTAATTTGCACTGCACTATTTACTCTTGTTGTGAATATGGTAATTTTTTTAATTAATAAAAAAATTTATGGATTGTCTATTTTCCTTTATCATATTCCAGATTCCTAAATTTTTTCTTACTTTTTCCACTGGGAACTTCATAGTGCCGACCTTCTGAATCGCATCCATTTTATCACGTTTTTATTAACTCGCTTTCTTGTTTCTCTGTAAATGTTGTAATCTAATTTATGCTTACTTCCTGATGACATAGAGCCTTGAAATTTTATATTCAAAATTTCAGATCAGAGCCTTGCATGACAGACTAAAATTAATTAAATATTTTTCCAATATATCACGTTGCGTCCCGTTTTTGTTTTATCTGTATGGAGCTAAGAGAAATCATTTTATATTTTAACTAGAAACTCACGGATCGGTATTTACCAACGTCCACTTAAAGCTTCTGTGTTTCGTATGGTGAGTGTAGAGAACCGGAGACCCTTTTTACTGGTGACAAGGCATTCCATTTTCGTCCTCAGTGATTCTTAATCGAGGATAAATGTAAATGTCTATGGGCCACAGCACCCACTTACGATCAGGTGAACTGTGTGCTCGTTTGTCATCCTTATTTTATAAAAAAGAGGATAGTACTGAAATATTGGCGCATTTTCATTAAGTCGTACAACGAAAACATCACCCAACAGAATCCGGACCAATTCCTACATTTTACAAAACGTACATCAAGGCATTATGAAAAACCATTGAATTGGGAAATGCGACTACGACATAACCCGTCCTTGCCTCGGCAAGACGAGAATGCGTAGACATTTCTTCATGAAAAAAACTAAATCAATTCAAAACCAGTTGCATTACTTTTGTAAATAAAGTTTATTACTGTTTACTATATTATCATTAAGTAGTCATTCATGAATCGGTAAGTCATTAATAATGTAACATTTATTAAGTATTTTTCATTAAACATTTGTTTCGTAATATAATATTAAATTTATATAGTCATCGCTATCTAATATATAAAATATAATTTTTCTTTGTGCGAAGGTGCGAAGGTATATGCATAGTACAGTTATATTACAGTAGGTGGCGTGCATATCGTACCAATAAATTTATTAGAAAGTTATGCATCGCTCAACTTCAAAGAATGTATTATCATTCCTAATTAAACAATATAACTCTACCAAATTTCAAACGATATTTCGACAGTTATTTAAGCGGTAGAGCCACGCTGCAGCTATTTTATGATTGTAGCTTGTAGCACGAATGGGTCGGCTCGACCGGGGTAAGACCATGCTCTCATAGAATACCAGCGTAAAATAGCAGTATCTAATGTAAAGTAATGTTTCGTATGGTGAGTATAGAGAACCAGAGACCCTTTTTACTGAAAAAGAAGCATTCCATCTTAATTCTCAAAGGTGACAACGCAACTTGGATTCATGAGGATAAATGTAGATGTCTAAGGGCCACAATATCCACTTATCGTCAGGTGGACTGTGTGCTCGTTTGTCACCCTATACTAGAAAAAAAATTCTGTGACGCAAACGCGCCTGGTACCAGCTAGTTCTTTATAAAAATTATCGTACATACATTATTTCGGGGAAACGTACATATTATACTTTATGAAAACAATAAATTACGTAAACATATTTTTTTTTATTTTTTTTTATAGGATAAGGGTGACAAACGAGCACACTGTCCACCTGATGGTAAGTGGTTGCTGCGGCCCATAGACATCTACATCTATCCTCTATTACAAATCAAAATGTAGATGCGTTGTCACCCGTGAGGACTAAGATGGAATGCCTCATTCCCAGTAAAAAGGGCCTCCGGCCACCTGTACTCACCAAGCGAAACGCAGAGGTAAACCTCTACTTCACGCTGGTTTTCTGTGAGGTCGTGGTACCACCCTGGTTCGAGCCGGCCCATCCGTGCGACAGCAAAAGCCGCGTGGCTCTGCCACTGTTAAAACTATATTATAAATATTTAACTTTATTCTTTCGATTTTTAATGTTTTTTTGGCTGTTTACTTACGTTATATACACAACGAACCATATAAAAATGCACTATATGCACAAGGATATAAATTTTCCGATTTATTCACTATACAAATTTTGCCCGCTAGCATTTACAGAGATAATTTTTTTACCGATGAATTCTCAAACGGCGGGTCTAATTAAAAATGAAATAAAGTACTCATTAACTTACTAATTACTAAAAGCAAGGTGTACAATAAAAATAAACATAATTTATATTTTTACCATTTTATCTTAATACCACAGAATAAATAATAGTTAAAAGAACAGAAGGATCACTCTCTGATAGCAAACTTGCGAGTTTGAACTTAGTTACAATGTCACTAATGTTTATAATACTTTGCACGCGTCGGAAGTGACCTTCGTGAAATTGGCTTCCCGTTTATTTTGTCGAAAAAAAAAATTATGTGGCGCGCGAATTAAATCAAATCCACTTTAGGTCTGAGTGCAAGTGTATCACTTACCCCGTTACGCGCCATTGTTAAGACCGCTTCTACTGTAGGGTTAGGTGTTGTGAGAAAACAAATTGAATCCTTTGATATTAGTTGATATATAGTAGAATACACAGAGGTGTTATGCAATGTGTTAGTAATAATAATAATAATCATCATCTTTATTCAGGCAAATTACACCCATATCCACTAAAATCAATGAATTTAAAATCAGTCTCCAAAATTTATAAATCAATAAATAAATCAATGTCAATACAAAATAACAATTTTAAAATAATAAATGCAGTCAATATAAATAGGCAGTAATGTCAGTATATAAATAATATAATGAGATAAAATTACATTAAATTAAAATTAATAAATAGCATTTTTTTATTTTGTTTAAAAAAACGTTACCCCCACACTAGGATTTTCTCCTGTATCGTAGAGGCAGTCAACAAACATAAATTGCACAAGGACAAACATCTAGATCCGGAACAATTATTTGTAGGCCATACAAATACTTGTTCCGTCCGGGATTCAAAATCGCGGCCCTTAGCGTTGCAACTCATTATGAGCTATGGAGCCACGGAGTCGTCACTTGTCTGTTTCACATTTTTTGATATTTGCAAACATGCGACACGCGACTTCATTATTAATGAAAGAGTGGCAATGAGAAGTGCTGCTACTTTCAATCTTTCTTTTATCGACCAAGTATTAAACAATAACCAGTATATGCTGATCTTGCATTAGTTCCCAGTACTAGTAGGCAGTCACTAGTACAGGGAGGTCTACTTACACTGAA
Organism: Parnassius glacialis; assembly: GCA_033319125.1. NCBI lineage: Eukaryota > Metazoa > Arthropoda > Insecta > Lepidoptera > Papilionidae > Parnassius > Parnassius glacialis. The sequence continues at coordinate 31,861,979 of JAVANC010000025.1, forward strand.
CTTATTTTTAAGATCAATGACATTATACACGAAAAAGTCAAAAACTGCGAAGCTGTGGTCGGGTCACTAATCAAATAATAAATCTGTAACTATGGCGTCAGTAACTAAGTACCTAATTATCTAGATCTACCTATAAATAATAATAATAATATATTACCTTTCGGTATCCGTAGGAACAGTAAAGAAAGAATAGTCGAATATTGTTATTTAAGCACCTGTATGGTATACCTTTTGACTTTTTGAGAGGCCATACTTGAATAAAAAACTCAAAAATAAATATCAAAAGTGCCTAAATACTTATTAGAGAAAAATTATTTTTATGTTAACCTAAGGCGCGATTCAGCTCGAGCGGGCGCGTGGCAACCTCACGGAATTATTCTCATGTAGACGACGGCCGCGCAATATACCTAATATTTTCATACCTAAGCGCGGAGTGAGACAAGCCTTTTAATACATAAAATGAGAACATCATCAATGTAGTCGAAGGTTATTAAATACGCATTATTAAGGATAACTCAAAAACTACTAGTCAGATCTAGATCAAATTTAAATGGAATCGCATAAGGCCTGCCACATACATATGGAATTCCGTTTTCAGATTCCGTTTCGATATTCCGATTCGAGATTTCGAACGCAGCAAGTTCATATAAAATCTGTGACCCGTCACACACGTTCCGTTCGAAATTTTGCGGGCAAAACGGGATTCCGTATGTGTGTGTGGCCGACCCGTTCGGATTTCCGAAACGGAATGCCGAAACGGAATTTCGTACGTATGAGGCGGGCCTAAGAAACACCAGCTTTCAACCAAAAAAAAAACATTAAAATCGTTTCACCTTGAAAAAAAGTTCTGACGTAACACACATAAAAAATACAGTCGAATTGAGAACCTCTTCCTTGTTTTGAAGTTAGTTGAAAACTAAACATTTGCTTAAATGTATCAACTCTAATCACCATCGTCCTCGTATACGAACAGTGGTAGAGCCACGCGGCAGCTTTTGCTGTCGCACGGATGGGCCGGCTCGAACCGGGGTGCTACCACGACCTCACAGAAAACCAGCGTGAAGTAGAGGTTTACCTCTGCGTTTCGCTTGGTGAGTGCAGGTGGCCGGAGGCCCTTTTTACTGGAAATGAGGCATTCCATCTTAGTCCTCACGGGTGACAACGCATCTGCATTTTGATTTGTAATAGAGGATAGATGTAGATGTCTATGGGCCGCAGTAACCACTTACCATCAGGTGGACTGTGTGCTCGTTTGTCACCCTTACCCTATAAAAAAAAAACGAGTAAATATTCATACACCGTAATTATTAATTCTCCGTCTTTTGTGACGGTTTTTTGTGCTTTACGACTGTCCCATGATTCCATTGTCACTTGAGACTACAGATGCAGAAGTAATATCACAGCCTGTAATTCTTCAACAAGACTACTCTCTATACCCTTCAGACCGGAACGCAACAGTGCAATAAATGCTATTGAGCGGCAGAAATACCTGGGTAAATGGATGATATCTACTAAATCATTTAAAGAATGTTTTTTTATAGGATGGAGTGACAAACGAGCACACAGTCCACCTGATGGTAAATGGTTGTTGTGGCCCATAGACATCTACATCTATCCTCAATAAAGAATTATAATGCAGATGTCACCGTGAGGACTAAGATGGAATATGTCTTTTCCAGTAAAAAGGGTTACCGGTTCTCTCCATAAAATAGCAGAGAACTATAGACCCTTTTTACTGGAAACGAGGCATTCCATCTTAGTCCTCAGGGGTAACAGCCCATCTGCATTTTGATTCTTAATCGAGGATAAATACAGATGTCTATGGGTCACAGCACTTACTTACGATCAGGTGGACTGTGTGCTCGTTTGTCACTCTTATTATATAAAAAAAAACCGGCCAACTGCGAGTCGGACTCGCGCACCGAGGGTTCCGAACAAATCCGTAGGTTAAAATTATTAAAAATATTTTTATTATATGATGTAACTAAAAATTTATGCATTTCGCAATTTTTCCTTTATCTATGCTATAATACGTTGCTTCGTACCAAATTTTAAGATTCTGAGTTCACGGGAAGTACCCGGTTTTGATTCCCTTGCGGCATAATATTTGCGGCATAAACGGCTGTATCTTTTGATTGCTTTGGATTAGAAGTTTGCTTTTTTCACAGCTCCAAGGGACAGTAGACTTGAGTATTTGATATGAATTTCAGCTTGATACCTCTACGCGTTCCTGAGAAAAAGGATCTCGACAGACAGACAGACAGACAGACAGACAGACAGACGGACAACAAAGTGATCCTATAAGGGTTCCGTTTTTTCCTTTTGAGGTACGGAACCCTAAAAAGAGGATATTACTGAAATATTGGCGCATTGTCATTAAGTCGTACAACGATAGCATCACTCAACGACATACCGGCCAATTCCTACATTTTACAAAACGTACATCAAAGTATTATGAAAAAATATTGAATTGGGAAATTCGAATATCTACGACATAACCCGTCCTTGCCCTCGCAAGACGAGCATGAGGAAATGTCGTCGACATTTCATCATGAAAAAGAGTACATCAATTCAAAACGATTGTGACTAGAGCAAAAAGTCGTTAATTACAGTTGCATTATTTTTGTAAATAAAGTTTATTACTGTTTACTTTATTATCATTAAGTAGTCATTCATGTGATGAATCATTAAGTCATTAATAATGTAACATTTATTAAGTATTTTTCATTAAACATTAGTTTCGTAATATAATATTAAATTTATATAGTCATCGCTATCTAATATAGATAAAAATATTTTTTTCTTTGTGCGAAGAGGCGAAGGTATAACCTTCGTCATAGTACAATTAAATTACAGTAGGTGGCGTGCGTATGGCACCAACAAATTTATTAGAAAGTTATCCATCATTCAACTACAAAGAATGTATTATCATTCCTAATTAAACAATATAACTCTACCAAATTTCAAACGATATTTCGACAATTGTTTACGCGGTAGTCACACTGCAGGTATATTATGGTTGTAGCACGAATGGGTCGGCTCGACCGGGGAAGGACCAGGCTCTTACACAATAGCAGCGTAAAATAGCAGCTGAACCCTGTTGTGTTTCCTATGGTGAGTGTAGTGAACCGGAGACCCTTTTTACTGGAAAAGAGGCATTCCGTCTTAGTCCGCACGGGTCTCAACGCATTTGTATTTGGATTCTTTATTGAGGATAAATGTAGATTTCAGGGCCACAGTATCCACTTACCGTCAGGTGTCTGCTCGTTTGTGAGCCTATACTATAAAAAAGAATTAAAAAATTTTGTGACGCAAACGCGCCTGGTACCAGCTAGTAATTTATAAAAATTATCGTACATACATTTTTTCGGGGAAACGTTTATGTATTACACTTTATGAAAACAATAAATTACGTAAACATATTTAAATTTATTGTTACGATTTTTAAGGTATTTTTGGCTGTTTACTTACGTTATATACACAACGTGGCCTTACGTGGTAGAGCCATGCTGCAGCTATATTAGTATAATTGTAGCACGAATGGGTCGGCTCGACCGGGGTAGGACCACGCTCTCACATAATCATCATCATCATCATTACAGCCTTTCATAAGTCCACTGCTTAACATAGGCCTCCCCCAAGGAATGCCACAAAGCACGGTCCTGAGCCACCTGCATCCATCAACTTCCTGCATGTCTTACCAGGTCGTCACTCCATCTAGTGGGGGGACGCCCTACACTTTGTCCGCCGATACGAGGCCGCCACTCGAGAACCTTTTTTCCCCATCGGTTGTCGGTTGTTAGAGCTATATGGCCGGCTCATTGCCACTTCAGCTTACTAATCCGTTGGGCTATATCGGTCACTCTGGTTCTACTGCGGATATCCTCATTTCTAAGTTTATCACGCAGAGAAACCCCGAGCATAGCCCTCTCCATAGCTCGCTGAGCGACCTTGAGCTTCCTCATACGGCCAGCAGTGAAGGACCACGTCTCAGATCCGTAAGTCATCGCTGGCAACACGCACTGGTTGTACAATTTCGTTTTCAGGTTTTGAGGGATGTCTAACGAGAAGATGTGTCGTAGTTTCCCGAACGCTGACCAGCCGAGTTGAATCCGTCGATTGACCTCTCGTTCGAAGTTGGACTTATCTAGTCGAACTATTTGTCCCAGGTAAACATACTCGTCAACAACTTCGAGCTTAGTGTTCCCAACAACTACCGGCATAGGTCTGACATGGACGTTAAACATGATTTTTGTTTTGGCCATGTTCATCTTAAGACCTATCCGTTGGGAAACACTATTGAGATCATTGAGCATAGTGCTTAGGTCCTCCAGCAATCCTGCCATAAGGACTATATCGTCGGCAAATCGAAGGTGAGTGATGTACTTGCCATTGATATTAATACCGCATCCTTTCCAGTCCAGTAGCTTGAAAACTTCTTCCAATGAAGACGGTGAAGAGTTTCGGGGATATAACGTCACCCTGTCTTACACCTCTCTGCAGTTGGATAGGTTTCACTCAGGTAACCATCGTAGCTCTACTGTACAAACACTTCAGCACTTCGATATACCGACAGGCAACTTGTCACCGCTGAGGGGATTGCAGCACCGCCCGAATTTCGACGCAATCAAAGGCTTTCTCATAGTCCACATACGCAAGGCAAAGTGGCAAATTATACTCCTCTGTCTTCTGTACAATCTGCCGCTGAGTATTTATGTGTTCCATGGTACTAAAGCCTTTTCGGAACTGGCTTGTTCGGGAGGCTGGAAGTCGTCAAGTATGCGTGCGAGACGATTCGTAATGACTGTCGAAAACAACACGTAGACGCGGTTCAGAAGGGAAATAGGTCTGTAGTTCTTCAAGAGAGCGTTGTCGCCTGTCTTGAAGAACAAGACCACCGCATTTCTGCTCCACGCCTCCGGAGTAGTGCCACCATGGAGGACGGAATTAAAGAGCTTCTGACGAACTTCGAGTACCGGGCTTCCACCCGCTTTCAGAAGCTCCGCTGTAATTTCATCCTCGCCCGGGGACTTGCCGTTTTTAAGGTACTGGAGAGCCATTCTAATCTCGATCAGACTGACGTCCGGGATATCTTCGGAATAGTGTCGGATAAGACGCGCTCTTGGATCGTTACTCATACTTGCGTGTGGCTCCAACGATGACGTGTACGACTGGCCATAGAACCTCGCAATCTCACTCAAAATGTGTCCCGGAAATGACGCTGCCACACTCGGTCTTCAGCTTTGACAGTTGGCTCTTTCTGGCAGACCGATCCCTGGCAAAGACTTTGGAGCCTTGGTTCCACTCGATCGCTTCTTCAATACAAGCTGTATTGAAGTAGCGTAAGTCCCGCCGCATGCATTTAAAGATCTGTGTGTGCAGTTGCCTGTATGCTGTCAAATCGTTGAAGAATTTAGCTGCATCTCCCGTCTAACAGCCATGAGATTAAGAGTGTGATCGGAGAGTTTTTGTGTTCTTCTGCGGCAGAACTTAGTTCCACGAGCTTGTCATTCATATCGTCCACTTCATTGCAGTCTTCTAGGCACTTAAAACGGCTTTGTAACTCGAGCTGAAAGGTTTTGGGACTTTGGAACAGAGCACGAGGGGGACGGAGCGTTGACTTCATTAGACGAGATTCTCTGCAACTTAACATTTAGGTTCAGTGTGCCTCTAACCATTCGGTGATCGCTACCAGTTTTCACCCTCGCGATCACGGAGACATCACTGAACAGTTGTCGTCTGGTCGTCATAATGAAGTCAATCTCATTTTTTGTCAAACCGTTCAGTTCAGTTTCAGCTCACCGTTCTCTTTTGTCCCTAGTTTTGAAGTCTTCCATTAACACCGTATAGTGGGTTTTGGAGAAATGCATGGCTTTAGAGATATCCTCATACATTTTCTCCACTTCCTCATCGGGATGTGCCGAGGTTGGTGCGTAAACCTGTATGACCTTCAGCGAATACCGTTTGGTGATTCTGAGTATAAGGTACGCAACCCTCTTCGACACACTCTCAATCTTTACAGCGTTGTTAACGAGAGACTTGTGAACGATAAATCCGACACCTCCTTGGGACAGATGGTCGCCCTCCCCATAGTATAAAGAGAGGGGAAGTACGTTATCTTCATACAAACGCACTGCGCGCGGCTTGTATGTGTGCGCCATAGTATCTATGAGGCGCCGCACGCACACTTAAACACAATCTCGAAGTATTTCTCAATGCGCCAGTCGAGGCTAACACCGCACGAGGTTCGCGCGTCACGTAAGCGAGTCACTTATTATAGCATATAATTTTTACTTGACGATGAGATACCTACTTACTTATTTTTGTTGTATTAGTTGTCTATGAGACAGAGGAAGAATAGTAACTAAGTACCTACTTACGGTTATAAAATCGTAATTAAAAATAAGTAATTGACTAATTGTGAATCAGATAAATAGAGCAAAGTTCGAATAATAACAACAGAACAAAAAATTGATTACAGTCTAAGAGGCAGGCGTTAGTAATTTTATGTTATTGTACGATGTTTGTTTTTTACAACATTTTAGTCGCTTTATTCAATTTTATTATTATTATATATATATTTATTATACTGCTCTGAATCTTAATACATTTCTGTATTTGTTAGGAAAACCATTGTTGAACTTTATCGACTAATGATCACTGAATTAGTTATACAGAGATGTATTATCTTTGGCAAGGGCCGGGCTTTAAACTAATGATTTGGTGACAGTGACAACCCTGAGACAGTAGGCAATTATATCGCCTCTCTTTATACTATGCCCTCCCGGTGATAGAGCAAGTTGCCGGATTCGAGGATTACCGTGTCCTCCCCCTCTCTTCGGACCTCCGATAATCCTATAATATGCCAGCGTAACTTGTCTATCTCTTCTTCCAGCTCCACGATCTTCTCGTCAGTCCTCAGGGTGAGTGCGTTGTATGTTGCCAAGTTGAGTCGTCTTAGGTGGCAACCGAACCTCCACCGGAGATTCTTAGCACCCCCTGCCCCGCCGTCACCATGGTCGCCACCGTAGCCAGGAATAGCGGGGCCGCCGGGGATTGGGGGCCGTCTTTTTGTAACTTTTATCATGGGGGATATTTGCCACAGTTGCCAAGCTTGGCGAGCGGGTGGGCAACCGCAGTTTTGACGACTTTACTGTATTTCATAAGATCAGGGAAAATACCTTTGTCAACACATTTATTAAATATCAATGCCAAGTAAGGGGCAATACTGTCTATAATAAATACTATGTATGATCTTTATCGACATTCCCCACACATCCATGGTATTCTTTACGTTAAGAGTTTTAAGTGTTCTAACAATACTTAATGCATTTGTGTGTTCAAATTTTAATGGAGTATTACACTCAGGTTTTTATTTTTAAGAAAAATTTGGAATCATCTAATAAAGTATATTAAATGTTAGTAAAATAAGATTCAAAAGTATTTGCTACATCTATATCATTACAAATGAGTTGGTTGTTAATTTTTAAATTAATTTCAGATTCTCTTAATTTTTTATTTCTAATTTCTTTATTAATAATTTTCCAAGTAGTTTTAGGCTTATTCTCCAAAGATTTAATTGTTTGTCGTAAATGTAATGCTTTCGCTTTATTACAAACTATTCTGAATATTTTAGAATACGATTTTACATATTGTATAAATTCTTTATTATGATTATATTTTTTGATACTATATAGGTCATATAACTTTTTTCTACTCCTATGTATACCCACAGTGGCCCAATCACTAAACTTCATCTAATTGTAACTACCTATAATATTTGTTTTAAACATTTTGTTAAACTCAATCTCTAAAATTTGAAAAAGTCCATTATATAATAAGTCTGAATGATTTTGATTTAAGTCAAGAATAGGCACTAGTAATTTAATATTGTTATTGAATTGTCTCAAACGTGATGATGTTACTGGACGACAAACTCGTGCAACCTTTTGAGTTTTTTTTTAATTCTATTATCTTTAAGTGCAACTATTTGTCCACAATGATCAGATGTTAGATGATATGCAGTGGCGTAGCGTGCCTTCGAGGGGCCCTGTATCAAAATTTGTTGGGGGGCCCCAATGAAGAGTAAAGATTTCATAAAAGGAACAAAAACGCTTGCATTGAATTCAAATTATTATATATTGATTTTAAGTTATTCATCATCATCGTTACAGCCCTTCATAAGTCCAAGGAATGAAAAAACGAATAAAGGAATAAAAAACATATACATAAAAATGGTCTTCAGTTCTCTATGTACACATAAATTATCGTCAATTATCACGACAACGGCAAAAGTACTAATTCCACTAGTTCATCATCATCATCATCATCATAACAGCCCTTCATAAGTCCATTAAAGAGCATAGGCCTCACCCAAGGAATGCCACAAAGCACGGTCCTGAACCACCTGCATCCATCGACTTCCTGCATGTCTTACCAGGTCGTCACTCCATATAGTGGGGGGACGCCCTACACTTCATCCGCCGGTACGAGGCCGCCACTCGAGAACCTTTTTCCCTATCGGTTGCCGGTTCTTCGAGCTATATGTCCGGCCCATGGCCACTTCAGCTTACTAATTCGTTGGGCCATGTCGGTGACTCTGGTTCTACTGCGCATATCCTCATTTCTAAGTTTATCACGCAGAGAAACTCCGAGCATAGCCCTCTCCATAGCTCGCTGAGCAACCTTGAGCTTCCTCATCCGGCCAGCAGTGAAGGACCACGTCTCAGTTCCGTATGTCATCACTGGCAACACGCACTGGTTGCACAATTTCGTTTTCAAGTTTTGAGGTATACCTGACTAGAAGATGTGCCGTTATTTCCCGAACGCTACCCAGTCGAGTCGAATCCCTCGATTGACCTCTCGGTCGAAGTTGGACTTACTTAGTCGGACTATTTGTCCCAGGTAAACATAAACGTCAACAACTTCGAGCTTAGAGCTACCAACAACTACCGACATAGGTGTGACATGGACATTAAACATGATCTTTGTTTTGTCCATGTTCATCTTAAGACCTATCCGTTGGGAAAAACTATTGAGGTCATTAAGCATAGTGCTTAGGTCCTCCAGCGATTCTGCCATAAGGACTATATCGTCGGCAAATCGAAGGTGAGTGATGTACTCGCCATTGATGTTAACACCGTATCCTTACCAGTCCAGAAGCTTGAAAACGTCTTCCAATGCAGCGGTGAAGAGTATCGGGGATATAACGTCACCCTGTCTTGCACCTCTCTGCAATTGGATAGGTTTCGTACTCTGGTTCTGTACTCGGATAGCCATCGTAGCCCTACTGTACAAGCACTTCAGCACTTCGATATACCGACAGTCAACTTGGCATCGCTGAAGGGACTGCAGCACCGCCCGAATTTCGACGTAATTTTGATTGAAAGTCTTTGGGCTTTCTCATAGTCCACATACGCCAGAAATAGTGGTAAATTGTACTCCTCGGACTTCTGTACAATTTGCCGAAGGGTATGTATGTGGTATATGGTGCTAAAGCCTTTTTGGAAACCGGCTTGTTCGGGAGTAATGACTCTCGAAAACAGCATGTAGACGCGGCTCAAAAGGGAACTCGGTCTGTAGTTCTTCAAGAGAGCGTTGTCACCTTTCCGGAGTAGTGCCACCATGGAGGACGGAATTAAAGAGCTTCTGAAGGACATCAAGTATCGGTTTTCCACCCGCTTTCAGAAGCTCCACTGTAATTCCATCCAGCCTGGGATCTTGCCGTTTTTAAGATGCTGGAGAGCCATTCTAATCTCGCTCAGACTGACGTCCGAGATATCATCGGAATAGTGTCGGATAAGACTCGCTCTTGGATCGTTACTCACACTTACGTGTGGCTCCAACGATGATGTGTACAGCTGCCAATAGAACCTCTCAATCTCACTCAAAACCTCAGGTGTCCCGGAAACGACGCTGCCATACTCGGTCTTCAGCTTCGACAGTTGGCTCTTTCTGGCAGACAGATCTCTTGCAAAGACTTGGGAGCCCTGGTTCTGCTCGATCTTTTCTTTAATACGAGCAGAATTAAAGTTGCACAAGTCCCGCCGCATGCATTTGGAGATCTGTATGTTCAGTTGCCTGTACGCTGTCAAATCTACTGAAGACTGCAGCTATATACCCCGTCTAAAAGCCATTGAGATTAGAGTGTGATCGGAGACTTTTTGTTTCTTCTGCGGCGGGTCTTGCAAAACTTAGCTCAGACCGCATGGACAGTTTCCACGAGCTTGTCATTCATATCGTCCATTGTATTGCAATCTTCTAGGCACTGAAAACGGTTTCGTAGCTCGAGCTGAAAGGTTTCTGGACTTTGGATTAGAGCACGAGAAGGACGGAGCGTTGACTTCATTAGACGTGACTTCTCCAACTTAACGTTTAGGTTCAGTGTGCCTCTCACCATTCGGTGATCGCTGCCGGTTTTCACCCTCGCGATCACTGAGACATCACTGAATAGTTGTCGTCTGGTCGTCATAATAAAGTTAATCTCATTTTTTGTCGAACCGTCGTGGCTCGACCAGGTCCACTTCCTGTGGGGCCGCTTCTGGAAGAAAGAGTTCATCATAAAGAGTCCTTCTTTCTCCATGAAGTTCGCCAGCTGCTGGCCCTTTGGGTTCCGTTGCCCTATTCCGAATTTCCCTACTTTCAGCTCACCGTTCTCTCTTGTGCCTAGTTTTGCGTTGAAGTCTCCCATTAACACCGTATAGTGGGTTTTGGAGGAATGCATTGTTCTAGAGATATCCTCATACATTTCTTCCACCTCCTCATCGGCGTGTACCGAGGTTGATGCGTAAACCTGTATAACCTTCAGCGATTACCGTTCGGTGATTCTGAGTATAAGGTCCGCAACCCTCGTCGACACACTCCCAATCTTTACAACGTTGTTAACGAGAGACTTGTGGACGATAAATCCGACACCTCCTTGGGACAGATGGTCGCCCTCCTGGTGATAGAACAAATTGCCGGATTCGAGGATTACCGTGACCTCCCCCTCTCTTCAGACTTCGGATAATCCTATGACATTCCAGTGCAACTTGTCTATCTCTTCTTCTAGCTCCAGGACCTTCTCGTCAGTCCTCAGGGTGCGTGCGTTATAAGTTGCCATGTCGAGTCGTCGTAGGTGGCAACAGAACCTCCACCGGAGACTCTTAGCACCCCCTGCCTCGCTGTTACCATGGTCGCCACCTTAGCCAGGAATAGCGGGGCTGCCGGGGACTGGGGGCCATCTCTTCGTTACTTTCATGGGGGTATATTGCCATAGTTGCCACGCTTGGCGAGCGGGTTGGCAAGCGCAGTTTTTTTATTGTTGTTTTGCTGTTATCAGAAAGATGCTGCTGCCCATCCTCTGCCTCAGTTTCCGTCTGTCGCCTTTTACGACACCCACGGGAAGATATGGGGTTGTGAGTATTCTTACCCGCCACTACACGGGCTTATGAGTTATTACTTACAATAAATACTCCTAGGAACTAAGCTAGCCAAACAATTTAATTTTCGTGCCTTTTGTTCGGCGAACATAGCTGAAGACGATTTCAGTTTTACTAAATTCTTTACTTCTTTAGAGAATAGTGATAGCCTTTCCTGTCCCATTAGAAGTCCTTGGAGTTTTTGCTTACACACGTTGGGGGCCCCTGTAGCCCGGGGGCCCCGTATCATTGATACGGCTGATACGGCGGTAGCTACGCCCCTGATGATATGCCTAATTCATAGCTGAAGACGATTTCAGTTTTACTAAATTCTTTACTTCTATAGACAATAATGATAGCCTTTCCTGTCCCATAGAAGTCCTTGGAATTTTTTCTCACACACGTTCGGGGCCCCTGTACACAGAATACATTTACCCTGAAGGGGTAAATGTATTCCCCTGTAGCTCGGGGACCCCGTATCATTGATACGGCTGATACAGCGGTAGCTACGCCCCTGAGTGTAATGATGCACATTGCACATGCAGATGACAATATATTATGAGCTTTAAACAAGATTAAATTACTTAAATAAAAAGTTTTAACTTTGACTTTGGAAAGACGTGTTTAAAATTCTCGAAAGGCAGCCTCGTACCGATAAGCGAAGTATATTTTATATATTTTAAGTTTCAACATCATTATTAATTAAACAAATATTTATGTTATGTACTACTACAAAAAAATTATCTAAGGCAACAATGAACACCGACATCTATTGATAAAAGTTAAAACTTAAAGTTACATGTAAATAATATAATTTATTTTTATATAATATGTATAGCGCAAACGAGCATGTGGCTCATCTGGTGATAAGTGATTACCGCCGCCTATGAACAACTACAATACCAGGAAAAATTTCAGGTTTTTCTTGAAGATCCCTAAGTCTAAGTCAAAGTCAAAAAAGTCAAAAAAGGAAAAATCGCGCGGTGGTAAACGATTCCACAGAAAAAAAAACAAGAAATGTGTCTGGTCCACATTTTAGCATCGATTCTTGTTACCAAAGAATTAAAGTTACTATGTACTCTGTAAGCCACCACATAATATTTATATTAATTATTACACCATCTAGCAGTTGTAATAAAAATTGGTGATACATGAACGTTTGTGCTACTGGATTTACAATAATTTTACTGCCATCTGTTGGATCCCTATACTAATTAGCTGTTTTACAGCGTTGCCGCTCTTATGCAGTAGTAACTTAACTCGGTAGTAGATGGCGTTATATCAAAATACGATTTTAGTACAGATAAAAAATCAAAGAAAGTTTGACGTTTGTCAATGTCATTTCACGCATAATATGTACGAAAGTTTTAATTTTAGGCCTTGTATAGTATACAATTTTTTGATCATATAAACAGAGTAATTCTTTATTATCATAATGCAAGTTTATATAAAACAGTAATTGTACCTTTTGAGTTCGTAATTCGTAATATTTAATGACGCCATCTTCAGATTAGGATGTACTATACTCGCCATTTGTAGCTCTCACTCTTATGACAGCAGTGAACGGAACTAAGTAACGAAGCGTTGTCGTATAGATCGCTGGCTGGCCGTCTGGCTGAAAATAGTGAACGAAGTATGAGTTTTCGAAATATGTTCGAATAAAAAGTGAACAGTGAGTGACTGTCATCGAGCAAGATGGTTGATGACGTGAAAGATATTACGGAAAACGCTGAAAGTAAAGGTATAATGTGCATTTAAAATCGTTAAGTGCTTTTTAAAGTGTGAAATGTGTTAAAATCTGTCTAACCCTAAACCGCGTCGTGGCCCCACGTCGTGGGTTCGTGCATAGCTTTCGAGAACGTCCGCAGTGGGATGTGGTCGACGTATTTCGATGTTTTGTTTTTCGTCTGCATTTGGGCGTCTTTTTTAACGTCGCGTTATGTTCTATAATTAGCAAATCGCGCACCAGGAGGTGAGGAGTGCGCTGGAATGTGCCAAAAATGTTTGGACTCTGTCATTTGGTTGCCGATAGTGCAGTCTGCCGGATTCCATACATTGTTACCGTTACTTCAATCTATTCTTTTTGGTTTTCATGTCTCTTGTGCATTTTAGGCTTCAAATTCAAGCCCTCACTGGGCGTATGTTGTGCCACTTGAGTCATATTTATTTTATCAGAAGATAGTCTGACGTAAGTACATATTTTTGCATACATGTGTGTATGATACATTATATATTTTCGAGCGGGCGTTCACACTTCACACACCTGTAACCAACACTTTCTAGTTAATCTTATCAACTTATATCTACATTTTATGTGCACACTGCAAAATAATCTATCACCATATTTCAGGAAAAATGGCTACATCAAAACTGCATACTAAGCATACCAGATAAAATCCAAAAATAGCTTTGGTAGCTATTGTGAAATATTTAATGTCTCGTTATAAAATACCGAATATTTTATTTGAACTGAAAGTATTTTTATACTTTTATTTACTTTTCAATCATAAAATACTAGTAGAAAAATTTCTTAACTTTTATAGGCATAGCTAAAATCTTTTCTGGGTGGGTCCACACATCCTATCCTGTTAAAGAACACCTGGATGGTATGCAATTTTCTTTTCTTGTGAAGTTGCTTACACTAAGTTTTGAGAGGGAGGTGGAAACAGAATTCCTGAAGTGGCCCGGCCCCTTTGTTCATTCATAGCTATGCTTACATCAACATTATTTTAGAAAACACAAAAGCTGTTTCATCTGTCCAAGCAGTAAACTAATAACTCTTTAAAATTCAATTTTTACATAATATATAGCTAAGAATAAATATACTATATATAAGTGAATATACTATTGTTATCTGCTACCTTAATATCATTTAGTCATAATCTAGTCAAAGATATAAGTTGATTTTGTTTTGTCAATTTTTTTATAATCATATGTTCATATGATTATAAAAAAATCTGTTTTTTTTTTTAAATTAAAATGGAATATACCATTACCAATGCAGCATACTAAAATACACTGCTGAATATAGGCCTCTCCCATAGATTGTTTCAGAGGGGGGATTTTTCAGGTTGACAGCCACAGTTTTGTATAATTTTAAATTGCTACCAGGAAGATGCTGCTGCCCATACTGTTTCAGTTTTCCTGTGTCGCCTTTTAAGACACCCAAGGGAAAATATGAGGTAGTGGATATTCTTACCACACAGTACAATGGTACATAATAATGTTGTCTTTTAAGTCAATTTTGATCATTGAAACATTAAAAATATCAGCAAAATTTGCAACTGTCTCCAAGTTATTTTTTTTAATAGAGTTAAGTGACAAACAAACACACAGTCTACCTGGTGGTAAGTGTTTGCTGTGACCTATAGACATCTACATCTATCCTCAATAAAGAATCAAAATGAAGATGCGTTGTCACCTGTGAGGACTAAGATGGGATGCCCCTTTTCAGTAAAAAGGGTCTCCGGTTCTCCACACTCACTAGAGGAAACACAACAGTGTTAAGCTGCTATTTTATGCTGGTATTCTGTGAGTGTGGTTGCTTGGTGAGTGCAGGTGGCCGGTGGCCCTTTTTACTGGAAATGAGGCATTCCATCTTAGTCCTCACGGGTGACAACGCATCTGCATTTTGATTTGCAAAGGAGGATAAATGTAGATGTTTATGGGCCACAGCAATCACTTACCATCAGGTGGACTGTGTGCTCGTTTGTCACCCTATGCTATAAAAAAATCCAGTATTTCTTGACCTGGTAACTTGGTCTTATTTGAAAAAACATTGTCATAAGATTTTGGTATGTTATTCCAGCATAGATTATATCAGTTTAGACATAATTAAAGCATAATAAATAAAATAAGGTAAATGAAATGATTTGTCAAATTTTAAACAGTGCAATTGTTTGTTTTGACTCATTTGCGCGTGAAGGACATGCATTTTATGAACATCAGTTGACCTAAGATAACACAAATTAATGTGCAAATTTGTTCAACAATTTACCTGAATGTAATGGAATTTACATTTTGCAGAATTTAGGTGACACTGTTTAGATAAAATATTTTGATAATGACAGACACACATAAAATATACCTAATTTTATTCTTACTGCTATTGTTTTGGGGTCAGAACACTTCTAACTTGTTTTATTTCTTTAAGCTATTTATTTGCTGCGATCTGTGGTATTTTCATACATATATAGCTTAAGTTATGTTTCTTATGGTGAGTGTACACAACTGCAGACCCTTTTAACTGGTAACAAGACATTCTATCTTAGTCCTTAGGGGTAATAATTCATCTTCATTTTGATTCCTCATAAAGTATAGATGTAATGTCCGTGGGCTGCCAATGCCTTCAGCAGCCTAGATTTTTTTATTAGGAATGAATGTGGATTTAGGCAATATTAGCCAAGCACTGACTGTTATGTGAACCAAGTATTTGACTTCTCACCTTAGAGCAATTGGGTATATGCTTTCTCACTCTTGTATTTTAATAATACTTTTTCTTGTTCTTTTTTCTTTATATCTGAATATTTCTCTACATGCACATGAAATGGATTTGCTTGAACTATGTAATAGATTTAATTAAGCCAATATAAATGATGTCAGCAGGCAAACCTTACCATGATTTTGTTCTTTAATTATCTATGTACTTTGAATCATTGTTGTTATATCTATTATATATTGCATATATTTATAACTAGATGTAGTAGTGCAACTACTGATCATGAGGTCCCGGGTTCGAATCCCGGGTCGGGCCAAAAAATCAGTTATTGAGTTTTTCCATCAAGAAATTCTCAGTAGCTGCCCGGAGTCAGGAAGTTGGCGGTGTTTCACCCCCGTGCCTCGGAAATCACGTAAAGCCGTTGGTCCTGCGCCTGATCTCTGTCCGGTCGTGTCGGTTTACCGTCCCATCGGGCTATGATGAGAGTGAGGGAATAGAGAGTGCACCTGTGCTTGCGCATACACATGGGCACTATAATCCTGTCCTGCGCCGATGGCTAGTCTCCGTTGAGACTGGCCGCCGTGGCCGAAATTCGGTCTGGAGGACATTATTATATTTATAACTTGATAATAACAATGACTAATGCACATATGCCAGCTTGTGCCACCCAGGTATTTTAAATAGAGAACACAGTCAATAACAGTCAACTGTTAGACTTAAATCTTCACTAATAAGGAGTGTCATTACACTAAATAAAAGAATTATAAGGAATAAAAAGTGAATTACATCATTGAATAAATATAAATTATTAAAAAGAAATAGAATCATTTTTATTATTCTAACACATAACTATGAACCTAAAACATTTGACTATTAACACAGGTACCATAATACTAAAAAATGGAGAAGCTATGTTGCGGCATATTATGTCCACAATATGAATGGGTTTACACAACCTGGTAAATACAACTTTACACTGGTAATTAGGCATTCCATCTTATTCAGGGGTGATAAAGCATTGAGTTTCTGACAAATAGCACATTGTATTAGTTATCTATTACAATCTGTATCTGTTTTAATTAATATATCCTATTCTATATTTTTTAAGTATAATACATGAATATGTGGGAGCTCAATGTAGCATACTCTTTGTTATGGAAAATTTTTAATTCTTTAATCGAGTATAAGTGTTGAGGCCTATGGTCCACAGTATCTATTTGCCTGTGTGCTTGTTTGTCCCTTTTCTTATACTTAGAAACACTACTTGCTAATACCTCTACTTCAGTAAAAGGGAGTAGTTGTCCTGGGTTTACATCCCAGATTCAGACAAAAAATTGGTTATTGGGTTTTTCAGTTTAAAGTCAGGAAAGTTGAAAATGTTTTCCCCTATGCTCTGGAGAGCAATAGAGCTGTTGATGCAGCACGGATGTCTTTCCAGCTGTGTCGGAATGGCTTCCCATCGGACTATGAGAGAATAGAGTGTGCCCCTGTACTTGCGTACACACTTGTGCACTATATTCCTGTCCTAAACAGATGGCTAATCTGTATAGAGACTTGCTGCTGTGACCAAAATACGCTAAGGACATTATTACAATATGCTTAAATATTACCTTTGTGTTTTGACATACACTTCTGGCACTATCGTAATGTCTTGCACAATTGATAACCATCAATAATAATCAGAAGTTATTGCCTGAACATCAGTAGGATGTCTGTAAGAGTGTAGTTCTTCTTAAGTCAAGACATAATTTAAATACCACAGCCAATATCAAGATTGAACTGGTTTTTTTTTTATAATATAGGGTGACAAACGAGCACACAGTCCACCTGATGGTAAGTGGCTGCTGTGGCCCATACACTATCTATCTACAGTTATCCTCGTTTGCGAATTTGCGAATGCCTCGTTTCCAGTAAAAAGGGTCTCCGGTTCTCTACACTCACCATACAAAACACATCAGTGTTAAGCTGCTATTTGCCGCTGGTATTCTGTGAGAGTGTGGTCCTTCCCCGGTCGAGCCGACCCATTTGTGTTACAACTATACTACTAATATAGCTGCAGCATGGCTCTACCACATACAAAATGTAAATTTTATTGAAGTTTAATTAAAAAACAGTTACTTTTTGATCACACAATCTGACTTATTAGTTTAGGTGAGGTTTAGTATGGCTGTAGGTTAGGACAAGTGAGATCTCTGTGTGATAGATTTTAAAAATATCCAGAAATTTTACTGGTCTAAATAATAAAAATAAAACAGTTTTTTTAGATTGAGTATTTTGTGATTTTATTTTGGTAAAACAATTCTAGCTGCTTACAGCTGACAGCCATCATGCTGCTTTATAATGCAATAGCTGTAGGATTGTGAGTCATGCGATCAATTTTTGAATAGGGTTTTTTCTAATTTACTTAATTCATATGACCTGCAATCATTTCTTGGTTTGGGTGTTTGATACAAGACATACACACACAACACACACATTCTTGTAGTAATAAAAATTAATATAATTTAATGATTTTGTTTCAACTTAGTTTAGCGTGAACATCATCATTACAGCCCTTCACAAGTCCACTGCTGAACATAGGCCTCCCCCAAGGAATGCCACAAAGCACGGTCCTGAGCCACGTAGCGTGAACAATATTTGTATAATTATGTCATTGAGACAAATATGGCAATCAGTGCTAACCACTGAAACTGGATCTTGTGACTCACGAGTCCCGGGTTCTAATTACAGGCAATATTAATGTGATAAAACAGTATTGGAAATGAGGCTTGAACAATCCATCTTTGTGTTGCTGACACTGCATCTACACCACCTTTGATCTTATGACAGAAGCTTTATGCTATAATATGTTATTAATTAGTAGGAAATAGAATAATTAACTTAATCTATAGATTGTGAAATATACCTATTGAAAGCATTTTTTTTTTACTTTTATCAATAGTTTAGAAAGAAAGCTCTGTGGTGGGAATAACTTGCAAGAAACCTTTTTTCATAGTTAATTTTACGATAAAAGCAGATTTATACAATTAATATTTATTAAACATGTCTTACTTAAGTCCCATTCCTAAGCACTGGTCTCTTAGCAGGAAAATCCATCCCGTTGCCCCAATTCGTGTTGGCGGACTGCAAGTGTCTTCGAAATATGTATTGTTTTTTTTGTTATTCAGGTGTGCCGGTTTCCTCATGTTATTTTCCTTTATCACCGAGCATGTATTAAATCAGCACTGGATTTTGCAATAAACAAGGTTTGCTAGAGTACCATGAAATAAGAGACATTCCATCTTAGTCATCAGGGGTGACAACGCATCTGTATTTTGATTCTTAGTCGAAGATAGAAGAATATACGTGGTAGAGCCATGCTGCAGCTATAGTTGTAGCACGAATGGGTCGGCTCCACCGGGGAAGGACCATGCTCTCACAGAATACCGGCATAAAATAGCTGCTTAACACTGTTGTGTTTCCTATGGTGAGTGTAGAGAACCGGAGACCCTTTTTACTGGTAAAGAGGCATTTCGTCTTAGACCTCACGGGTGACAATGCATCTGCATTTTGATTCTTTATTGAGGATAGATGTAGATGTCTGTGGGTCACAGCAACCACTTACCGTCAGGTGGATTGTGTGCTCGTTTGTTACCACAGCAAACCCTTACTATCAGATATTAAATTATTGTATTGCCATCGGTCCTTGATATAAGTGCAAATTTTCAAGTAAATCAGCCGTCTACAAGTTGATAAAAATTACATTAAAGATTCCGTTAGATAGATAGATAGATAGATACTAGTAGATAGAGATACATCCGAAGCTATTTAAAATATATTAAAAGTAAATGCGATGACAATCGGAAAATTAAATTCATTCATAATATCATAGGTAGCTGTTCCCCGCGACTTCGCTTGAATGGAATTTATTGCGATTGGATTTCATGGGTTTTAATTTTTTTGGCGCGGAACCCTAATTCCTTTTCCTCAAATAAAAGTAGCTTAAGTTACTCTTTAGAACATCAGCTATCTGCCAGTGAAAGTCCCATCTAAATCGGTTCACAGGTTTTTGCGTGATGCGTGTTTAAGACGTCTTGTTAGAGTTTTATAGTATGTATAGATAGATAGATAGATAGATAGATAATATACATAAGGTATTCAGCCTGTCACGTAGAGGAGTAGGCAGATACTACGCAATTTCATTTGACACGACTGACATATCTCGCATCTTTCACATCTATATATTGATCTACATTATAATATATGCTCGTCGGTTATGAGTACCTACTCCTAACGATTTCTTATATTTACGCGAAAACTACACATTAAATGAAACTAATTTTTACGGATTTTTTCGCGTTTAATTTAACTTTTTAATTCCCGACTTTTCGACGTCCCGCCCGTGACCATGGGTGCTGTAAAGCACCCGAAACGTCGAGAATTAAAAAGTTAAATTAAACGCGAAAAAATCCGTAAAAATTAGTTTCATTTAATACCTACTCCTGCTTATAATTTGACCCATTTTTAAGGTGGAAGCTCAAGGGTGGCCCGCGAAATTCAAGTTTTCTTGCGTTTTTTGGAATTTGCAGGTCAGGGTTAGGTTGTATATTTAAGAAAATATGATTCGCGACCGTAGCGATTATGTGCTTACAGAATTATTATCATTAAAATCACCAATACAACCCTGTAAGTTCATATTACCCATAAGTTCATATTTTTCTCGAAAAACTCATTTAAAGGGCTAATATGAACTTAAGGGTTGTATTTGTGTTTTTAATGATAATAATTCTGTAATCGCTACGGTCGCGAATCATATTTTCTTAAATATACAACCTAACCCTGACCTGCAAATTCCAAAAAACGCAAGAAAATTTGAATTTCGCGGGCCACCCTGGAGCTTCCACCTTAAGGTAGTTGACGGAAATTAATCATTCATTACGGCTTATCAAAATCCACTGAACATAGGCCTGCCCTATAGCTAGCCTCGTGAGCGGCATTTTGCCATAGTTTCCACGTTTGGCCTTGGCAGGTGGGTTGGCGAACGTAGTTTTTATTATTTTCGTTTATTATCAGTAATATGCTGCTGCCCAACTTCTGTTTCAGTTCCCCTCTCTCGCCCCTTACGACACCCAAGTAATGAAATAGGGTAGTGGATATTCTTACATCGCGACTGCAGAGTGATTTAAGAAATCATTCTAGAGATATCTCATAATTATGCTCAGTCAGAAAACATGACATTGCAATCAACTACATGAGCCTAGAAATCTTATCCAAACAGTGCTCAGCAATTTCTACTCCTAAGAAAGTGATGTTGACATTGCATGCATAATTAATATGTGATTCATTCGCTTCGTCCCAAGGATATCAAGAACTCGTTCCATGCAAGTCTGACGTCTGGCCTTCACGGCGCAATGACCTCTAAGTCTGTTGTGCTAAAGGTGACAATTAATTAAATAAAAATATTCGTGTTAGGTATTAAGATCTACTCTAGTCTCCACCAGTGTTAATGTATCTATACTTTAAAATTATTGCACATACTAATAATTTGAACTAGCTTTAGTGTTGGAGTAACAATATAAGTTATTAAAGAAGTACCATTTGCATTGTTAAGTAAATTATCACAGAGACAATAGAAATTGCATTATTAAATTATCACAGAGGCAATAGAAAATACGTGTTAACGAGAAGTTGGATAAGTAGCCTTGACCAAGTTATAGATATCGAACTGTAGTTGGCAGTGTGCACAAAAAGTCTTGTGCACTCGTTATATTTTGACAGCCTAGTGTAGTATAATGATTTTTTTATACTAACGCAATCTATGATAGTGAGGGAATAGAGAGTGCACCTGTGCTTGCGCACACACTCGGGGACTATAAAGCCACGTCTCCACCAAAGTTTTGTTGCCAACACAACAGTTGCCGACACGTGTTGCCAACAAATGTTTCTGTCAACAATCGTCTCCACCGAGGGAACAAATGTTGGCAACAAGCGTATTTCTTTGATGTTGCCGCCGAAAATGGAAACAAGTTTTGTTGGCAAATGTTGTGTTGACAACAACTTTGGTGGAGACGCGGCTTAACACTGCGCTGCGCAGATGGTTAGTCTCCGTTGAGACTGGCTGCCGTGACCGAAATTCGGGCTAGAGGACATTATTCAATACATTATATTGGTGTGTTAATAACATGTAGTACTTGTGACGTAACTAGAAAATATTAAAATTATCGTTGGAGAAGCTTACTTAATAAGACTAAATAGAATCTGTAACCATCGTCGTCAACTCATAGGCGTCCCTTGGAGTTTACAGTAGTCACCGTCGCTTGGCAGGACAGTTTTAGGCGTCTTACATGTTACAAGCTGTTGCCTATAGCTGGTCTTGCGTATTCCGCTCCGCATTCTGTCGAAGGCAACGTCATTTTCCTGGATTTTAAGTGACAAAGAATTAATAATTCATGTGATAATGAATTACTGCTGGTTACTGCTGCCCATGGACAGGTGTCCATGGACCAGAAAGGTTTCTGCAACTTTTTCTTGAGGTATTCATGTTGTTACTTAAATTGGGATTTTCTTTTATGTCGTAGAGGCGTTTTACATAAATTGCACACGGACAAACATCCATACCCGGAAAATTTTCTAAGCCATACAGATACTTGTCTCTTCCACTTAGCCACTGCGCTCAACCAACTCAAGGGAGGTCACAGATGCGTTATTACTCCTAAAGACAAAGATGAATTCTGTTCCTTCTTAAATCGAAACAGCGGTAAGTGCCAATGCTGCTTGGCGACAGAAGATAAGGAGGTGGTAGACGGATTCTTTGTGAGAAAAACAGGTTACTTCCTAGTATTTCCTTTTGTCAACCTAAGTTACTCCTGCAAGTGATCATGGAATAATGTTTTTTTTTATACTCCGGCATCACGCAATTCGTTTTATAATTATAATTATACCAAGGTATATATTGATTCTGCCAATCTGCCTTTAATTTCAATTTAGCATTTTTAAATTTACTCTATTTTCAATCTTTTTTTCTTTTATATAAAAGTATGTCGTATTTTTATTTCTTTAATTATTAGCCAGCTTAAAAAAAACATTTACTTATTTTATATGTATGTTATTTATTTTTATTTAAAAAAACGTTAAATTTAAAAACATTAAATAAATAATAATAAATAAAATAATTTATTTTTCTTCACAAAACTTAAATTAATTAGATAGTTGATTGGGGTCTCCATTTAAGCAAGTAATGCTTGTGTTTGGAAACCCCGCTCTTCGTTATCTAAACATACATTTTAATTCTAAAAACCAAAAATGACAAACCAATTAAGTACTCTATTTTAACAAACCAAAAATAACAAAAACTAATTTTTTCTATTTTTATAATCAAAAATTACAAAATGTACAAAAGTATATATGTGTGCATGTATGCAAGTGTGTGTGTGTGTGTGTGTGTGTGTGTGTGTGTGTGTGTTATGTTACGCTATCTTCGTCGTCAAACGTTTTAGTGACTCTTTTTTTATTAAACAGATTATACTTTACGGATAGTCCAATATATTGGAATTTGGATAAAAAATTATTACCCTATATGAATTAAGGATAGAAGAACAATAGGGGATGAAGTTTTCTAATGTAACTATTTAGACTTTATTGAGATTGTTATATTCCTTAGTCCACTCAAAAAGGGTAAAAAAAAGAACTAAATAGTAACTAAAAGTCGACTTCAAGCAACTAACTAAAGAGAATATAAAATAATGTCACATTCTGAAATTGAGGCTTTATGTCTTCTATAAAATATTTTTTCATTCTGAAGTACCGACTTCAGAATGAAAAAATATTTTAACTTCAAAAGTCGGCTTTTGTTAATAAGCTTCTAATTTATTCGGTTTTGACCAGCAAGTACAATAAAAGAGCCCAATGCTATGTGATAGTCTCCACCATTCTTTGGTAGAACAAAGGCTTTTCTAATATTTTCATTTCGATTTAAATCAGCAATATGCGTATAACATAACATCTTTAGTTTCTAGTTCTAGATGCAGCGAATGTCTTGCGAGTATTATTTGCAGACATTTATGGCTTCCCAACCTTACTCCTACGATTCCAATTTTGAAGTTTTTAATTTATTTTATTATCGATCGCGAAGTCTTATAAATGTGCTTGAGGCGTAGGCGACGTTTGACCTTTGATAGATAACCGATTTAGCAGCATTTTTTATATGATTAGGCTATCTTGTAGCTAAATACTGGCTGAAATATGAGAACAATACTTACCGTTTTGTACGTGGTAGAGCCATGCTGGAGCTATATTATAATTGTAGCACAAATCGGTTCGACCGGAGAAAGACCACGCTCTCACAGAACACCAGCTTAAAGTAGCAGCTTAACACTGCTGTTTCGTATGGTGAATGTAGAGAACCGGAGACCCTTTTTACTGCAAACCAGACATTCCATCTTAGTCCTCAGGGGTGACAACGCGTTTGCATTTTGATTCTAAATCGAGGGTATATGTAAATGTCCAAGGGCCAAAGAATTCACTTACCTTTAGGTAGGACTGTTTGCTCCTTTGTCACCCTTATCCTAAAACACTTCGGCTAGTTTAATGGGAACTATTCTTATTGAATCTTATCTACATTGAATTGAATTCTTATCTACATTAGATACAATTTTCTACCGACTTCAAAAAGGAGCCGGTACTCAATTCGACTGTATGTTTTTTACATGCCGAGCGCAAAGCGCGTGGGTATGTTCTACTAACGCCTAAGAATCAAAATTCCACCGTTTTGTCGCATGAAATCGTATCCAGCAATCCTATTATATATATAAATGATATAAAAAGCACATTGTTAGAAAGATGAATGATTGTTGAACTTATTAATATTTTTTTAAAATCGATTAATTGCTATTTTTAAATAAAAAAGGGGTTTTAGTGGCTTATGGTGTCGATTTATCATGTCCCCAAGGCTTGTAAACACTATAACTTTTGAAAATATCAATTGTTTAACTCAATCTATTTTTTAATCTCTTCATCTATCATGTGGGAAGCCACTGAATGTAAATGGCAGTGTAATTTTTTTGTTTTGTTTAGCTATAATTAATTTTTTTCGGCTCGAAAATGGCGAACTTTTCGTTGATTTGTTAGCCTCGTATAAAATTATTTCTGTAAATGGGGAGCCACAGCCACAGAGTAGTTTACTTACTAACTCAGTTCGCCATCGCCACAGATTACTGTATATATCAGTTCGCCGCATTAGCTTGCTACATTTATATATATATATCTATGGTTCGCCGTCAGTCGCCGTCGTGAGTGGACATTATTTCGGTTGTTTGCAGCTGCTCAAAAAGATCGCTGTACAAATACACAATATTCGAATAACCAAATTTCTTAAATACTTGATTATAATAATATTAAGAGATTTTTTATTACAATATTTTAAAAGCACAGAATAAGTAATAGTAGTACGTACTAAAAGTAAGTAGTATCAATTTTTTTGTCATGTGTGAAATTTTCATGGTTTTCGAGGGTGTTGAAACCGAATAGGGTTGTCTAAATGTAAATCCAAGATGGCGGCTGCAATATATATCAATTTTTTCATCATGGGTGTCATTTTCATGGTCTTCGAGGGTGTTGAAGCCGATAGTGCTGTCGAAATGTAAATCCAAGATGGCGGCTGAAGTAGGTACCAAATTTTTCATCATGGATATCATTTTCATGGTTTTCGAGGGTGTTGCAGCCGATAGTGCTGTCAAAATGTAAATCCAACATGGCGGCTGCAATAGTTATCAATTTTATCATCATGGGTGTCATTTTCATGGTTTAGTTTAGTTTAGTTTAGTTTACGACGGGCTGTTTTCCGCAACTCCACGTCTATGCGCGTATTTTGCGTGTGGGCAGGAATAATGTGATTATTCGAGCCATGAGATCTTTCCGAAGAAGCTCAACAGGCCCTTGATGTTGCATGCAACTTCGGGGAGTGATCCCGGCGTGCCGAGATGTTTAGCCCTGTATGTAGCGACCTCCGGACATTTAGTAGCACGTGGGCCGCCGTTTCTTCCTCCCCCATACATGCCCTGCACAGGGGACTATCTGTAACACCTATAGTGAATAAATGTTTGTTAAAGGTGCCGTGTCTTTTCATGGTTTTCGAGGGTGCTGAAGCCGATAGTGCTGTCGAAATGTAAATCCAAGGTGGCGGCTGCAATAGGTATAAATTTTTTCATCATGGGTGTCATTTTCATGGTTTTCGAGGGCGTTAAAGCCGATAATGCTGTCGAAATGTAAATCCAAGATGGCGGCTGAAGTTGGTACCAATTTTTTCATCATGGGTGTCATTTTCATGGTTTTCAAGGGTGTTGAATCCGATAGTGCTGTCGAAATGTAAAGCCAAGATGGCGGCTGCAAAAGATATCAATTTTTCATCATGGGTGTCATTTTCATGGTTTTCGAGGGTGCTGAAGCCGATAGCGCTGTGGAAATGTAAATCCAAGGTGGCGGCTGCAATAGGTATAAATTTTTTCATCATGGGTGTCATTTTCATGGGTTTCCAGGGTGTTGAAGCCGATAGTGCTGTTGAAATGTAAATCCAAGATGGCGGCTGAAGTAGGTATCAAGTTTTTCATCATGGGTGTCATTTTCATGGTTTTCGAGGGTGTTGAAGCCGATAGTGCTGTCGAAATGTAAATCCAAGATGGCGGCTGAAGTAGGTATCAAGTTTTTCATCATGGGTGTCATTTTCATGGTTTTCGAGGGTGTTGAAGCCGATAGAGCTGTCGAAATGTATTTAAACTACTTTAAAAAAATCCGTATAATCATGCTATACGTTATTTTTAATGCGAAGGCATGCTCAATTGGATTTACCAATATATTTTTTGTATTACCTCATAACTTTTTACTGGGTGATCCCATATAAATTTGATTAAGGTCTGGCCAATAGTTTTGAGTTATTCTTAATAATTTATATTGAAGTCGGTTGTACAAAACTTTTAAGTTCTGTAAATAGTACCATATTAGTAGTGCTGTCAGAGGCAGAAGGGAATTCTGTAAAATTTATTGTTTATACACTAAACTTACCTACGCCTAAATGGCATGACTGTGGTATTATCACTCTTATCTACTTTTGTTATTCTACTCTCAATTCCAAAATAAGTTTTCTTAGTTTAAAAACGTGAGACTATAGAGCCTGGGGTAATAAATTTTTTCATTAGCCGTTTGGTATTAGAAAATTTAATGCGTTTTTAAGCTGCCTGTTTCATCTTCTTGATTGAATAGCCTAAGTTAGTTGTCTACACAGTACTTTCTATTGCTTGAACGAATGGGGGAGTTCAAACGCGTTTAAGTTTATATAAGCATATGCTTAATGTATATCCTAACTTTAACGCTTGTTGTCGTTCGATTCCAAGCCTCATTCCTACCATTGAATAAATATTATACTATTTTTTACGGATTTTATCGCGTTTAATTTACTATTTTAACTCCCGACGTTTCGGGTGTTTTACAGCAACCCATGGTCACGGGGGGACTGAGATGTTTGACGTCTCGATGTCACAGTTTGCCCGACTACCTTCAGTTTTTTAATATTAATTTTTGGTTAGATTAACGTAGAATGATCTTACAGTATCTCGAAGTCTTGCAGTGGTATGCTTGGGTTTGGATTTAATTTTGTTAATTATAGGATCCTAAGCAGATGGCAGCACACATCCATCTTCTCTATTGAAATTACGATGTTTTTTAATTTCAATAGACTCGTGTATCATCCTTGATAGGTAGGAATCGGTGTTCTTTTGCGAGGATTTGTGGTCTATCAAATCTGACGTAATGGCGGGGACGATCTTGAAAATGTTCACAGACTTCAGACTTCCCAGAGCGTCGGTGCTTCACGTCAGCTATATGTTCTTTCACGCGGGTTTTAATGGATCTTTTTGTTTGTCCTATGTAAGAGAGACCACATTCTCAATCAAGCTTGTACACTCCTGCATCTTGTAGAGGAATATTACACTTGACGGATGGTAAAACTCACTCCTACCAGTCTTTCGATTGCATTTCTGAGTGGGTAGCCTGACGCGTACCTGCTGGGTAAACAGGAACTGTTATTAAATAATGTATGATGAGCAATTCTCAGTACATCGACTCTGGTAATAAAATCTCGCAAGTGACGGCCTCGTTAGGAAGTACGGCCTTGCTTTGGTATCTTCACGTGACTATTTCATTTACAACTCTAACGTAGTTGTGCTTACGTTCATTTTTGATGTGACAGAAGAATTTGGTGTTTATTTCACTGCTTAAAGGTCGTTGTGTAGGCTGGTTAGGTTTGGAATCTAACTTTAAAACCTACGGACGGCATGTAAATGTACTCCCACGTAAAGACAATTTTGAAATCTACATTTTTATTAAAATTAGTAGTCAATAATAAAATTTCTAAACTTTGTGTGGGTTTAACTACATAACTCTTAATTTTTTTTGTTTTTGCAATACGTTACCATTTTCTATGTGATTTATTGTGAATTAGTCAATATTTAGAGTTTAAGATAAGTACCTATAGGTATATAGGATTGCAATCCTTTCATCATAAGAGCTAGAATAATTTTGCATTAAGTTATTTTGATTATATGTATCATTTTAATGTAGTAAACGAATGAATTTTGCTAATTAACGGCTGTTGTCGCACAATATAAGTGAATAGGATGACATGGCATATGCATTTTGATTCCTAATCAAGGGTAGATATAGATATATGAGTATATAGGCGACAGCATCCACCTACCATCAGGTTGACTGTGTATTAGTTTGTCACGCTTATATCTATACTAGCTGACCAGGCAGACGTTGTTCTGCCCTTTCCGAACGACCATTTGCTTCCCAAAAAAACTCCTGAAATTAACAATAAAAAAATTGAGGGTCACTTATCGGGATAAAAACTATCCTATGTCTCAAGTTGGACCAAACTGCACACAGTCTGCAAAATTTCATTGAAATCGGTTCCATCTGTTGAATACTTACAGCAACACGTGGTGATTATACTACTAAATTGTAGCTTATATTAAACGTTTGTATTTTTAACATAGTGCCATCTAGTGAATATTTACTCAATCCAGTCAACAGATATCGTCATCTGACAGAATAGTTTGGAGCTAATTGTGACTGTCAAATAATAGACAAATAATTTGCAATAAAATAATATTATATTGCGACTATAAATTGAGATGTAAGCTATCCTATCTTTTAAGTTGGACCAAACTGCACATTGACCAAAAATTGAAATCAGTTCAGTAGTTTAGGAGTCCATCGCGGACAAACAACGTGACACGTAACTTTTATATATAAAGATATATTATTTATAAGCGAAATACCACTAACTCACTCACTTATCACGAAATCTCCGTAACTATATGCCCGATTAACTTAAAATTTAGCATACATATATACTTCTTTCTCTATGTAGACACCCACTAAGAAAGGATTTTGGAAAACTCAACCCATGAAAGTGAGAAATAGGGTGTACAACTATGAAACAAGCCACATGTATTACATTAATTCAATACAACACAGAAAAAGGTTATTAGTACGTACCTACAAGCCTTAAAAGCGGAAGCTACCTGAGACATCATTATCATCATTACAGCCCTTCACAATCCACTGCTGAACATAGGCCTCCCTCAATGAATGCCACAAAACACGGTCCTGAGCCACCTGCATCCATCGACTTCCTGCATGTCTTATCAGATCGTCACTCCATCTAGTGGGGGAACGCCCTACACTTCGTCCGCCGATACGAGGCCGCCACTCGAGAACATTTTTTCCCCATCGGTTGTCGGTTGTTCGAGCTATATGGCCGGCCCATTGTCACTTCAGCTTACTAATCCGTTGGGCTATGTCGGTCACTCTGGTTCTACCGCGGATATCCTCATTTCTAAGTTTATCACGCAGAGAAGCTCCGAGCACAGCCCTCGCCATAGCTCGCTGAGCAAGCTGGAGTTTCCTCATCCGGCCAGCAGTGAAGGACCACGTCTCAGTTCCATAGGTCATCACAGGCAACACGCACTGTTTGTACAGTCTCGTTTTCAAATTTTGAGGTATACCTGACGAGAAGATGTGCCGTAATTTTCCGAACACTGCTCAACCGAGTTGAATCCATCGATTGACCTCTCGGTCGAAGTTGGACTTACCTAGTCGGACTATTTTTCCCAGGTAAACATACTCGTCAACTACTTCGAGCTTAGTGTTCCCAACAACTACCGGCATAGGTGTGACATGGACATTAAACATGTTCTTTGTTTTGTCCATGTTCATCTTGAGACCTGTCCGTTGGGAGACACTATTGAGGTCATTGAGCATAGTACTTAGGTCCTCCAGCAATTCTGCCATAAGGACTATATTGTCGGCAAATCGAAGGTGAGTGATGTACTCGCCATTGATGTTAATACCGTATCCTTTCCAGCCCAGCAACTTGAAAATGTCTTCCAATGCAGCGGTGAAAAGTTTTGAGGATATAACGTCACCCTGTCTTACTGCTGCAGTTGGATAGGTTTCGTACTCTGGTTCTGTACTCGGATATCCATCGTAGCCCTACGGTACAAACACTTCAGCACTTCGATATACCGATAGTCAACTTGGCACCGCTGAAGGGACTGTAGCACCGCCCAAATTTCGACGGAATCAAAGACTTTCTCATAGTCCACATACGCAAGGCAAAGTGGCAGATTGTACTCTTCTGTTTTCTGTACAATTTTCCGAAGGGTGTGTATGTGGTCCATTATACTAAAGCCTTTTCGGAAACCAGCTTGTTGGGGAGGCTGGCAGTCGTTGAGTCTGCGTGCGAGACGATTCGTAATGACTCTCGAAAATAGCACAGACGCGGCTGAGAAGGGTAATCGTTCTGTAGTTCTTCAAGAGAGCGTTATCGCCTTTCTTGAAGAACAACACCACCGCACTTCTGTTCCACGCCTCCGGAGTAGTATCACCATGGAGGACGGAATTAAAGAGCTTCTGAAGGACTTCAAGTACCGGTTTTCCACCCGATTTCAGAAGCTCCGCTGTAATTCCATCCCCGCCCGGGGACTTGACTTTTTTAAGGTGCTGGAGAGCCATTCTAATCTCGCTTAGACTGACGTCCGGGATATCTTCGGAATAGTGTCGGATAAGACGCGCTCTTGGATCGTTACTCACACTTGCGTGTGGCTCCAAAGATGACGTGTACAGCTGCCCATAGAACCTCTCAATCTCACTCAAAATCTCGGGTGCTCCGGAAACGATGCTGCCACACTCGGTCTGCAACTTTGACAGTTGGCTCTTTCTGGCAGAGAGATCTCTGGCAAAGATTTTGGAGCCTTGGTACCGCTCGATCGCTTCTTCAATACAAGCTGTATTGAAGTGGCGTAAGTCCCGCCGCATACATTTGAAGATCTGTCTGTTCTGTTGCCTGTAAATCTGCTGAAGAATGTAGCTTCATCTCCCGTCTAAAAGCCATGATATTGAGAGTGTGATCGGAGAGTTTTTGTGTTCGTCTGCGGCGGGTCTTGCAGAGCTTAGCTCCGACCGCATGGACACTTTCCACGAGCTTGTCATTCATATCGTCCACTTCATTGCAGTCTTCTAGGCACTGTATACTGTTTTGTAACTCGAGCTGAAAGGTTTCGGGACTTTGGGGGACGGAGCGTTGACTTCATTAGACGAGACCTCTCCAACTTAACGTTTAGATTCAGTGTGCCTCTAACCATTCGGTGATCGCTACCAGTTTTCACCCTCGTGATCACTGAGACATCACCGAACAGTTGTGGACTGGTCGTCATAATGAAGTCAATCTCATTTTTTGTCGAACCGTCTGGGCTCGACCAGGTCCACTTCCTGTGGGGCCGCTTCTGGAAGAAAGAGTTCATCGTAAAGAGTCCCTCTTTCTCCATGAAGTCGGCCAGCTGCTGGCCCGTTGGGTTCCGTTGCCCTGTTCCGAATTCCCCTACTTTCAGCTCACCGTTCTCTCTTGTGCCTAGTTTGCATTGAAGTCTCCCATTAACACCGTATAGTGGGTTTTGGAGGAATGCATGGCTCTAGAGATATCCTCATACATTTCCTCCACCTCCTCATCGGGGTGTGCCGAGGTTGGTGCGTAAACCTGTATGACCTTCAGCGAATACCGTTTGGTGATTCTGAGTATAAGGTACGCAACCCTCGTCGACACACTCCCGATCTTTACAACGTTGTTAACGAGAGACTTCTGGACGATAAATCCGACACCTCCTTGGGACAGATGGTCGTCCTCCCGGTGATAGAAGGTTGCCGGATTCGAAGATTACCATGTCCTCCTCCTCTCTTCGGACCTCGGATAGTCCTATAATATTCCAGCGCAACTTCTCTATCTCTTCTTCCAGCTCCAGGATCTTCTCGTCAGTCCTCAGGGTGCGTGCGTTATAAGTTGCCAGGTCGAGTCGTCGTAGGTGGCAACCGAACCTCCACCGGAGATTCTTAGCACCCCCTGCCCCGCCGTTACCATGGTCGCCACCGTAGCCAGGAATAGCGGGACCGCAGGGGACTGGGGGCCGTCCTTTCGTAACTTTTTTCGTTGGGGGGTATATTGCCATAGTTGCCACGCTTGGCGAGCGGGTTAGCAACCGCAGTTTTTTGCTTTATTGTGATATTGCTTTTATCAGGAAGATGCTGCTGCCCACCTCCTGCCTGTTTCCCACTGTCGCCTTTTACGACACCCACGGGTAGATATGGGGTAGTGGATATTCTTAACCGCCACTATACGGTAAACACGTATACGTGAGACAAGTTTACCATTATCAGTTTTGCAAAGGTGTAATTGGCCATTGAGCATATATTTCTATCGTATTGAATTTGTATCGCCATCAAGTGTCTTTTGTATGTCAAGATATAGTTACATTTACTTCTCCGTCATTACGTCTCAATCGCCATCAAGTGTCTTTCGTATGTCAAAATATAGTTACGTTTACGCCATTTCGTCATTATGTCTCAATCGCCATCAAGTGTCTTTCGTATGTCAAAATATAATTACGTTTACGTCAGTCCGTCATTACGTCTCAATCGCTATCGTGTCTTTTGTATGTCAAAATATAGTTACGTTTACGTCAGTCCGTCATTACGTCTCAATCGCTATCGTGTCTTTTGTATGTCAAGATATAGTTACATTTACTTCTCCGTCATTACGTCTCAATCGCCATCAAGTGTCTTTCGTATGTCAAAATATAGTTACGTTTACGCCATTTCGTCATTATGTCTCAATCGCCATCAAGTGTCTTTCGTATGTCAAAATATAGTTACGTTTACGTCAGTCCGTCATTACGTCTCAATCGCTATCGTGTCTTTTGTATGTCAAAATTTAGTTACGTTTACGTCAGTCCGTCATTACGTCTCAATCGCTATCGTGTCTTTTGTATGTCAAATATAGTTACATTTACGTCAGTCCGTCATTACGTCTCAATCGCTATCGTGTCTTTTGTATGTTAAATATAGTTACATTTACGCCATTCCGTCATTATGTCTCAATCGCCATCAAGTGTCTTTCGTATGTCAAAATATAGTTACGTTTACGTCAGTCCGTCATTACGTCTCAATCGCTATCGTGTCTTTTGTATGTCAAATATAGTTACATTTACGCCATTCCGTCATTATGTCTCAATCGCCATCAAGTGTCTTTCGTATGTCAAAATATAGTTACATTTACGCCATTCCGTCATTATGTCTCAATCGCCATCAAGTGTCTTTCGTATGTCAAAATATAGTTACGTTTACGCCATTCCGTCATTATGTCTCAATCGCCATCAAGTGTCTTTTGTATGTCAAATATAGTTACATTTATGCCATTTCTTCATTATGTCTCAATCGCCATCAAGTGTCTTTCGTATGTCAAAATATAGTTACGATTACTTCACTCCGTCATTACGTCTTAATCGCTATCAATTGATTTAGAAAATTCTCTGTTTTCCAATGAGCTGCCACACTTGCACTGGTGATGCTACTTTTAATCTGCGGCATATTATGTTCAGGGTTCTTAATCAATTTTCCACCATCAGTCCTCGTCCGTCAAGCTTCAATAGGGAGTCACCTTATGTTTTCACGTTTCTTTCCCTTCATTTTATAAACCAAACACATTTTACAATAATACGTATACGAATCGCCGTGTCGTGGCGGCGAAGAGGATCCACATGCCCATGTATCCCGTGGGTGTCGTAAAAGGCCACAGAAGGTAAATAAAACAGGAGATGGGCAGCAGCATTTTCTTGAAAACAATTCAAATTAGTAAAAACATCGGTTGCCAACCGACCTGCCAAGCCTGACCACTACGATTAATAACGTGGATTTTGATAGACTGTAATAAACGGATGTATGGCAGACATTTGTTGTCAAATTTTAAAATCTTACTTCAGTTTGGATGTTTTTCTTAAATGGATAATATATTAATGTTGTAGGGGATGGTACTGGTATGGCACAATAAAGAGATCAAGAAAACGAGTGGTAAAATTAAAAATATTGTACAACCGACTTCAATATAAATAAAATGAGCTATGAAGTCGAAGTCAATTAAATACGCATTATTAAAGATAACTCAAAAACTACTGGTCAGATTTTGATCAAATTTATAAGGACTAAAAAAAAATGAATAGGGACTACAATGGAAGTACCAACTTTCTAATAAAAAAACAATCATCAAAATCGGTTTACCTAGAAAAAAGTTCGTAAATAATTTTATACGTACGTACGATAGCTCTAGCTATCTGCAGCAGCTATATTAAGTATAGTTCTAGTACGAATCGGTCGCCTCGACCGGAGAAGAACCACGCTCTCACAGAATACCAGCGTAAAATTGCAGCTTAATGCTGCTGTTTCGTATGGGGAATGTAGAGAAAATGAACCCTATTACGACTGGGGACTGGAGAAGAGGCATTCCATGTTAGTCCTCAGTAGACAACGCATCTGCACTTTCATTCGCAAACGAGGATGCTATACGTGGTAAAGCCATGCTGTAGCTATATTTCTGGTATAGTTGTAACACGAATGGGTCGGCTCGACCGGGGAAGGACCACGCTCTCACAGAATACCAGCGTAAAATAGCAGCTTAATGCTGCTGTGTTTCGTATGGTGAGTGTAGAGAACCGGAGACCCTTTTTACTGGAAACGAGGCATTCCATCTTAGTCCTCACGGGTGACAACGCATCTGCATTTTGATTCGTAATCGAGGATAAATTTACATGTCTATGGGCCACAGCAACCACTTACCATCAGGTGGACTGTGTGCTCGTTTGTCACCCTTATCCTGTAAAAAAAGAGGATAGATGTGACACAGCAGCTACTTACCATCAGATGGACTGTGTGCTCGCTTGTCACCCTTATCCTATAAAAAAATAGTACTGACTCCCACACGGTGTATCCGTTATTAACTACATCTATCTAGACTCTTAGACTATCTGGTAACATATTTTTTACCAGAATATTCTGGTAGCAAATAATTCGTTTTATCTTTACTTGGGTCTTAAATGTTATCCATATTGGATCATAAAACCGCAAGAGATTATGTTTGTATCTGCGTTCAATCGGACCGTTATCTCACTCGATTGAATCGCAAAGATATTAAACTTATCGACCCCTTATCGTTGTAAGTTAAACCGCAGAGAAATGCGCCGTTCATATGATTCTAGGTCAATAATGTTCCAATAGCCAATGGTTCGTTCACTTTGTTGACCGTATTCGTAAGTAGGGTAGGTCGAATATTTAATGAAAGTCTGAGTGCTTCAGCTTCTTTTTATAAAACAAGTGACAAACGAAGTGACAGTCCAACGGTAAGTGGCTACAGCAGCCTGTGGACAACTGCAACCAACTCCGAACAAAGAAGGTACAGAGAGAAGTAACAGATGCGTTGTCACCTCTGACGACAGATGAAATGCTTCAGTCTGTAATGATACTGGCTCTTTGTACCTTTCCAGAGCTTAATTGCGGTTAAGGTACGAGGTTACGCTACCGGTATAAAATATTTGATATTGCAATTTTCTAAAGGTATACCGAAAGCGGTTAAAATTCACCGAAACGTCACCGGTATAAAATAAAGATAACGCTATTTTTAGGGGTATCGTATACCTTTGTATAAACTTTACATAACCGAAATTATATTTGTAACCAAAAATATATGTTTGTGTAACCAAAAGTATTTGTTGTGTGTCCCGTGTCGTGACCATTCACGAGGGGGAGGGGGGACGCATCTGGTAGACGTATCGGTCAGACCAGATACGTCGAGAATTAAAATAAGTAAATTAAACGCGATAAAATACGTAAAAATAGTTTTATTCAGTGTGTAGTGTTCGTGTAAAGATGAGAAATCATTTCTAAGAAACTAATTGAAAACTAATGTATTTTGAACCACAAGAAGTAAAATTATAAGTCGATAATTAGGTAGCGAAAAATATAATACTACAATATAGTGTTTAAAAAAAATGTGTATCGTTATTTTAAGATATCGCAGCAATAAGGCGATATGACGTCATTCCTTCCGTCCAACCGTTATAACCCGTAATTTTTCGGTCATGCAAGCCCTGTACCTTTCAGACCGGAACGCGGTAGTGCAAGCACTGTTATTTAGCGGCAGAAATAGGTTAGAGAGTGGTATGTATCCATCCAGACGGACACCTTGGTAAGTCCTACCACTGTTGTGTTTCTAAGTTTATTTCAAGTTGATCCTACGATGATCATACCTTTATGACAGTTTGATTCCTGGCACTTATATCAATGAAAATGTTACTTGCAATATTAAGAGCCGATTTATTTCCTTGCAAAGGAGAAAATATCTGAAAAACTATAAAATTATTCCAATGACATGTGAAGTCGGGCAAACCGCGGTGGAGCAGTTAGCAGTGGCGACCCATTTTCTGCTTAATTACCCCGCAGTATTGAGAGTAGGCCTGTGTCGTGCATTTAAACGATTAAAGCTAGTTGTTTTATTAGATAGAAAGAAAGAAAGAAATGTGTTTATTCCAGTTTAAGCATGTAAAAATAATTATAATAGGCAAACATATAAATAAAACGAAGTGCTAACTAACACTTACAGAATACCAGCGTAAAATGGCAGCTTGACACTGCTTTGTTTCGTATGGTGAGTGTAGAGAACCGGAGACCCTTTCTACTGGAAAAGAGGCATTCCATCTTAGTCCTCAGGGGTACAACGCATCTGCATTTTGATTATTTATTGAAGATAAATGTAGATGTCTATGGGTCACAGCAACCACTTACCATAAGGTGGACTGTGTGCTCGTTTGTTACCCTATATTGTTATTCTAAATATAAAAAATAAAAATTTAAGAAAATACACTTAAAAAGACCCTGTGCTGCAGCATGAAACTGCTAAAAGAACAGGTCTCAGTGATAGCAGTGTTTGTCATTCCGGTCGCGGCCCATACCTTGAAGGAACTCGGGCGACTGAGTGCACGCTCGCTCTTGATGTCTGAAAATTAATAAAAATATATATAATATATATAAATGACCTAAAATAGATTAATCCTTTTCAACCGACTTCAAAAAGAAAGAGGTTTTCAATTCGTCGGAATCTTTTTTATGTATGTTATGTTATTCGAAGACGCCTGAACCGATTCGAAAAACTTTTTTTTGTTTCAAAGGGTATACTTCCCGGGTGGTCCCATATAAATTTGATCAAGGTCTGACCAGTAGTTTTTTGAGTTATCCTTAATAATTTATATTGAAGTCGGTCGTACAAAATGTTTAATTTTAGCACTAGTTGTTAAATAGGATAGCGTGTGCATATGATATCTATAGGAGTTTTGTAAATAAAAAAAAATCTAAGATATTGTAGGGAAAATATTAATAAATACACAAGCTTTCGGATTTGTAGCCCGTCGTTATTAGGTCCAAGATCCGTAAAGAATTTCGAACTACACAATAGTGTCGTTCAGAGTGCAGAGACACTAAATCGAAACTTAGCTAAATCTGAAATCTAGGACTCACGACAGTAAGTACGCTGAGTGGTAACAGATATAAAATGCTTAGCACCGCTATTTATTGATCTTGTTAAAATAATGATTGGTACCGCGATACTAAATGGCTTATCTGATGTGCTTACGTGAGTCGGATGATGAAGATTCATGACTTAGATTTGCCTGGGTTAAATGTGTTACACAGAATGACCAGACTTCTATTTCTTAAACATGTTATAGTATGATTCCGAAGTGAATTTCAATTACGTATTTTGGATCTCACAGAGAATATATGAAGGCTTTCCATCCATCCATCCACCTATGAAAGTCCACTGCTGAACATAGGCATACCCATAGATGGCCTCATATGTTCAACGGGATTTTGCTATAGCTGCCACATTTGATATGCTGATTGGGAATCGCAGTTTTTTTTAAAATTTGAGTTGTTATCAGGAAGATGTTGCTGGTCATCTCCTGTTTCAGTTTCCCTTTATCGTCTCTTGTGATACTCACGTGACAATATGGGGTAGTGGTAGTCTAACACTTTTTGTACGTGGCAGAGCCATGCTGCAGCTATCTTATGGGGTGTAGCACGATTGGGACGGCTCGACTGGGGCATTACTACACTCTCACAGAATACCAGCGTAAAATAACAGCTCAGTGCTGCTGTTTTTCGTTTGGTGAGTGTAGAGTACTGGAGACCCTTTTTACAGGATACGAGGCATTCCACCTTAGTCCACAGGGGTGACAACGCGTTTGCATTTTAATTCTTAAGCGAAGATAGATATAGATGTCTATAGACCACACTATCCACTTGCCATCAGGTGAGCTGTGTGCTCTCTTGTCACCCTAATACTATAAAAAAAGAATACTACACGTTTTGTAATGGCTTTATACGTATTCAATCCGAAAAGAGATGAAATAATTAAGCTTCGTTCGCATCTAAAGACACCGTACATGGCAGATACCATATTATAATCAAAGGCAGACACGTATACGCACAGACACAAAAATAAATAATACGCTTGAGTGTCCGCAGAAACTTGTCGGCACCGACTTGCTTTATTGGTAAGAACGTTTTGTCTACCGATTGTCTCTTGTGCTCGTTTGTGGCTAGCGTGACCGTACAAACAGGCAACCTATAATCGTGCATATGGCCTATCTCATAAAAGTTGAAATTTACAATTTGTAATAACCATTTTTTTTTGGACATGTTTGGGTTAAATAATGGTTTTAATTTGACAGGAAATAATTTACTCATTTGTGAGAAAAATTGGTTGGTTAACACAGAATTCTAGTTACAATAACGTATAATGCGGACAGGTGAGGTGGCGATTAATAATTACTGTTTGTAACATACAATTGTCATTGAAAATGACAGTCTTCTTTACAATATTTTGTATTTTGATAACAAATAATTCAGCTGTGTTACTTTTACAGTTTTGTAGCTTAATCGGTTTTGATTGTACAACTCGACTATTATGTCACTTGTTTTTACAAATATTTCGTATTGTAACATTTATTCAATAGAGCCCTGATCTATTCAAGCCTACGGACTAAGATGGAATACCTCGTTTTCTGTAAAATAGGTCTCCGGTTCTCTACACTCACTCATACGAAAGCCAGGACAATGAGCTGGTATTTTATACGCTGGTAATTTAAGAGAGCGTGGTCATATCACCGTCTAGCTGAACCATTCGCGCTATACAACCATAAAATTATAAATATTGATGCAGTGTGGCTCTACCACTTATAAGCTCTAATGGTGTCCTCGGCGTCTAAAATTCCTTATTATACTTTACGTTCATGAAATTCACACCAAACCTTTTTCTATTCTACTTACTAGACAACCTGATTTCTCTTTATTCCCTAGTAGCCACCACAGCTTGGTTTTTTATTGAATAACTTCGAAAATCAATTTGAGACGTTATTCAATATAGATACGTGCCGTGCGTGCATGCACTTTCTAGTTTATCAGTCGGGGTCTGTCAATGTATTGTTTAATAGATGCGAAAACATCCGTCTGCGGCGTGTCTGCCACGTTGCGTGGAAGGAGTGATTGAAAAATTTGAGTTCATCTACGCTCGGTCTCTGTAACCATTGTGATCTGTTGAAGTTTCAACAATTGATGAAATACTTTAGAGATACTAGAACGGTAGTAAGTTTATTTATATTTGAAATCTGTACATTTTATTTAATTATTATAACACTACAAAATCTCTGTATATAAAAATAAATTGCTGTCCATTAGTCTCGTTGAAACTCGAAAATAGCTCGACTGATTTTATGACGGTAGCGCCATGCCACAGCTATATTATGGTTGTAGCACGAATGGGTCGGCTTGACCGGGGAAGGACCACGCTCTCACAGAATACCAGTGTAAAATATCAGCTCTTAATGCTGCTGCGTTTCGTATGGTGAGTGTAGAGAACCGACGTTTCTTTGTACTGGAAACAAGGCATTTCATCTTAGTCCTCAGGGGTGACAACGCATCTGTATTTTGATTTTTAATCGAGGATAAATGTAGATCTTTATGAGTCACAGTATCCACTTACCATCAGGTGCACTGTGTGCTCATTTGTCACCCTTATTATATATAAAGTTACCCTTACACATTTAAGTTAGGGATGGAATTAACATACATAAATTACAAATATAAAAACAGCCAGACCCGGAACAATTAAGTATTTGTAGGCCTCACAACCGCTTGTTCTGTTTGGGATTCGACCACGTAGCTCGAGGTGTCGCGTCGCGACTAAATGATTCTTTTTTTTCCCTAGCTGACCAGGCAGACTGTTCTGCCCTCTCCGACGACCGTGTGTCTTATAAAAATTCTTAAATTCGTTATAAAAATATTGAGCGTCACTTATAGGGATAAAAACTATCCTATCTCTCAAGTTGGACCAAATTGCACACAGTGTGCAAAATTTCATTGTAATCAGTTCAGTAGTTTAGGATTCCATCGCGGACAAACAACGTGACACGTACTTTTTATATATAAAGACTAGCTGGCCAGGCAAACTTTGTTCTGCCCTTCCCGATGACCCTTTGTCCTTTAAAAAATATTTTAAGTCGCAATAAAAATATTGAAGGTCACTTATCGGAATAAAAACTATCCTATCTTTCAAGTTAGAGCAAGCAATACCCATTTACAAAATTTTATTAAAATTGGTTGAGTGGTTTCGGAGTTCATCGCGGACAAACAACGTGACACGTAATTTTTATATATAAAGATAAAGATTTATATTTATATAATTATAGGATCAAAAGGCGGACTTAATTCTAAAAGCATTCTCTGTCAATTAACCTTAGTAGTAGTAATTGACATTCTGCCTTATCCTCTGCGCTACTGACCCGTCATGCATTTTAATGGTAAATAAACCTAGCAAGCTAACAGCATAGCAAAGTGGCGAAGCAATCAGCTTTGTAGCGGTTTCTAACGGAAAAAAAATTCAAAATAGGAGGTTCAGATGCCTGGGTGATCAGTAATCGATTGCTGAAAACAGAATTAGAAAATTCGAAACCGTTCTCGAGATAATCGTGGGACAGACGGACAGACGGACGGACAGACGGACAGACGGACAGACGGACAGACATCGTGAAATCAATAAGTGACTTCGCAAGCTTCGCCACTTAATAATAAAACCGGTGATCTGATAATTGTCGACACAGATATTTTTTTTTATCAAAGGTTTATATAGTTTCCTTCTACAATCTAAGCGCAACGAAAGATATGTCGAGGATGGGCTACTATGACAAATTATTGAACCTCCGTTTTGTTGACCATACGTAATTACTAAATGCAGCTGACCCTTCTAGTCTGGTGTACATGACTAGTGCGGCAGAAAAGCAAGAAGCTATTTTAAAAAAAAATATTTTCTCCTTTCGATTCCTGATTTAATTTCACGACTACCAATCCTTCATCTCTACATAGTATAAACAGTCGCTCCCCGCCGTCTGTACGCTGTATATCTTTTAACTACGCAACGGATTTTGATTCGGTTTTCATCAATAGACAGAATGATTCAAGAGGAAGTTTTACGTGTATAATACATGCATTATATATCATTTATAATTCTTCTGACTGTCTGTAATGTATTTATGTACAATTCTGTACTGTAATGTACGTACACGAAAATAAAAGCAGTTTTACAAAAATCTGTGATTCATAATGTCAATACTAGAAATAGACATAAGTTAGTAGTACCATTGCTAGACTCCACTGAGTCAGTAATTCATTCTTGGGGCGATGTAGGTATACGCTTTTACATCAAAATCACATAAAACATACAAAATTTGACCTGCTCAGAATTCAAAAACTTTATGAGACTTAGTTAAAAAATGGGATATTATAATATTAAGGAATTTATGGATGACAATAACGTGAAATTAGGTGATCGCTACCAGGGCTATTTCTCATTTGTTTTGTGTTGTTAATTGTGGAACAAACATGATTGATTGTAAGCTGTTATTTTTTTTAAAGTCCTACTCGGGTTCTTGCTGGTTCTTCCTAGGACAGAGGTTTTTTTTTCGCACCAGTAGTAATTTAAACATAAGGGTGACTTTCAATAAGTATTATTTAAAATCTAAATTGAATAAAAAAGCTTCTGTGTCTGTTCCTGCCCGTCTGTATGTATGTGACTGAATTCATCCTAAATGCTGGACTGATTTTCATGAAATTTAGTGTGATTAAGTCGATTAGGGGATGGTTTAGATTCACAATTGGACTGTAAGATTTATATACCTGAGTCTTTAAG
This sequence comes from Parnassius glacialis, assembly GCA_033319125.1. Classification (NCBI taxonomy): domain Eukaryota; kingdom Metazoa; phylum Arthropoda; class Insecta; order Lepidoptera; family Papilionidae; genus Parnassius; species Parnassius glacialis. The sequence continues at coordinate 31,904,466 of JAVANC010000025.1, forward strand.
GTTTTCACGCAGAGAAACCTGAAGCGCTATTCCTCTCCAAAACTGTAAGTGACAACTTTATTTATTTATTAACAAAAGAGCGGACCAATGCCTCGTAGTCAAACAATACATTGAGACAGCGAATATCTACAGGTAATAAAAATATGGATCAAGGTCGGTTTCACCGGCGCACGATTCGATCAGCTTTTCCTGCGAGAAACATTATTGCCTTTTTTGCGCGCCACCAACTTTTTAACGCCTAAATGTAGTGATTTAGAGACAAGCCAGAACCAGAAGTTATACAATAGTTCCGTACATTTATTTTATTTATTTTTACTTAAAAGTTAACAACACTTTAAAGGGTAAATTAGGCGAACTTTTAAACCTAGGATAAAAGAAGTAATGCTGGCATTGCAAATTTGTTGAGAAAAGATGGTAAATATCGATAAAAATTATGATAAAATTAACTTGCACGTGGTAGAGCCATGCTGCAGCTATATTAGTAGTATAGTTGTAGCACGAATGAGTCGGCTCGACCGGGGAAGGATCACGCTCTCACAGAATACCAGCGTAAAATGACTGCTTGACACTGCTGTGTTTCATATGGTGAGTGTAGAGAACCGGAAACCCATTTACTGGAAAAAAAGCATTCCATATTAGTCCTCACTGGTGACGACGCATCTGCATTTTGATTCTTTTTTGAGAATAAATGTAGATGTCTATGGGTCACAGCAACCACTTACCATCAGGTGCACAGTGTACTCGTTTGTCACCCTATCCTATAAAAACTGTAGTGGCGGTGTAAGAATATCCACAACCCCATATCTATCGCCCTGTGGGTGTCGTTAGAGGTCACAGATTGCAACCAGGAGATGGGCAGCAGCGTCTTGCTCATAACAACTAAAAATACTGCGGTTGGCAACCCGCTTGCCTATTGTGGCAGCTATGCCATATTCCCCTATGAGGTAATCTATGGGGGAGGCCTTTGTTAGGCTGTGGACTTTGTTAGGTTGTAACGGTTATACAGCAGTACACATACTGCTGTTTGGTGGCAGTAATAGGTAAAAGTACTTGTACTTAACTAAAATGACTAGAAGGAAGACTTACCACTCAGTAATACCTATAAAATGTGTCATGTCAATGTGAATTATGTGAAAATATTTTTATGTATCTTTGTCATTAGCAATTGATGTCAATGAATGCGACGTCTACTAATACTTATTTTGTCAATTTACATATTGATTAAAATGTATTGAGACTCTTACTTAATTTTCTGCCGACTTCCAAAAAGGAGACGGTACTCCATTCGACTGTATGTTTTTTTTGTGTGTGTTACCTCATAACTTTGTACTGGGCGAACCGATTTCGATGATTCTTTTTTTATATGAAAGCAGATAGTTCTCGTGTGGTCCCATATGAATTTGATCGAGGTCAGACAGATGGTTATTGAGTTATTCTTCAATAACCTATATTGAAGTCGGCTGTACAAAATTTTTAATTTTTAATTGTTATTGTCCTACTAGCGACCCGCCCCGTCTTCACTTGGGTAGGATCTATTAATGTGGCGTTATTTGCATTTAATATAATTATGAAAGACCAGTTAATTTAACATTCAATTCTAGTATTGCACTGTCTGTTCGTTAAGTTTCATTACAATCTGTTCAGCCACTCCGAATATAAGCCTGGACATACAGACGGACAGGTTATTTAACTCTCTCACCTCAATAAAAAGCATTAATTTCGATATTACAGACAGAGACTTCAATTTTATTTAGGTATACATATTTAGGTAGGAGTAACCTATACACTCCTACCGTTTTTTTTTATAAATTATGTGGCGGATGGAAGGAAAAGGGGAGATCTCCCGCCGGGCAAGTTGGTCTGCCCGGAGAGCGGCCAGCGCTCCGAATGGTAGTTCGGAGCTATTCTATATATACTGTTTTAATTTCGGAACTTTGTTAGCGCGATTTAGGCTTCGATGTATTTTCGCTTGTGGCGCGACGACAGCGATCACATCACTCCCCTGCTCAGACCGGAGGTCGATAGTGCAGTCTAGATGTCGACGAATTTGCAAGTGCCAGGGAATTGCATTGTAAGTCTGCGGTGAGTCGAGAAGAAGGCAAGTAATCTGCGAGAGTGCCGTGAAGCAGAGGCGAGCAGTAAGGCTCAGAGCCGTGCCGGACACTGTAGCGCAGAGAGTAGCTTGAAGGAACAGGAAGCATTATTATTCCAGTGCTGCGATAAACCTTTGTAAAGCTAGATGGCTTTCAGAATGGGAAGACTGCAGACAATATCTGCTCGGGAGCGAATGAATGGGGTACTTGAGGATGATGAAGGTTTTGAAGTTGCAGTTTTCGAAGGTTGTTGGTTACGTGTTCATATCACGTCGGTTGGTCACCACTGTAGTCGGTGGAAGGAAAAGGGGAGATCTCCCGCCGGGTAAGGTGTTCTGCCCGGGAGCGGCCAATGCTACGAATGGTAGTTCCGAGCTATTCTATATATACTGTTTTAATTTCGGAACTTTGTTAGCGCGATTTAGGCTTCGATGTATTTTCGCTTGTGGCGCGACGACAGCGCCGCCACAATTACGTGACTCACAACCTGTCCTATAAAAAATGGTGTTACGTGCTATAAATGTTTATTTTTTTTATAAAACTGAAAATTGCAATGGAATAAATACTATAAAGCGTGTAATTATGCTGGCTTTCTTATAACCTTTAGACGGAACACAGACGGAACCATTTAGCAGTGCAAGCCCTGCTAAATGGCAGCAGAAATAGGTAAGAAGGTGATACCAACCAAGATGGACTGCTAGACAGAAAAAAAGTCCTACCACCTAGTTATATAACATAAATTTCTCTTTTTTTATTAGATAGGGTGACAAACGAGCACACAGTCCACCCGATGGTAAATTGTTATTGTGACCCAGATGTCTACATCTATCCTCAATAAAGAATTAAAATGCAGATGTGTTGTTACTCGTGAGGACTAAGATGGAATGCCTCTTTTCCAGTTAAAAGGGTCTCCGGTTCTTTACACTCACCATACGAAACACAGCAGTGTTAAGCTGCTATTTTATGCTGGTATTTTGTGAGAGCGTGGTCCTTCCCCGGTCGAGTCGAGCCATTCGTGCTACAACTATACTACTAATATAGCTGCAGCATAGCTCTATCACGTAAAAAGCATTCTGTTTTTTTTATACTCGCCGTAAAATTTTCTCTTGTATCATGGAGGCGTTTTGAGTTCATTGCGTTTTACATGTACGTAAATTGGCAAGTACTATTAAAAAATTTGGAAAACCCAAAAGGCCACACGTTGAACGCGCATGAAATTATTCTGCCGACTTCCAAACAGGAGACGGTACTCAATTTTTATGTGTTACCTCATAACTTTGTACTGGGCGAACCGATTTCGATGATTTTTTTTTTATATGAAAGCAGATAGTTCTCGTGTGGTCCCATATGAATTTGATCAAGGTCAGACCAATGGTTATTGAGTTATTCTTAAATAACCTATATTGAAGTCGCTTATATTGAAGTCGGCTGTACAAAATTTTTTATTTTAAATTATTGTTTTTGAATAACCAATTTACTGTTATTAATTACCGAAACACGTATTTCGTTTAAAGCTACAAAAAATAGTTCTGTTTAATTAACACGACATTTTTTTTCACTGTTTAATACCGGTGATTCGCATTTTAACTATGACAAGAATTGTTGTGTTCAAATTGCTATAATTTCTTCGCAAACTTTGCAATTTACTTTTCATTCTGACAGTAAGACAGTAATGTAACCTTGCGCGCAGATGTTCACCTTTCTTGGTCATATGTGGATCTCTCTATAAGCCTATTCGCATACTTCTTAATCGAGCCCAAGGTTCTTTGTCTGATAATAAATAAACCTGTTCTTTAATAAATCGATTAAGTGGATGCTAGCTCAATTAGTACTTTATTCTGCAAGACCGAAAATTCAAATTTTATTCTCACATGTGTAATAATGTCCCCCAGACCGAATTTCAGTCACGGCGGCAGTCTCAACGGAGACTAGCCATCGGCGCAGGACAGGATTATAGTGCCCAAGTGTATACGCAAGCACAGGTGCACTCTATTCCCTCACTCTCAAAGTCCGATGGGACGGTAAACCGACACGACCGGAGAGAGATCAGGCGCAGGACCAACGTCTTTACGTGCTTTCCGAGGCACGGGGGTGAGACACCACTTACTTCCTGACTCCGGGCAGCTACTGAGAACTTCTTGATGGAAAAACTCAATAACTGATTTTTTTGGCTCGAGCCGGGAATCGATCCCGGGACCTCATGATCAGCAGTCGCACTACTACAACCACGAGACCAACGTGGCAGTTTCTCACATGTGTATTTAGGCAACTGCATGTTATAAATATACCAATTTCATTTCAATTAATTCCGTCAAACAATGAAAAAATCTTAGGTGATAGATGCTTTTTAGTGGTAACGGGGCACACATCGTCCTCAGGGTTGACAGCGCATGTACGTTTTTATTCATAATCGATGATTATATCTTCAGTCCATAGTACACTTACCATTAGATGGATTGTGTGCTCGTTTATCATCCTTATTACTTATATTAAACAATTTAAAAAAGGCGATAATAAGTGTTTGATTTTGCTGAATTTGGTACGGTCGTTAAAAAACAGAAAAAATATAATAATTTAGGATGTGTTCCGATAGCCCGGAACAAACCCGGCTACAAAAACTTTCGTTTGGTCGATCCCATCTATTTCGTTAAATGTCGAATTTAGATTAAATGAAGTTAGAAAAATTTAGATTAAATGAAGTTAGAAACCTCTATAATTGAAACACATTGTTGATTCCCGACACCTTTCACCGAAAACCCTCTATTAATAAAAGCAAACAAAATACCTCTGTAGCTTGATGCTTCTTTAGACTACTTGATAAAGGAGTTTCTCAATTCCATTGCCCGTTTTTTTATGTATGTTACGTGATATTTTCACCTATTGTGAACCAATTTTAATTATTTATTTTATGAAATATCAGATTTAAATTTGAAGTTAAATTCCCACCCCTAAGAGTAGAAAAATAGGGAATGAATTCTTGGTATTTCTATTTAGACGACACTTTTGTTGTTTCTTCGCGTTGTGTATGATTATAATAAAAATCAAACTATAAAGAGTAAAAACTGTCTTTGTAAATGTAAATAATTTTTTTCCATATATTTTAATAGCTTTTGAAGTCACGTCTTTAATTTCTTAATTCACTATATATTTTAACACCTACTTCAGAAACTACCAAAATATGGCGGTCGGTCGGTCGAGGCGACCCATTCGTGCTACAACCATAATATAGCTGCAACATGGCTCTACCACCTAAAAGATTGATGATGATTTATCATACATGTTTACAAATTTAAGTATCAAGATGTCACAGTAATGCATTAAATTTAGGTGACTCGAAGCAGCGGCGCTGTAAAACGCGACGAAACGAGGGTATCGTTTGCTTAAAGAACAAACCATATACATAGGTTACCTTTACAGCGTAATAAAGTTTCACTGCTGAACATAGGCCTCTCTCAAAGATTGCCTCATAGAAGGGGATGGGGGTTATTTGCCATAGCTGCAACGCTTTGCAGGCGTGTAGGCAACCGCAGTTTTGTTTTTAGCTGTTATTAGGTAAACTTTGCTATCCATCTCCTGGTTTATTTCCATTTGTCGGCACCCACGACACCCACGTGAAGATATGGGGTAATGGATATTCTTACACCGCCAATGCACGGTCAATATTTATAGGTAACATTTCTGATATTTACCAAAGTTCTCATATATATTAGACATACACCGTGGCACCTTTTAATTTACCGCCTTCCACTGTCAGAGTGTTACTAAAATAAACCAAAATAATAATATTAATTACTAGAAACTTCCGATCGTTTCCCTCAAAACACAAACGTTAAAGTTTGTGCAATATTCAACAATACATAAACCAAAATCAATTTGTGTCATTTGGCACAATTTTTATTGGCAAAAGGAATGTAGTGATAGCAAGTTTATCTCGACATAATATCTCTGTTTGACAGTTATAACAATATTCAGATATTTCCCTCTCAGCGGAAATCTTAAGCAATGCAAAAATCAATTACGACCAGATTAATATTTTTTATCATCCGGATACAAATACGTGAAGTGTTCAATTCAACCGAACAAACTTGCTATATTTTACTAATGTATTATGTATACCGTATACCTTTATTTCATTCATGGTTATTGATTATGGATGGAATGAAGGTGCGTTATGGTGGGCTTGCGGCATAAGTGGGTCAAATTGTTCGTTACAAACACGCCATCTACTTGGACAAGTCTCCGCTTTATTTGCTACTCAGTATGGAGTGATCAAGTTTGATTAATTTTTTTATTATACCAACACTCCCGAGTAGAACTGAAATCGTATTGATATTTTAGTGCCCCGTGCCAAATTCACCTCGGTGTGTCTCTGCCAGTCATAGAGCGTTTTCTCTAAGAGTTATGCTTTAAGTGAGTGGCAGTGGGTAAAGGAAGGAGCTAGACAGAAGTTTATTAAACAAATTAGCGACATATTAAATATGTGCCACATGACGTGTAGCGGACTCGTAAGAAAATACAAGACCCCATATCATTCTATGAATGTCGTAAGAGCTTCCTGATATATCCTCAAAATAATAACATTGCGGCTAACAACCCGTCTTCTGAGCATGTCAACTATGGCACACATACTGCTATGAGGCAATCTCTGAACTTGATTGCTCTGGTCGAGCCGCCGAATCTTTCGTGCTGCAGTTAATGCATGTTAAGACTGGCTATTTGCACAGGGCAGGATTGCACAAGCACAGGTGCACTCTATTTGCTCACTAATAGTCCGATGGGACGGTAAATCGTCACGACCAGAAACAGATCAGGCGCAGGACCGACGGCTTAACGTGCTTCCCGAGACACGGTGGTGAAGCACCGCAATTTCGACCCGAAGGGCGAAATTGCAAGATGGATTCTACTACGGATTCTTCGCCTGACAGAAGCCACATTTTGATTTCTTATGTTTACGTGAACACTATACATTGAATGAAACTACTTACAGAGCACTTTACAGCAATTTAAAGTATTCGAAACGTCGGGAATATAAAATAAGGTAATAAAACGCTATAAAATCCGTAAAACTTGTTTCATTCAATGAGTAGCCACATTTTCCTCAGTGGCGTAGACGGTACTTGAGTTGTGGTGCTTCAAGCTCAAAAGTATTTTGAAGGTGAGCACTCCGCTTTTATGTTAGAATGTCGTAAATTGCTCTTAAATCTTTTCTCGTTAAATTTATTTTCAGTGTAAAAGACATTTAGTGATCGATGGTAAAAGATTAAATTCAATAAGCTATAAAAATAATTGACAAGCGATTTCCCGCCGGCATATTATATTGCATTTCACAGATAAAATTCTACATTTTATTAAAACAACAAAATTCGAAATTCAAATATAAGTGACCAGGATTGCAATACTTTCAGATTGGTCTAAGTACTAATATTCCAGTTAAACACTACAAGTGAGCTTATTAAAATGTTTCTTAGGGTTATGGTTCACGATTGTAGCCTGACGGATTTGTAATTTCGAATTTTAAATCTGCGATCCATATCATTAATCATTAGGCTACTTAATGTCTTAAGAATATGTGTGAAATAAGTCGATTAAATGGAAACTGAACGCATCACCCGAAAGCGTTCACAATCGCACCACAACACAACACAACACTTTCACTGACATGCCGAGCGCCAATAAACGGAGCGCTCGGTCCCGCTTGCCCACAGTAGGTAGCCAGTAAAAACTATTTCCTAGATCAGTGGTTCTTAACCCTCTAAAGGCACCTAAATTGATCCATAAAGGTGTCATACAATTCTAATAATAGCAATTAATAATAATAATAGCAATTTTACTCAATTGCTGGAGATAAAGACCAGTATGCAGATACTGCCGATTCGTATTATTAAACAATGTGTTGTTAAATTAAAATAAGGCGTCCACATTCATTTTTGTAGGTCTGTTAAAATGCTATAATTATTGAACAAACTTAAAAATTAATTTGACTATTATATTATATCTAAAAGTTAGTGTTCCATGACTATATAAAAAAAAAATCGGTTTAGTGGTCCTTCATGTCTAAAAGGTTAAGAATAGAATAACAACTGTCCTAGATGGACCGAAACGGATCGTACGAAACTTAAAAACATCCGATTTTAAGAAAGTGCTGATGGGGCCGCGTTATTTTTATGTAATGTAGTTAGTTATAATTATATAATAGTCGTCTGTTATAAGAATTGAGTAATTTGCTCTTAGTAGCGTTACTAAACTTATCTGATTTTCCATCTGAACCCAAATGAGGTTTGTGGTATTTAAAAATATTCATATAATACTATGATATAATACGATGACGTTCATTATCGCTTAATAAAATTTAGTATTATTTCTACTCATGTCTCTTTCTATTGTCACTTAATAAAAAGAGAGAGAGAGAACAACTTTTAAGAATTTTTAATATTGATGCCGATTTTATGAGTAAGATCGAATGTCTTAATCATAAAATATTACGTTTCTATAGAAAGCTTTGTTTAGACAACTGTTTAGAAATATTTAAATTGAATAGATCAAAATGTCTATCTACCCTATTAAATTATATTAATTAAACCGCAAATATTAAAGATTTATTTTTTACTTAACAATAACTCAAGAAACAGTGAATAAGCGTTTGTTTAGCGAAGCCAAGGTGCTTAACCATCGTCGACAACGTCTCCACTTTTCATCAGGTGGAATACTCTTAATAGATCAAGCATTATTAAAACCAATTCTACTCTGACTAGATGTGTTTAAAGTCTAAATAATCACTTTTCTTTTGCATAAAATAGAGATACAACGTAATTAGAATAGGCTCTATGACGTGGCGAAGCCACGTTGCAGGGTACAATAGCTACAGCATAACCAGACCAGGAGGAACCAAGCTCGCACAAAATACCGGTGAAATATAGCAGCTTAATACTGATGTGTTACGTATGGTGAGAGTGAAGAGAACCAGTCTCTTTGCTGCTATATAGGAGTGACAACACATCTGCATTTTATTTCTCTACATTTGGATAAATGTAGATGTTTATGGGTAATAGCATCCACTCAAAATGGAATGTGTTCTCATTTTTGTTCCTTATTTCTTATCCCAACACTTCGTTACTTCTATTGTCTCCGAGGTAGAATCTCGAAAGGAGATATATGAAATTGGGTGCTTGACATCGTTTGTAACAGTTATAAAAAAATATGTAAATAATAAAACGTTAAATTAAAAGCGTAAATAAATGGTTTTTATTTCTGTAATGCTTGGGACAATCATAAAAACATTTTTTTTTAAATTGAAATAGAAAGCTAATGCTTTTGATTTAGCAAAAACGAAACGTTTTTAAATATCTCTCTATATTTTGTCTATGGCAATAGATAATGAAGGCTATTTTTATAATAAAACAGCCTTCCTTACCAAAACAATCATAATATTGAAACATTGACGCGAATCTGTAGTAATTAATATTGAATAAAATAACATATTTAGAAAACGATTGAATAGGCTATGTTATTAAACTAAAAAATATTTAGATATTATCCTACACGACTGAATAAGCTGTATGGTTATTGATCATTGCATAAATGCCGAATGAGACAACTTGGTAACTTTGAGTTTCAGCTTTTCATGCGGCATGCGCATTTGGCTAGTTGTTTTTTTTTGGATGGATTTAGTGTTTTTGTTTTCGTGGATTTATTTAACTTGACCTTTGGATTTTCTCTCGGATCACAGGACAGTAGTTAGCGCCCACATAATGAAAATAATGCGGTACTTAAGTTTTGAGAGGAATAGAGCAGTCAGTGTACAGCCTCCGGCTGTTGTTTTAGATGACATTTGATTGATAATTGCAGAAAATAGTTAAGCAGTTAAAAAAGGTTGAGTTGTATTTCACTTTATTTAATAATAACTACAAAACTGCATTCTTTTGTGGTTTTTTTTTTCAATTTATTCAAACAACTTATCACAAATACGAGTGATTTTACTACATAACCTACAAATCATAAAACATAAAATAAAAACAAAACCCCAGGTCCTGGAAAAATACATTTTTTTATTTATTTAAGTAGCAAATGTTGAAATCTTCAAACTAAGACATATTTTAAGTTTGTTAACGCCGGGCCCAAGCTTGTATGGAATCAAGTTCATCTCCTTTGACCTGTTATTGAATAACATGTTGCGACAGATGTTTCGAAATATTATACCTGGAAGGATACGACAGCTGCTGTCCATCCATTTAAATGATTCTTACATTAATTTACACGTCTGGACTTATTTATAAAATTATACAAAAATATTCTAGACTTAGAAACGTCAATTAATGTGGCAGAGTCATGCTACATAAAAGTTATCCATCAGCTAAATTATAACCGCGTCAAAATTCACGATACCATCCTCACCATCTGGATGCTTGGCGGTCCACGATAGCACGTTTTACTAGGAGTTTTCTTCGTCGTAAAACTTCTCTGTGGAATTGTTTACCACCGGCGATTTTTCCGGACCGATACCACTTAGAGACCTTCAAGAAAAGAGCTTACACCTTTCTAAAAGGCTGGCAACGCAAATGCAATTCCCCTGGTGTTGCAGTTGTTCATGGGCGGCGGTAGTCACTTACCATCAGGTGAGCCGCATGCTCGTTTTCCCCCTCTTCTATAAAAAAAAAGAATATAAATTTCAAACAGTTCAACTGTTTTATTCATACAAACAACTGTAATTTGCAATTTGTTTACGTTGTATTATCCTATGTACAATTCTATTTTATGCTAACAGTAACCGACCCAGATTCCGCGGGATACTTCCGCCGTAGTAATTCCGTAGTCTTGCAAAAAATACGCGCCACAAATATCCCACATTCCTTTAAAAACGCAACGCATCTGTTTCGTTAGGACATCATTACGTTATTGGTTTTCTGAAGTAAAATCATTACATTAAAAAATATACTCATTTGAGACCTCCATAAAAATGGCCACCTTACTAGTGAGCGCTTTAGTCCTGCAACTTAATAAACACACTTCAAGGGTGTTTATGAATCAGACTTATTCTTTACTTATTAGTCGACTTTAAAATACAGGAAGAGGTTAATAATCGTACTGGATTTTATGCGATATATTCGTCAGTTGTAAACCGATTTTGATGATTCTTTTGTATTCATTAAGACGTCATCTAGATTATGATATTACTTATTCCACTCAAAAGCTACCTGACCGCTAAATGTTCATAGAGGATTTTGTGCACTTGACTCATACCGATGCCTAAGCTTGTCCGAATTTGCTGATAATTCACTCTTGTCAGTCTCTATCATACGCCGCACAACACTGATGTTATCTTCAGTCGTCGCCGTAGAAGGCCGTACCTCACGCAGATCATCGGTTAGGTTAGTGCGACTACGTTTAAACTCATTAAACCAGTTGTAAACAAACAGTGGCACGAGATGGGGCTTCATCGTGAAAGGCCAATCAAAGTCATCATAATTTTCTTGCTGACTTAAATGACACCGAAAGTCATAAGAATTGTTGTACGAAAATTTTCTCGCATTAAATTCATGCTGACGTGACACAGACAATTGACAAATTAATAAAATACATACACAATAATATTGGCAAAGAGTTCCATTTTCAAAATTTCAACTTAGTTTTTTTTAAGTATATATCGTTTACAAGTGGCCAGTTCTAAAATCTTTCAGTGTCGCCCTCGTATTTGCCAATTTGCCATGCTTGACAAACGGGTTGGCAACCGCAGTCTTATAGTTTTAGTCGTTATTAGGAAGACGCTGCTGTCGATCTCCTGATTCGTTTGCTTCTGTCGCCTCTTACGACACCCACGGGATGATATGGAGTAGTGGATATTCTTACACCGCCACTACACGGTAACATTCTGAAGTCAGGGCTTTATTCCTTCTATACAATATCTTAGCACCGACTTCTGAATGTTAAGTTTTTTTATTGTTTTAGTTCCTTTGTATTTATTTATTATTAAAAGTAAATTTTACAAAATATTATTTATTAATAACTTATAGTACATAGACTATTTCAATTGTCAGTAACATGTGCCTCTAATAGTAGATGGGAGGAAATCGTCGATCGCAATACCAGATAGCTCGCAACTTACGCTACTTCTCATTGCCGACCTCGGGCTGTGTGCCTGGTAGAGAAATACGATATATGTAGTTATACCGTCATTTACCGGAGGCCACAAGACCTTGGCCTTTTTCTTGATGTAAACATAAAATGGGTGGTTTTTTGTGCTAGTCAATGAATGTGGTGAGTCATAATAATATTAAAAAAATAATTCTCTTGTATAGAATTTATATCCAAATATGCAAGCATAATGGCGACGAAAATAGATTTTTATTGGCGAGCATCCGAATGACTGGCAAATATCTACTGATGCGTAGTTACGATACTAGAAAGTAACTTTGTAATTCATTTACGTTCTGCGTTTAAACTTAGTTGCGGTGTTTCCCCTTAAATTTTATAATACGTTCATACTCTGAGCGTATACCCGTCTTGCCCAACTGATATTTTTTGGCAATCACAATTTTATGATGTGTACTTATTTGTGTGCTTGTACTTAGTTGTGTAATGTTCGTCAACATGTATTAGAAAGCATGGCGAACTCTTCCTACTCCATTATTCTTCTCAACAATGTGAGGACTGCGTCCAGCTGTGGGTACTTGTCAGCAGCTTATTCATCATTAGTTTTTCATCTCGTAAATACATTCGGCAAGGTTCTCTAAAAATTACCACTCGTACCCTATATACAGGGATTTAAGAGCGCTCGAACTTTGAAATGAAACAAAATAATCTGGTCAGGTCGAGTCTTCATTCAGCCCATTATGTTAGACAGACTAGAGAATGTTTAGATTGCGCTAAAGTGGTACACTGTACGTTAGTGAGACATTCAATGATTCACTTTATATTGTGAGCTAGCGGAAGTACGAGTATACACCGGTTACATTGGCAAATATCCGCGACACTAGTGTGACAGCACACGTATTTTAGTACTATAAGGTACAACCCCTTTTCTATCTAGAAATCCGTCTAGGTAGGCCACCCTCTTGCCTAGTTTTGCCGCTAAATAGCAGTGCATGCACTGTTGTGTTTCGGCCCGTAGGGCGTAAGGTAGAGAGCCAGTATCATTACAGACTGTGAGACATTTTGACTTCTGAGTAGTTCACAGAAGTGTTAACGCATCTGTAGCCTCCTTTGTTTAAAGTTGACTTCAGGTGTCAATGTGATTCGCAGTAGCCACTTTTCGTAAAAAAATGGAGTGACAAACAAACTTATCCTCCGATGGATGTAAGTTTGTTTGTCACTTACTATCTGTAAGTGACAAACAAACTTACTGTGTTTGTTTGTCACTTACTTGTTACTATGGACTGTAAGTTCGTTTGTCATATACCTACTATCAGGTGAACTGTAATTTCGTTTGTCACTCACCATTAGGTGGACTGTGAGTTTGTTTATCACTTACCATTAGGTAGACTGTGAGTTGGCTTGTCACTTACCATTAGGTGGACTGTGAGTTCGTTTATCACTTACCATTAGGTGGACTATGAGTTCGTTTCACTGTGAGCACGCTAATCGCCTTAAATTTTATATCTGTTTGAGTTGTGACATTTTTAAATGTCTGTATTCTTATTGCTATTAATCGTATTTTAATTGACATTGTTTAGATAATGTATGTCATGCTATTCCCCAACACAAATTAAAAAAAAGCTTTTGAGTGGAGAGAATTTCGTTTTAAAATGCGCCGTATTTGTCACGTGGAAACTGTTTATATAAACATTGAGCGAGTTCCAAAACACGCACTGAATTCAGGTTTATTATAATAGTTTTAAATAATAATTATAGTTCGGAACGAAGTTTTAGTCCCAAAAGAATGCATTACATCCGTATCTCTCATGCTTGTGAAATCTTAATATAGAATTCTTTTCTGTTTGTTGTTACGTATTACGAGTGGGTTACGTCATCACACAGTACAGGCTAGATATTGTCAATGGTGTGAGATGATTCCTTAACTTTGTCTTATATAGTAACTTAAATACATTTTCATTATTTATTTATTACAAGCCTATTAAAATCCACTGCTGAATGTAGTTCTATAGATTTGTTTCATAAGGAAGATTTTACCATAGTTGCGACATTTTGCAGGCGGATTTACAACCATATACTGTATTGTTTTCATTTGTTGTCAGGAAGAAGCTGCTGCCCATCTTCTGTTAAAGTTTCCCCTCTGACGCCTCTTACGACACCCACGGCATGATATGCGGCAGTGGATTCTGATATGAGTTCACGGCGTACACCTTAAAGAATGAATGAAATCATTACATTGTATATTTTAACCAGCCTCTTAGATTTTATATGAGACTTTCGTCTTCTTCTTCAACAACTCGTAAAAATCCACTGCAGGACGTGGGCTTCTCGGTAGGTAGGTTTTACTCTGTTGCCCGTCGCTCTGTTGCACGGTCTTGGTATGTTATACGTCTGGCGTAAACGAGATGAATACACCGCCATCTATCGAAGTTAAAAGATTTTTTTGGCAGTCCCCATAGTCGCTTCTTACATCACCCACGGGACTTTCTCTTTTGAAATTGGGTGATGGGTTCTCTTACTTACTCTGTTTTGTTACTTACTTTGTTACAAGTTTCCCCTATTTATTGTTATTATATTTGCTTTTTCTCGCTGGTTTGCAAGTGTGTATTGGCTTACCAACATTATTATTGTTTCCAAGCCTTGGCATCTCTCTGTCTGTTGGTCACAAAAATATCATCATAAATATTTCATATAGGTAGGTACATTTGGTTTCGCTATTATAATATACAGTTAGCCCAATACGGACGATAAGTACAAATTTACATATGCGATAACTGGTAAGGCGAGGCTAAGGGACCTCTTTAAGAAAGTGTTGGGGTTGTTGGGGTCACTTTGTTGGTTTTAGTTTGGGGAGTAAAATTGGAGGCCAACTATTGTTTATATAAGACGTTTGTATACGTGTAAAGGAATTAAAATAAGGCTGCAGTACAAATGGTTCGGCTTGAAGGAGTCTTGTCTTGGCTTTTCGAGCGTGGGCTCGTAAAGAATACATGGCTGAAATAACAGCATATTGCTAATGCTAAGCTGAGTTTTGTTTAATTACTAGCTGGACCCCTTTTTATTGGTTACGAGACAGGCATTCCATACAGGGGTGACAGAACATCTGCTTTTTGCAATCGTGGATAAATGTAGGTGATTATGACATCCAAATACAATGAGATGTAATGTGTGATCGATCGTAGCCCTTGCTTTTATATAAAAATGCACGGCGGCTTGCGCATTATGAGAAAAGTCATGTGTGCGACTTAAAAGATATCGATATCGTTGATGTAATGCACAACCCAAGAAGTAAGTCGTAGGGCCAATGGGACATAACACTGATTATTCTATTGTGCTCATTTTCGTCTCGTCATATCGAGGGTAAACGATGAAAATTAGTGTTTGCTCTCTGAGCAATATTAAACGTTGTAGCTCAGCGCTTAATATTTCTGACGGTTCCGTGTCGCAGTAGCTTAGCAAAGAGTTGCGGTGCTGAGGGCCGCGAGTTCAAATCCCGGACGGAACATGTATTTGTATGACTTACAAACAATTGTTCCGGGTCTGGATGTTTGTCCGTGTGAAATTTATTCTTTTAAACTGCTTCTACGATACAGGAGAAAATCCTACTGTGGGGGTAACGTATTAAAAAAAAAAGATAAAGATAAAGGGTTACCATTTGTTAAACTGCAATAAAAGAAGTACTTTTAGATTTTAATAATATATTTTTTTATTGTAATGAGTTTACTTTTATTCAGAAACTAAAAAATTCTTTATCCTATCCTATCTATCTATCTCTATGTGTTTTCTTTTGGTTCTAAAGATTCCTTTCTTGTTGCAGTGTCGTCAGAGGCCCTAGACCGATCGAGGCTTGCGCGCGAACGACGCGAGGCCGAACAGAGGAAGAGGCTGGACGAGCTCCGCGCGCACGCTGCAGCTGCTCAGGCTCAGCGCGAGAAGCGCGACGAGGAGCGTCGCCGCAGACAGGCTGAGCAGCGAGCGAGGGACGACGACAGGCGACAACAGGTAGGTTGGACCTATAGACAGGTGCTATACAGCATGTTCCTCCAGACCCACTCGTTTCCTTTGTTAGTTTGGTAGTTTCATCGATGAGAAGGCAGGTGTGAGGGTGCTTGGGAAGCGAGGGAGCTTACCTTTTAAATTTAATTTGTGCTGCGTTACAAAATTATAAGTAATTACACGGAATTATTGTAGTTTAATGTTACTCTGTTTCGTATGGTGAGTGTAGAGAACCGGGGACCCTTTTTACTGGAAACGAGGCATTCCATCTTAGTTCTCAAGGGTGACAGCGCATCTGCATTTCGATTCTTAATCGAGGATCGATGTAGATGTCTATGGGCAACAGCATCCACCTATCAACAGTTGGATTGTGTGCTCGTCTGTCACCCTCATTCTATAAAATGGCACTCGTTTTCAAAAACTCGTTTCTTTTGATAGTTTGATAGTGGCATCGATGAGGAGCGTTAGTAAAAAGTGGGTGAGTTATATCGACTTGACTTGACAGGTGAGAGTGCCTGGGAAGTCAGTGAACTTACGACACGCGATTGTCTTTTAAATTTTAATAATTTTAGTTTTGTAAAGCATTATAAAATTAATAGAAATTACACGGAATTGATCTATTGTAAATATTTTCTTCGTAGTCAAAACTGAATTCATTTTATTTCCCCATACAAAGTAATTTTACGTATTTCATCGCGATTAATTTATTTTCTTGATACCCGATGTTTCGGGTATCGGGAAGTTGAGTGGTGCGGAAGTTAAATTAAACGCGATAAAATAATATGTAAAATTCGTTTTATCAAATGTCTAGATTATTCATGTAAATATCAAATATATCATTAAACACAATCTACAGCAGTTCAATAAAAGTAGGACAGCCTGTATATAAGCAGGCTAATGACTCTCACCAATGAATTTGTATTAACAGGCCGAGCAGCGGGTGAAGGAAAACGACAGGAGGCTGCAGGTGCGTAATGATGACCCAACAGCATATGTCCCTGCAGGGTAAACCTTGCTTTTAGAGGAGGCGACAAGCGTAATCTGTGTGTGCGCGCTTAATGAGGTAGAATTTAGTTACTTTTTAAGCATGGGAGCTAGCAAGCTGTATTGATCGCTGGCTTTACATATATCTCGAGTGCTAGTGAGTGAAGGTAGGCAAGCTCTTTTGGCTCAATCAAGACAGTGCAGAGGTGCTCAAGTTTAGATATAAAGAGGTCATCAACAGGTAGGGTAGATGTATAACCAAAAATTTATAACCGTAGTTATTGTAGAAGTACAAAAAAAGTACACGTTAAATTTTATGCATAGGTTTATAATTAAAAGGTAGCTCAGGCATCCTACTGCCTCCGATCTTATCGCATTTAAGCGTTATAAATGGCACTGGTAGACTAGAATGAAGATATGCCTACATGCTGCGCGTAGATACATTTGTGCGCAGTTTGATAATCCGCTAATATACCGAAGTTGTCGCCGTTTAAAAAAATACCTAGTAGAACATCATCATTATTATCATTTTTAGACTAGACTGCACTCCTTAACACCTAAGTCTACATTATGTCGCTGTATGTTAATAGGGGTAGCTCATGAGATAGTCGCTCGCTAGAAATTCGCAGTAAGCAAGGAACTTAGGCTCTATCTGCCGGCATTAATGAAATAGCTAATTGCAATGTAAATACTAATTTACTACGTGATCAGCGGTGATGGGAAATATCGTGAGGAAACATGTAAGTCTTGGGAATAACTATATATTCCGAAGACGTGTGAAGTCAACGCGCAGTTGAGCAGTGCTGCGAATGAATTACTCAACAACCCTTTCATAAACGAAACGAAGTATGGCCTACTTTTACATAAATAAAACAATAATAAGCGTCACGTTTGCAATCCCCGAGGAGATAGGCAGAGTCCACAGATCAGCAAGCTACTCCCGCCACAAAATATGGTTTTTATGGAACAGTGGGAACGAAGTAGTAGGTGGCTAGCCTGTCGCCTACACAATCACAACCCCAATATCCCATTAGTCGTCACCTTTTACGACATGCTAGGCAAGTAATGCAGTTTGTATAGTATGTGCCAAATCGATTGAGAAAAACGGACAATGACCTTTCGGTCGTTTAACCAGGGGTTACAAACCTTCAATATATAGGCACATTTTATATGTAGTACTTTCTTTATTTATAATGATTTTTTTATAATGATTGATATAATATATATTTATTAACTATTATTAAAAAGTTATGTGAAAGATCGCTGTAGAAGAAAAATCATCTATTGTTATAAAGTACTTTATTCATTTAACAACAAAAAACATTAATTTATAACACATATAAAGATTCGAGTGATAACGACACCGAATAAGTACGTACTTATGCAAAAGATAAAACTTTATTTTTAATATTATATAAGAACTTTATTTTTATTCGGTGCAATCATCACTCGTATCTTCACTTGATGAACTATCTGTAACATTAATTATAAAGCGATCTGCAGTTTGGTCAATTCTATCATCCATGCCACGCATTTTTTGTTCAACCTTAAGGACATGCTGAACACAGTTTTTCCATTTATCTGGCGTGATTTGAGTTAAACCATCTTTAAGTAAATTTTTAACATCTTTTAACTTGAAAGTTGTATTTTTTCGTGCAACGTACCCTTTCACATCTGCCCACACAAGTTCAATGGGGTTAAGCTCACAGTGATAAGGAGGTAACCTTACCACTGTGATGCTTTTTTCTTTTGCCATCTCGTCGGTGACGTAACTTCGATAGTTATCTTTAACTGCCTTTATTTTTTCCATTAAGTGGGTCTTTGTGTCCGAGGGCACGTATGCGATCTGTTTAGATTCTAGCCATTCCTGCATATTTTGTTTCCGCCAAGACATTGTTGGGGTTTTTTCTAAACGTCTGGAGTGGTAACTAGCGTTATCCATAACTATGACATCGCCGCTTTGCAGTTTTTCTATTACTTTTCTAAACCAGTCCTCGAAATGGAGAGCGTCCATACTCTCATGGTAGTCACCAGTAGATGATGATTCAAATACCCAATCACATCCCTCCAAAAAGCCATTTTCATTGCCAACGTGTACAACTATTAATCGCTTTCCTTTACCCGAAGGGGCTTTCGCGCCAGTAGAGTAGCCTTCTAACCGTGATTGACGAGAAGATTCAATTGTGGTGTCTTCCCATACCTTTCCCATAGTATGACCTGCGTTAATCCATGTTTCGTCAAGGTAAAAAATGTTACGTCCCTCGTTTCTTAATATTTGTATTTCTCTCAAATATCTGGTACGCCACAGAACTATCTCTGGGCGATCTATTAGACCACTTTTTCTGTTTCTCTTTATATATTTGAATTTTAAATGGCGCAACACACGTCGCAGGGAAGTTTTGCTCAAGTTTGGCAACTGGTCATCTTGATTTATACTGAGCAAAATTTTGTCTAAAGTCGGTAATTCTCCTGCAAGAAAGAACTGATGCACTTTCGCTCTTATAGCCGATTTATCAAAATCGTCCAACTTGTCAATTACAGACTTTTTTCTTTTATTAATTATTCCCTTTTCTGGTATTTTATGGGAATCTCTATACACGCTTAATACGCGATATATAGTGCTCTTGCTGACTCCTGAGATCTCCGAAACCTTTTCTACCATATTAACGTTTGAAGGATACACGTCTTCGGGCCAGGTGTTTTTGACATATTTGTATACATTAATGATAATCTTTTGTTCCCCGACCGACAAAGTGGTAGGTTTTCTCTTTTTTACTGGTGACGTTAAAGGTGCTCCAGAAGATGGGCCTGTAAATAAATGACAAAAATATACTACCATAGTACTACATCACATAAATACATATTGTTTTAGAAAATAAATACCACATGGTCACATAAAAAGAGCGCTTTAAGAAATAGAAAGGCTACGTCGTCGCATTTGTACCTATTTGTACGTACCTGCTACGTTTATTATGGGTCGGCGACGTCTCTTTCCACTTGATGTTGAAGGACCGGGTCCTTCACCAAATTCTCCTGAACTCATGTCGATTTAGTAACGACCGTCACAGTAAAACTAATATAACAGATTCAAAAAACAAAAACTTAACGATATAACAAATTTAACAGTAAAAACTCAACTAAAACAATGCAATGAATGCTATGAATTACCCGAGACGTACACACGCAAGCGCTATCCGAACACGAATGAAAACAAAATGGCGGACCGGCCCAAAAAAGGTGACGCATCTCTGGCTGCCATTGTCACGTTTCTTTTAGAACGAACTGACGTAACGCGCGTTTTGTTTATTTTAAAGGGATGAATTTGCAAAAGCTCAATATGGTGATTATATTGCTTCAAATATTTTTTTAATATGAAACTGTTATTAAATGAATTGCTGCGTTACTTACCATAAATTGAAATATAAAATATAACACATTTTTCGCGATGTACCGTAAGATTTTACTATGTTTATAGGAACCACAGACAATATTATTTAAGAAACAAAAAAACAAAACATATGTGCTGACCTAGAAGTGGGAATAATATCAATATTTAAATATTGTTATCACATCTAAATTGAGATTTTGTAAGTTACGCCTTTTGACACTCGGCTCATATCTGAGGTCATTGTCCGTTTTTCTCAATCGATATGGCACATACTATAGGTAATGTGCATGCGGGTAATAAGGCCTGTAGGCTAATAAGCCCTAAGTAACAAAAATCGTATTTATAATAACCGCATTCGCTTAAGGAGATAATAGACTCCTATTGCACAATCGTACAAGTTAGCCAAGCAAGTTAGCAAGTTCTCCCGCGTCCTGCCACCAGAGTTGCATTATTTATCATAAGATACGACCGCACTGCACCAATAATAAAAATCTGTCCTAATAAATCGTAGGTATGTTTTGTATATTACACGTAGCTATCTAAAATCGTAATCTTTATATTATATTTATGAATAAACTGTTGATCTTGAAGATTTGAGTCACGTATCGTGGTAAATTTTTTATTGATTTAGGTTTTCTTAAATACTTGGTCGGTGGTTATTAAGGCCTACTAAATTTCACCATAGGCCTTTTTATACTCCTTTGTTTTTGTGTTTGTGTGTTTTGTTGTGTCCTTGTGTCGTTTTTTTGTTTTATTATGTATAATTTTATATCACTTAAAATATTATAAATGCAAATAAATCCTACGCGTTTATTATTAAACTAATGTCGTAGTCAGAAAAAGGCCTGGTTTCAGCTCTCCAAATAGTGCAAAAACAAAGCGTGTCGAAGAATTAAGGCTTTGACATTAGAAGCTATTAAATTACGTGTAAATTATTGGTCCTGCGCCTAAACTCTCTCAGACCGTGTCGGATTTATATTTGATGATTGTGAGGGAATAGAGAGTGCACCTGTGTTTGCGCATACATTCGGATACTATAATTCTGTACTGTGCTGATAGGCTAGTCTCTGTTGAGACTGGCCGCTGTGACAGAAATTTGGTTGGGAGGACACTCAACCCAACCATAAACCAAATTTTCAACTCAACCTAACACTCAACTCCACTCGAGACACAACCGACGCACTGATGATAATCACGATGAGTGAGTTTGGTTGTCAGTTTGTTCATCATTATACTAATGACTTTAAGTACTGTTAGGCGGGGCAATTTTTTTGTAGAATTTTAAGTCTTCATTGCTGCATTCATTTGATTATTGATCACAAATATTAAATATATTACGTATAAATTGATTATTTGAGTTCGTTAAAGCAGTGTAGACCTTATTATCCTACCATAGTAAAATAATGCCTACTAGCAAGGTTTTTAGAAATGCTTAATTTTGTTTTTTCTTTATGGCAAATGTTAAATTTAATGTCCTCCAGACCGAATTTCGGTCACGGCTGTCAGTTTCAACGGAGACTAACCATCGGCGCAGGACAGGATTATAGTACACAAGTGTATGCGCAAGCACAGGTGCACTCCCTCCCTCACTCTCATAGTCCGATGGGACGGTAAACCGACACGACCGTAGAGTGATCAGGCGCAGGACCAACGGCTTTATGTGCTTTCCGAGGCACGGGGGTGAGACACTACCAGCTTCCTGACTCCGGGCAGATACTGAGAATTTCTTGATGGTAAAACTCCGTAACTGATTTTTTACAATTATTACAAATGTTACAATCATTCGTTCATACTTTGTAGAAACAGTACTAAACTAATGATTTTTATTAAAATCTGTGGACCAAATTAGATATTTCTGGTTTTATTTTCGATTTTCCCTTAGCTAGGCCTTATTACCCGCAGGTACCGTATATTCTTCTTTATTATAAGTTGCACATAAATTTGGGACCTATAAATCCCAGCCCACGTAGGTAAAACTTTATAAATTTAATGTTATATACATATAACTGTTACTTAATAAACCTTAACACTAAGGTCCTATCGCAAGGTAAGTATCTCGGACCTCGTTCGTGGATTCCAAAGGCGGCTACGCTGACCTTAGCTCTGTTCATTTGCGGACATAACGCTCGATTTCTTGGCATGATTAGTTGTGCCAAGTAAAGCTATTTTATTACTTAGATCTAAGATTGAAAATATCTTAGGATTGTGACGCATAGAACAACTATTTTAAAATGAGTTTCATTAGATAGTTTTATTTGAAACTGAGGTACAAAATCATTCGGTGTATGCGTAGCTCCCATATGTAGTTCGACACACAAAGGTATATTAAGAAGCGTGAATATTAATGAACATAACGAAATTTTGGAACGAAGTTCTTTATCGGACGGTACGAATTTGGCGGATGGGGGCTAGGCGAGAAAAAGTGTAAGATTTTTCCGTCACGACTCCTGACGTAGTGTAGACGGCCTTGGAGTTATAAGGAAGTGAGATGGAATAATATCCATCTCCCTCGCACTGTTTCTTATCTTGCCATGAAAGAAATATAATTCTATTTTAAATGACGCTTGGCGCTTGGGCGGTGCTGCAGTCCCTTCAGCGGTGCCAATTTGACTGTCGGTATATCGAAGTGCTGAAGTGCTTGTACAGTAGGGCTACGATGGCTATCCGAGTGCAGAACCAGAGTACGAAACCTATCCAATTGCAGAGAGGTGTAAGACAGGGTGACGTCATATCCCCGAAACTCTTCACCGCTGCATTGGAAGACGTTTTCAAGCTTCTTGACTGGAAAGGATACGGTATCAACATCAATGGCGAGTACACCACTCACATTCGATTTGCCGACGATATAGTCCTTATGACAGAATCGCTGGAGGACCTAAGCACTATGCTCAATGACCTCAATAGTGCTTCTCAACAGATAGGTCTTAAGATGAACACGGGTAAAACAAAGATCATCTTTAATGTCCATGTCACACCTATGCCGGTAGTTGTTGGGAGCACTAAGCTCGAAGTTGTTGACGAGTATGTTTACCTGGGATAAATAGTCCGACTAGGTAAGTCCAACTTCGACCGAGAGGTCAATCGACGGATTCAACTCGGTTGGGCAGCGTTCGGGAAATTACGGCACATCTTCTCGTCAGGTATACCTCAAAACTTGAAAACGAGACTGTATAACCAGTGCGTGTTGCCAGTGATGACATACGGAACTGAGACGTGGACCTTCACTGCTGGCCGGATGAGGAAGCTCAAGGTCGCTCAGCGAGCTATGGAGAGAGCTATGCTCGGAGTTTCTCTGCGTGATAAACTCAGAAATGAGGATATCCGCAGTAGAACCAGAGTGACCGACATAGCCCAACGGATTAGTAAGCTGAAGTGGCAATGGGCCGACCATATAGCTCGAAGAACTGACAACCGATGGGGAAAAAAGGTTCTCGAGTGGCAGCCGCAGGCGAAGTGTTGGGCGTCCCCCCACTAGATGGAGTGACGACCTGGTAAGATGTGCAGGAAGTCGATGGATGCAGGTGGCTCAGGACCGTTCTTTGTGGCATTCCTTGGGGGAGGCCTATGTTCAGCAGTGGACTTGTGAAGGGCTGTAATGGATGAAATGACGCTTAATTTTAATAGACGCTAGTAATTAATTTATTTCTATTTGTTAATTAATAATATAATACGTTTATCAATAATAATATACTACGAAAGGAACTTCGTTCCAACTGAGTGTTCTACGACACTCACGTATGTTTTTTTTTATTAATAACATATAACAGTAAGTAAAATATAGCGATATAATAGTAACATGTTAGTTGTATATTTAAAGCATTTTAATAAACGTAATTCTTGACGCAGGAACACATATTTGTCAACAACTTCAAACATAGCCCCATCAACTACCGGTGTAGATATTATAATATGGGCAATGTCTTAATAAATATCGGGCCAAGAGAATTCAGCCAGTCCGTACACTTATTACTTTTGTCATTTCAACGAACAGAACTAATACTAGTCATCATTGTGATTGTGAAGACCTCAGACCAACATAGAAAGAAAGATGGAGCGCTGGGTACATTTCAAGTGACGCAAAAGCCAAGCCACAATCATGCTCAATTGATTGTAAGAACACACACTCATTAGGTGCATATATTTTTGTTCAGCTGTGAACATTTACGGGCTTATAAAGAGAGAGAGAAGAAAGGTGTGTTCAAATGCGTGTCAGGAAGTTAATATGCTTAATGGTATGAGAGGACGACTCATTGTCGAAAGTTGCGAGTGAATGTTTTGTTCATTATAAATTTTTAAGAAACGAACCAAAAAGATCATAAAGTACAGTTTTGGATTCCGGAAACTCCGGATATTCCGGAAAAATGTTAATTTTGAAATAATTTCTTTTTTTGTAAATTTGTATGGGATTAGGAATTAGTATTTTTAGGGTTCCGTACCTCAAAAGGAAAAAACGGAACCCTTATAGGATCACTTTCTTGTCCGTCTGTCTGTCTGTCTGTCTGTCTGTCAAGACCCTTTTTCTCAGGAACGCGTAGAGGTATCAAGCTGAAATTTATATCAAATACTCAAGTCTACTGTCCCTTGGAGCTGTGAAAAAATCAAACTTCTAAGCCTACGCAATCAAAAGATACAGCCGTTTATGCCGCAAATTTTCGATATTCGCAAGGGAATCAAAAGTCAAAACCTACAGGGTACTTCCCGTGAACTGAGAATCTTAAAATTTGGCACGAAGCAACGTATTATAGCACAGATAAAGGAAAAATTGCGAAAAGCATAAATTTTTAGTTACATCACATAATAAAAATATTTTTAATAATTTTAAACTCATATACCTACGGCTTTGTTCGGAACCCTCGGTGCGCGAGTTCGACTCGCACTTGGCCGGTTTTTTTTTTCATCGAACAACTATAGAGTTGATAACTAAAGAGTTATTAGTATTTAAATGTACCTAGCATAACTAATTTTCCCTGAAGCAAGTATGCACTAGTTATAAGGGTCTGATCCTATCATTAAATAAATTAGATTACGTAGTTCCATTAGTCCGTAATAAATTTTCACTATCGTATGCCACCGTAACTGTTATGCAGTGGAAAGGAGAAAGTAGCTACGTTGCTACCGAGATGGCGTACCGAGTTTGAACGTTCGCCTTAACATTCTAGAAAGATTTATTATGTAAGTAACAATTGTTACACACTTCATAACGAAAATGTAGGCTTGACAGCGGGCCTGTTTACCTTAGGGCTTAGCGAATTTATAACCGAAGTCTTCCTGTAACAAATATCAACTAAAAATAAAATAACTTCGGCTGCCAACCGGCTCGTCGAACGCAACAATTATAGCAAATATGCACTCTATGAGCAATCTATTTAGAGGGCCTATGCTTAGCGGTAGATTTTTTTTTTGCCGTATCGGTATAAATAATTGTCTTCGTTGCCTCGATCGATTTTACATATATCAATACTGCTTTCGAATGTACTTACACGCTTGCATAAGCCTTGGAGCCACTAATTACTATATCTAGACTTATTATGATTAGTCATTACAGTTTTTCAAAAGTTCGCTGTTGAACATAGCGACTCCCCCTATGGATTTTGCCATAGTTGCCACGCAACCGCCGTTTTTTTGTTTGGTTGTTACCAAACAGATGCTGCTACCCGTCTACTGTTTCAGTTCTCTGCCACCCTTCTCCCACGAGATGATATGAAGTAGGTGGATATTCGTACGCGGCCACTACACAGGTGTGCTACAACTAACAACTGAAAAGTTATAATCGGTGATCGTTACGTTAAATTAAACTAAGTTTGTACAAAAAGGGTAATTATAATATTAAGGAATGTATGGGATGATAATAACTCTTGGGAATGAGGTGATCGCTACCAGGCTATTTCTAAATTGTTTTGTTTTTAATTGTGTAACACATACATATTGTAAGCTGTTTTTTTTAAAGTCCCGCTGGGTTTCTTGCTGGTTCTTCCCAGGACAGGGGTTTTTTTCGAACCAGTGGTAATTTAAACAAGAGTGACTTTTAATAAGTATTATTTATAATCGACATTGAATAAAAAAGTTTCTGTTTCTGTTATTGGTCAAAATTGATTGACCTCCATCACAACTAAATTAATTATTTTTGAGTAAGTGACTGTGGCATATAGAAATTACTTTCATTACATACTCGATTAAGAATCAAAATGCATATGCTTTGTCACGCCTGAGGACCAATATGGAATGCCTCGTTATCAGTAAAAACGGTCTGTGTTTCTCGTAACTCACCACACATAATAGTATTATGTTGCTGTCCAAAAGTCTACGTGTTTGAGTGATCATATGATCCAAGAAACAATGCATTGCAGACGTTACGTAGTAGAGCCATGCTGCAGCTATAATGTGATTGCAGCATGAATGGGTCGGCTCAACCGGGGTAGGACCACGCTTTCACAGAATACCAGCGTAAAACAACAGCTAAATGCTGCTGTTTCGTGTTCTGAGGAAACGAAGCATTCCATCTCAGTTCTTAGGAGTGACAACGAATCTGCATTTTGATTATTAATTGAGAATAAATGTAGATGTCTATGGGCCACAGCATCCATTTATCATCAGGTGGACTCTGGGCTCGTTCGTCATCCTTATTCTATAAAATAAAGACCTCAAATTTCTAATTCAGGTTAAGACTCTTGTTAAAATATACGTCGTGATAGTCCTCTGGTTATCTAATATTTTCTTTTCATCTGCAATACACCATCTGTCTGTGGATGCAATTAGAGCCTCTCGATTGCATTGCTAAAATTAACACATTTTACCGCACGTAAGCGTTGAGTACCTCTATCCGCTCGAATCAAATTTGCATCGTATCGCTGATCTACCAATGTGTTAATTAGGGTTGCCACCTTTTTATTGAACTAATATAGTATTTGTCCCAAAAAAGATGCAAAAATATAGTGCATTTGAAAAACTGAGAAGTAAAAAATTACACATTTATTTTTAATCAATGTATATTTTTCCATAAATATGTATATCTGTTATTGCTCGTCGGTTTGGTCATCAATGATCTTTAAAATACTTATAGAAATCTGAGCAATTTAAATTCATATTAAAATTTACCTATATAAAAATCGGGCGGCATTCATCGACAAATTATTGACAGTTAAACGAATGCGCTTCGTTCTAAAATTCCCCATGCTGCGCTGCGGGTGCGTTTCAGACTTTCAGTCATAGTTAAAAAACGCGACAGTTGAATTAGGAATGAAAATATACTATTTATCGTACTATATTTTTTTTAGTACAATTGACTGAAATATAATACTATGCTATATATTATAGTACGGGTGGCAACCCTAGTGTTAATTCATTACGGCGTGCAAAAGAGGAAGTGCAAGTTAGGTCTTGCAAAATAGTAAATAATACAAGTCACATTCCAAGCGGTTTTCTATACTAAGTGTGCTTAATTCGTCGTAGCTTATATATATGACCGGATAGTAAATAGTAATTTTTGTACTATGCTCGCAAAGAATACTAATGTGGTAAGTTAATACTAATACCAGTGAAATAGCAGCATAATGTTGCTGTGCTTGGTTACTATTAACGGAGCGTTCATCTTGGTCCTCAGGTGTAACAACGTATCTGCATTTAGTTTCATAATCGAGCATAGTTACGTGTCTATGAACAACAGCATCCACTTACCATCAGGTGGACTATGTTCTCGTTTGTCATCTTACGTCACCAAAAATATTGAGCCCAGAAAAATGTCTGAGGGTAGTTGAAATTATTGATTAAACGTAGCAGTGGCTTATTACATCTCTTAGTTTCTCTCCAATAGACTTCTGGCCATTAATCACAATGCCCAGCAGTCTACTGGACAGAAACAAAATGGTAATAAAATTTTTAATGTCGCAACGTAACGGCGTAAGAGAAACGATATCTTGCCGTGGGGATGGATAAAGGGAACCGAGGGAAACCGTAACAGGAGATGGACAGCACCATCTTCCCGATAACAACTGAAAATAGTAAAAAAAACTGTGGTTGCCAAACCATCTGCCTAGAGTGGCTGATATGGTAGATATCTTTCCATGAGGCTATATATGTTTAATAATGGGAATGAATGTGAACATTCTTCCGGTCCCAAAATCTCGGGAGGCCTGTTATAAATGAGACGTAATGTAGGTCGTATATTACTTAACTAGCTGTGCCCACGACTTCGCATACAATAATTTTTGTATCCCTATTTGAATATGATTTTGTAAACAATTTCATGGGATTTTTTTGTGCTGAACCCTAATTCTATAACAAAAGCTTAAGTTACTCCTTATAACATTAGCTATCTGCCAGTGAAAATACTGTTAAAATCGTTTCAGTCGTGACAGACAAAAATGTGTTTTTTTTTTTGTTAAAAGCACCGCATATATTTTTATATGCATTTAGTAAAACGCTGTTATTTTAATATTACAAACAGACTCTTCAATTTTATTTATTTGTATAGATAGAAAACACTTACTACCGAATTCTAAACGATTTAGTTGAGAATTGCTTTTCGTATAAAATGGACTTGGCCGCGATACATCGAATCAAGCGTAACAACACTACGGCACCTTAATCGTGAAATTCTTTGCATTATAATGGAAATGAACGTCACGCCTTACCGCGAGAGCCGAGTCAACAGTGACATCACCGCGCAAGGACGCGTTTGCGTAACGCTTGCGCATTCACCGGCTCGCGGACGAATAGTAGATTGGCCATGCGAATCGCATATACGTTTATATCATTCGAATCGCTCGCCATGACGTTACAGCATCTTCTCCATCCGCTATAAAGGTCACTGGTGGAATGGCCCTCTTCTATTGTTGGGTGTGCCATTATTCATTACCCATTGACGATCGAATCACTTGGTCGCATACAGCGCAGAGCGGTTCGAATCGTCGACGACAGAGTTGTCTCGGATCAGTTTGACTCACTGGAAGGAGTGAGTGAGGAGAAGGAGGAGAAACGGTGCATCTCATCGCATCGCATCTACAATGGAGAGTGCTTAGAGGAATTTTTCGGACTAATTCCAGCCGCTCAGTTTCACCATCGCACATCGCGACAAAACTCGCCATACCATCTGAATGATTGCCGGTTCACCACTGTGCGATTTACTAGATGTTTTCTTCCACGCACAACTTTCGTGTAAAATCGACTACCGATTCGACTTGGAAACCTTCAAGAAAAGAGCGTACTCTTTTTTCTTTTTTTTTCCTTTCTTTTAAAAAAAAAGCGTTACCCTTACACTAGGATTTTCTCCTGTATCCTGGAGGCAGTTTACAAACATAGATTGCACGAGGACAAACATCCACACCCGGAACAATTATTTGTAGACTAAACATATACTTGTTCTGTGCGGAATTCGCACCCGCGACCCCTAACGCAACAAATTATTGCTAAACCACTGCGCCACGGAGCCGTCAAAAGCAATGCATCTGCAATACCCCTGGTGTTGCAGTTGTTCATGGGCGACGGTAGTCACTTACCATCAGGTGAGCCGCGTTTGCCCCATCTTATAAAAAAGGAACCCTTCGAACTTGTTTGGCCTTTCACGCTTCTTCCAGTTTAATTTTTGATCCTTTCTTCGCTGTTTCGCAGACTGGATGGTTATATCGTCATTTGTCTGAAGCCGTAAGATTCTTCTGGCATTTCCTATACTCGAACCTTATACACCCGTGGGACGAAATAACACAATAGATTTTTAACACTGCTACATGCTGTAGCACTAAAAAGAATTCATCCCATCTTCATTTCCTATCCGGATATCGTGAAACATGACAGGAGAAAATGTCGGAAATGCGACTCGCCTATTTCAAACGGATTTTTTTCTTCAGAAAAACCCATTTACTGATTTTAGCTCGATCCAGAATTTGAACCCGGGACTTCTTGATCAGCAATTAAGACCACTAGATCAACGAGGCTTCTTTCTGTCCATTCTTGGTTTGTTTGGATGCAAACCATGTCCTTTGAGTCTATAGTAACTGAACTCTCAATTCAACTCGACAATATATAATTTGTATATTTTTAAATAATATATATAAATTAATATATAAAATGAGGAAAGAGTGACAAAGCAAATTTATGTTGCAGAGGTGAATGGCAGAGTCGGGAAGGGTCGCCCTAGGCGAAAGTTTATCGACCAAATTGGCGATATATTGAAAATGGGCCAAATTAAGAGTACCTTTAACCGACGAGCGTGTATGCGTAGGTATATGGATGTGGAGGAAGCGAGAGAGGTGTGTCAGGATCGTGCCAAATGGAATTCCATAGTCTCTGCCTACCCCTCTGGGTGACAGGCGTGAGTGTTTATGTTATGTTTAAATAATATATATATATATATATATATATATATATATATATATATACAACGTGTAACAAAAACCCTGTAGTTCCCTTTAAGTGCGTTATCAGAGTAATATGTCACTTAGTACAATTCAACGGACACCCTAAATTATTGACGATATTCTAATATCGTCAATAATTTAGAGAGTGTCACGACTTTATTCTTTGGCGCTAAATGCTAATTAATAAAAAGAGTAAATGGTAATTAAACAAAAGAGTGACTTTCAATAAGTATTATTTATAATCTATATTGAATAAAAAAGTTTCTGTTTCTGCTATATTTGAACGAAAACAGCAACAAAAAACTGTTACAGAGTCAAATTCTTTCTCAATAATCACTATTATTAATTTCGAATACTAATAATTTTATTACTGAGTTACTTTTGCTTTGAGATTGTCAATTGTCATTCGATCCACGGACAAGGTTAGACACCGTCTACATCCAATCATATTCGACTGTAAACATTATATTTTACGACATATTTTAAACTTATAGCATTAATAATATAATAATTAACCATTTATTATCTAGCAGGCAAATAAGGCGTGGCAGTTTGCCATTACTAGTACCATTACAGACCAAAGATTGCCCCATTGGGGGATATTTGCCACAGGCAAACGGGTTAGCAACCACAGTTGTTATTTTTATGAGGAAGATGCTGCTGTCCATCTTCTGATGATTTAGTTCCCCTCTGTCGCCTTTTAAGACAACCACGGGATGATATGGGAGAATGGATATTCTTACTGCGTCACTATACGGTCAAATCTACCATTACTATTGTGGTAGAGCCATACTGCAGCCATATTAATAGTATAGTTGTAGCACGAATGGGTCGGCTCGACCGGGGACGGACCAGGCTCTCACAGAATACTAGCGTTAAATAGCAGCTTAACACTGCTGTGTTTCGTATGGTGAGTATAGAGAACCGGAGACCCTTTTTACTGGAAACGAGGCATTCCATCTTAGTCCTCACGGGTGACAACGCATCTCGCTAAATGTCTGTGGGCCACAGCAAACACTTACCATCAGGTGGACTGTGTGCCCGTTTGTCACTCTTATACTATTTAAAAAAACACTGTCCTATCAATACGCTTTAATGATATATGTTTGCCACTTTTGTAGACAGTTTTAAACTTTTTATTGATTAACATTATTAGACAGTTCAGACAGCAGACTGAATTCTGCGCAAAAGTAATCAAATACCGCTCATGTCAGTAGGTATTAATTAGTATTAATACGTATTAAAGAATGTCCTTATCAGTCAAACAACTTGTTCCGCTCGTTTTATAATTTCCCTTTTAAAACTTTACTGAAAATGTGGATTAAAGGCATGTTCATTATTTATTTTACACTCAGTTTTTCTGGCAATGTGCCACCTAACCTAACATTCATAGTTCATTAACCGTTTTGCTAATATCCGTGTTACT
This sequence comes from Parnassius glacialis, assembly GCA_033319125.1. NCBI lineage: Eukaryota > Metazoa > Arthropoda > Insecta > Lepidoptera > Papilionidae > Parnassius > Parnassius glacialis. The sequence continues at coordinate 31,936,791 of JAVANC010000025.1, forward strand.
TTACTATTAGGTCGTTGCTTATCCTAAACGGATAGAGGTGTGAATATAGAATCATAAGCTTATTAGTGCTACAAATACCTCGTGCTAAAGGAAAACAAACAGCATTGCAGCGCTTTCTTTGACGTCATAAAGAAAATTCATCCTACATAAAGTGGATTTAAAAACCTCATAGTGCTTGAAAAAAAATTTAATCTATTAAATGTACGCTGTACTTTATTCAGTTCGACGAAGATCTAACTTTAATTACTTGAATATGCTCCCTAAATCTTTTCAACCCTTTCCAACGTGGTAGAGCCACGCTGTATCTATATTATGGTTGTAGTGTGGGTCGGCTCGACCGGGGTAGGACCACACGCTCACAGAAAACCAGCGTAAAATAGTAGCTTAATGCTGCTGTTTCGTATGGTGAGTGTAGAGAACCGGAGATCCTTGTTACTGGAAACGAAGCATTCCATCTTAGTCCTCAAGGGTGACAACGCATCTGCATTTTGATTCTTAATAGAAGATAAGTGTAGATTTCTATGGGCCACAGCGTCCACTTACCGTCTGTGGACTGTGTGCTTGTTTGTCACCCTAGGTAGCTCAGGGCCATAGTTTGAGTGAGAGGCCTATGTACATATATACAACAGTGAACGAGTGATGGGACGTAAAGATGTGGGATCGAAAACATAGTGACGTTTAATAGCACATTTACGCTCAAAAATCAAAAATTCGAGAGCTTCTAATAAGAGAAAAGAAACGAATTCCATCTGCACGTTTAATTCATATTTTGTTTTCTCGGTAAACACTAAACACCCACGATACTCTATGGATTTAAATAGACTACAAAATACTTATCCTAGTTCAACTTTAATTTTCAACAATTTAAGGTCAAATTTCAACAGGTAAATATTAAATCCGTGTAATGACGATGTAAGAATATTCACCATCCCGTATAGTCCCGTGAGTGTTTGGCAACATCTTCCTGATCTCTCATTTATGGCAAGCCTTTCCACAACTCAAATGTACTTTTTTTTATAAAATAGGCGTGACAAACAAATTTGCAGTCTGCCTGATGGTAAGTGGATAGTGTAGCCCTATCCATGGACAACTGCCACGATTTTAAAATAAAGAGTACTACTCATGCGTTGTCACCTACATACTAGGTACTAGTCAGACTACGTCACGGTGTTACACACGTAAAGCCATCTCCGCACTGCGTCACAATGTATTTACTACTATAGTAATTGCATTTTTATTTTCACGTCACGCTGACATCCGCGTGGCCTTGTCATCAGTGTATTTAGTTTTTTTTTATACAAATAAGGTGGCCCAGGACCGTGCTTTGTGGCATTCTTTGGGGTAGGCCTATGCTCAGCTGTGGACTTGTGAAGGGCTGTAATGATGATGATGATGATACAAATGAGGATAACATGTTTTACTAGGTGGTAGGACTACATTTCTGCCTAGGAATATGTCTGGGTAGGTTTCTTTATTTTCTACCGACTTCAAAAAGAAGGAGGTACTCAATTCGACTGTGTTTTTTCTGTGTGAACCGGTTTCGATCTCTCTGACCAATAGTTTTTTTTTTATATAGTAGTATTAATAGTGTTTTTCACTTGTACAAAAATTTTATTTTCAAATTACAGTTATTTGTGTAGCCAAATATTAGCAAGATTATTTGCAGCTTGTTTTGACAGCACCAGTCAGGAGCACCTTTGCCAATGCCTTCCGATGCCCGTCAGGGTACTTAATATATTTAAAACTCAATGGATATACTTATATCCCCAGCCAACGGAGGCCAAAACATCCTCCAGGACTCTCCCCAAAAATTCTTCTATGAAATGCACGGAATGAGACCGTGTTTTGGACTGTCTAATGTCGCCAACACAAAAAACTTTTCAGGAGTTTGCAAAAGGTTGACAAAAGTTCATTAAAACATTTCATACGGTTGATGCTAAGTTTAACAATAAAACATAAGAACTTCCAGAATACATGGTATATGCTTAACTAGAGTAGGTACAGACAAATTTAACAACATAATCGAACAGTAGATAAGCCAGAAACATAATAACATGTGACAGCGCAATCGCAGAGTATACGAGTATTGTCCGCTGACCTACCTCAACGAATCATCAGTCGGCCTTTGCACCCACGCAAGAACCTATTATTCCTTCACTCACAATCATCAATAACTCGGAAGATGTACAGTCAGAACGCGGGTATTCCATTGATTAGTTAGGCTACACTATATTATCAAAAATTTGCTAATATATTACTAACAGCGTTCATCCGCCCCGGCACAACAGCGCCACCTACCGAGTCCAGATGTGAATCTAAACCAGCTAGGGATCCTTTCAAACACAAAAGATTTCATCAAAATCGTTCGAGGCGTTTTTGAGGATTAGCGAGACTAACCGAGTACCGGAACAAACTTGTGTCTGAAGTCGAGACTGTTGAACAAAATCTCAGATTGGGGGCGGCTAAATCTAGTCCAGTTCAATCCCCAGAAGACACAAGTTTGCGCGGTTACCGCTAAAAGGAACCCCTTTGTCGTGTCTTCTCAGTTTCAAGGCATTCCCCTTGCTGCTTTAGCTTAGCATCGGAATCCTCGGCGTCGACTCTCTCGACTCGGCCACTTGGAAGGGAAGGCCAAATTGGCCTTTTTTTTATAGGATAAGGGTGACAAACGAGCAAACAGTCCACCTGATGGTAAGTGGTTGCTGCGGCCCATAGACATCTACATCTATCCTCGTTTGCGAATCAAAATGCAGATGCGTTGTCACCCGTGAGGACTAAGATGGAATGCCTCATTTCCAGTAAAAAGGGCCTCCGGCCACCTGCACTCATCAAGCGAATCGCAAAGGTAAACCTTTACTTCACGCTGGTATTCTGTGAGGTCGTGGTACCACCCCGGTTCGAGCCGGCCCATCCGTGCGACAGCAAAAGCTGCCGCGTGGCTCTACCACTGTTAAAAAAGCCTCTAAAAAGCTTGGCGTGCTCAGCAGAGCGGGACAGTATTTCATACCGGCACACCGCCTGCAACTTTACATTGCGCAGGTTCGGCTTCACATGGAATACTGTTCCCATCTCTGGGCAGGGGCTCCCCAGTGCCAGCTCCTTCCACTTGACCGCATCCAGCGCAAGTACGGTTCGAATCGTCGACGATCGAGTTCTTTCTGATCGGATTGACTCACTGGCACTGCGTAGAGGTGTTACATCTCTTTGCGTAATTTATCGCATTTACCACATGGAGTGCTCTGAGGAATTGTTCGGACTGATTCCAGCCGCTCAATTTCACCATCGCACATCGCGACAAAACACGATACCATCCATACCATCTGGATGATTGAAGATCCACCACTATGCGATTTAGAAGATGTTTTCTTCTTCGCACTACTTTCTTGTGCAATCGATTACCACCAGCGATTTTTTCGGATTGATACGACTTAGGGACTTTCAAGAAAAGAGCCTACTCATTTTTAAAAGGCCGGCAACGCATCTGCAAGTCCCCTGGTGTTGCAGTTGTTCATGGGCGGCGGTAGTCACTTACCATCATGTGGGCCGCATGCTCAATTACCTAATAATCCTATAAAAAAAAACAGCAATTGATTTTTATAGCTTTGCTCTCTCGAACAGACCCATAAAATCAAATACACATATTCTCATATTAAAGTTTTGGACGTTTCTGAGAATTTTTTAATATAATATACAATATTTAGACTTTTTGAGGTTGCAATATTCAGGGCTTTTTTTATCATTCACTAATATTTTTTTTATAGAATAAAGGTGACAAACTAATATAATGACAGGCTGTGCGTTTGAATCTTAGTCCTGATATATATTCTGAACAGTGGTAGAGCCACGCGGCAGCTTTTGCTGTCGCACGGATGGGCCGGCTCGAACCGGGGTGGTACCACAACCTCACAGAATACCAGCGTGAAGTAGAGGTTTACCTCTGCGTTTCGCTTGGTGAGTGCAGGTGGCCGGAGGCCCTTTTTACTGGAAATGAGGCATTCCATCTTAGTCCTCACGGGTGACAACGCATCTGCATTTTGATTCGCAAACGAGGATATATGTAGATGTCTATGGGCCGCAGCAACCACTTACCATCAGGTGGACTATGTGCTCGTTTGTCACCTTTATCCTATAAAAAAAATATAGATTTGTTGATTTGAAGTTCATCGCATTTTGTCCATTGGGTTGCATGCAGTAGCCACTTAACATCTACCGTATTGTATATTCGTTTATCACTTAAATTGTATAAAAAAATTACTAATTTGCAACAAAAACTGACCCACTTGCCAAGATATGCTAATAATTAGTTACAGCAAGTAGATTGGACGGTCGAGTTGATAATAATAGGTCACCAATGATTGTTCAAGACAACTCGGCACACTGGGTGACCCGGCCGTGAGTTACATAACCTAGTACATACTTCAATTATGATTTAACGTGCGCATCTTGTACTTGAGCTATTGTAGGCGGACGACTGAAGTCAGATAACATCTAGCCAGTAATTTTTTGTTCGTACCTTCATTGCTATATATTAACAAACAGAATAAACAAAACAAACTTAACGTATTGATTACAATGGAAGGACAAAGAAATTTAAATATATATGTTTACGAAAGTAAAATGTAGAGAATCGACGACGACGAATTATACGTGGTAGAGCCATGCTGCAGCTATATTAGTAGTATAGTTGTAGCACGAATGGGTCGGCTCGACCGGGGAAGGACCACGCTCTCACAGAATACCAGCGTCAAATAGCAGCTTAACACTGCTGTGTTTCGTATGGTGAGTGTAGAGAACCGGAGACCCTTTTTACTGTAAAAGAGGCATTCCATCTTAGTCCTCACGGGTGACAACGCATCTGCATTTTGATTCGCACACGAGGATAAATGTAGATGTCTATGGGCCACAGCAGCCACTTACCATCAGGTGGACTGTGTGCTCGTTTGTCACCCTATCCTATAAAAAAAAAAACCTTTTACTGGAAGCGAATGGAATGCCCATCTTAGTTCTCAGGGGTAACAAAGCATTTGCATTATATGATAGATGTAGGTGTTAATGGGCCACAGCTTCCCCTTAGCATTAGGTGGACTGTGTGCTCGTTTGATACTCTCATTCCATAAACAAAAACCCTTTTTATGGGTAACGAGGCATTCTATCTTAGTCCTCAGGGTTTGAAACATGGCAATGATAAATGTGCCTAATTGTGACTTGGGTTCATAATCTCGTTGTGCAATATTGTTTACTTAAAAATGTAGAGATATATGACTAACTCGACAATCTCTTACCGTGCTATTAGATAAACCGTATAACGTCTAAACATCTCCAGCGTCCCCTCAACGTTTACGCGGAAATACCTCGGCGGTGGTTTGTACGCGGGTGTATTTTTAAAAGCGGCATTAAGGAGCTGAGACACAAATAACTCCTCTTCCTTTAGGATCGTCCGCATTCCAGTGTCCGGTCCGCGTCGATAATAGCGGGATAGCTTGATGATTATGAAAAGGTTAGGTTTTCAAAATTTTTTTTCATAATTTTAAAGTTTTATTGTTTACTTTAGCTGTTCTCCGTGATATCGTCCGCGCGGAATTTATTACGATTACATTTCAAGTGTTTTAATTTTATTGCGCGGAACCCTAATAATTTTTCTGCCAATTATCTGCCAGCGAAAGTCCACGTTAACATCGGTCCAAAAATTTCGGAGGTTAGCCAGAAAAAACAGACCGACTGACAGACAAAAATTTTAAAAATTATTTTATTGTTATATGTACTATCATATGCATTTACATTACAATACAATTTTATTTAATGTACATTTAAATAGCTGTTATTTTGACATTACGAATATACACCTTTTTTGGAACACTCACAATTATTTTTTTTTTATAGTAGTGTGTTTATCGACTACTCCTTGTCGTTTTATGGATGTCGTAAGAGGCGAAAGAATGAAAGAAACCAGGATATAGGCGGCAGCGTCTTTTATTATTTATTTTTTTAATTTCTTTCTAATAAGAACCGAAAAAAAATTGCATTGTGGCAATATACATATCCCCCTTATGCAATATTTGTTGAACATAAGTCGTTCAGCAGTAGATTAATAGTTTCTAATGAATGAATGTCGGTTATACTATACAGTAACTAGTGTTAATCATTTGACCTTTACGACATTATACTTGGCTTAGAATAACAATTCAACTTTGTTGACATGATTATATCTGAAACCTTCTATACTTATATGGGTGTGGGGGTGGATGTGTGTAGGTGTGTGTGTGTGTGGGTGGAGGGCGGCGTATTTTACATTATTAATTAATAATTAAATACACGATCTGTACTTTCGCAATGTTTGAAGTACTTACATACATTCTTATAAAACTGACATGCAGAATCAAAATTAACATCAACGATATCACTACATGCATTAAAATTTGATTCTTAGTCGAGGCTAAATGTCTATGAGTCACGGCATCCCCTTACCATCAGGTGGACTGTGTGCACGTTCGTTCTTCTATACATTTTATACATAAAAAAAAATATTAATTTATTTTGTCATATTATACCACTTTTGAGATAGCATTTTAAAAAGCCCAATCGAGAGGTGGTCGAAAAAAAAACTCAAATTTTGTTACCACTTTCAGGGTGATCTAAAATTACTTAAAAGGAAAATTACAGTGTATTTACATTACTTTTCTTGGCACAGGTCACATCTCGTTTCTAACAGGGATTTTGGAGCTTGGAAGACCCCACCGCGCTCTTTATGCGTTTCGACAGACTACATGTCCTCTGAATATTGTTTAATTTTTCAAACTTAATGTTAGCTATATATTTAATTAACCGTATCACTTACGATGTTTTCTTCTACCACTGAAACATATTAGTCACTAACCAACATTACGGCCATTTGTTTTGATCCTAGCGCGGGTCGACTTTGTTTGCGTACTGTGAATGCGTTTACCTCCTGAGCTGCCATGACATAACTATTACTATTATATACTATTAAAACTGGTGGTTAGGCAAATTGCGAGCACACAGTCTGAATATAAGTGGATGCTGTGGTTCATAGACATCTGCATTTATCCTCGATTAAGAATCAAAATGCAGATGCGTTGTCACCCGTGAGAACTGAGAAGGAATGCCTCGTTTCCAAAAAGGGTCTCCGGTTCTCTACACTCACCATATAAAACACAGCATGCAGCCATATTATATCTTCAGCGTGGAAAACGTAAACAATATTATGATAGAACGCATTTTTTGTCCTGTGACACATTCCATCTTAGTCCTCAATAGGTGATAGCGCATCTGTATCCTTCTTTATATGTACGTTGTACATGTAAATTAACTGCAGTGGCCACTTACCATCATCAGGTGGACTGTGAGTTCGTTTGTCACATCAATTTATTAAAAAAAGATTTTTATTTTAGATTGTCTATTTATGTCTCCAATTTGTACACAGGTAGAAGAACGCAAACGGGCGATATGGGAAGCGTCAGTATCGCGACGCGAAGCTTTGCTTCAACGAGAAAAGGAGCGCGCAGAGCGGCTAGAACGAGCCAGGGCCGCCCGCTCCGCTCCACGACCAGCCTTCGCCTTCGGCTCCTCCACGCCCCGCCTGTTGGAGCCCGTGGACTCTGCTGGATTCTTCTGGGCCGCGCGCAGGTATGCTCGTTAGAGCCACATTGACAACCATTTCCTCGATAACTGTTACAGCGTCCAACACTAGACGTGGAAAGGCTATTTCATATACTGTCTCGTAAGCTGCAGCGTATATCAATAGCAACGATGATATAATTTGAATTAACGACGGTAAAATAAAGTAAGAAAGATTGGAATATTTTTTTTTCTTAGTTGCCAGACTTTTTTTATATAAGAATGAGTTGGCTAAAAGACAAAGAATTAATTGATTTCATTATTTTATTTTATAGCGTTACACTACGCGTTTTATAATTTTTTCGGAACTTACATCATTGCCTTTAGTTGTTACGATGTGAAAACTGGTGGGATGCGGGAAGTAAAGACTGTGTAAGAACCTCCCGAAGGAGGCGGAGTTATAGCCGAAATAAGAATTTTTTTTTTCGTTTTTGGTCATTTTGACCCGCTAGGAATGTAATGAGAATTTTTGCCCCTATTAAATCATGACCCCCGTGACATCCTTTACATGATAGGCTATTCAAACTGACTATACCTAAAGTTCGAGCCACCCCCGAAATTTTTGGTTTTTGGCCATTTTGACCCCCTAGGAGTGTAATGAGAACTTTTTGCCCCTATTCAACCATGGCCCCCATGACATTCTCTATATTATAGACTATCCAAACTGACTAGGCCTAAAGTTCGGGTCACCCCCAACTCATTTCTAGTCTTTACTTCCAATAATGACTTGCGTATCTAACAGTAAAGATCAGATATCAATAAAGTATATAAAATTGTCAATTCTCTTTCGCCCATCTATGGCAATAAATAAGTCAAAGTAACTACAATTACAGTATAGATTCTGCCGGCGTCTGTTTTTACGAGTGCATATAACCTTAACCTCTTCAAGGTGCGTGTTAACAGGCTTCTGTGCAAACTCGCTCCATCGTAGACCACATCTTTGCCCTCGGCCAGATAGAGGTCAAGAGTGAGCCTAGTTTAATAACAAAAAATAGAGTTCAACTAAAAATATTTACATATAAGCCATAATATATCAAAAACCACTAAAATTTTCAAAGTAATTTTTATATTTAACATCGACTTCGTTAAACATTTTAGCCATCTCGTCAATCTATTTTTGTTTGTACTAAAATGTACTACAATACGTAAGAAAGTGTATAGTATAATACGTTTACTTACGTATTGTAGTATATATATGATGCTTCAAGTAGGTATATTTCTTTAAGTACAATGCCAGTCGACTTGCCCGGTAGTAAGTACGAAAATTTCCAAAACAATGTGCATTGCCAAGTCATTGCAATCTTGCATTATCATTGTCAATTATTTTCCGAGTGTTACTTGCTTCGCTTTTTTTAGGCTCAATTTACAACGGGTGTTGGGTTTATATTTTTCATGTACGAAGATTTCCATAAATAATGTAAATCATACAAAAACGTTTCGATGTCTGTTTGTTTGCCAATTATTACTCATGAATACAGATAGTGAGTGTAAAATCGTATCATATTACTGAAAATTGATATTTTTTCACGCCTGGAAAATTTTTGCACTATACCCATACTACTAATATGAGTACATAGCGTTGAAATCTAATATAAAGATCAAAAATTATACATATATGGTGCTAATGATAGACAACACTAGTTCTGCAAGTATATAGCTATAGAATATATCGATATTTTTTTCATTTCAAATTGTAAGAAATAGCGGAATGTAGTTGATTTTTACTTATTGAAGCGTTTTTTATGTTGATTATGATATACAAGTAAAAGGCCAGTTACGTGGGCTAAGCCCACTCAGGACATGTTATCTTTAAAATCACTGGTAAAAGACCTTTAGACTGATATAAAATAATAAGCAAAAAGTCCAAAGTCCAAAAGTCGCATCTCAGCTACTCAGCTATCATTGTCAATTATGTTTAGAAGATAGACAATTTGTATTTATATAATTTATGGAAATCTCTCCCGTGTTGATAAAAGCTATATAGTCCCTCATATAACGGACGCGGGTTCAGACTTCAACCTCGAAAAGCTACAGTAAATAACACAATGATCCCGCACAATCCAAATTTTTATTGCGCACTAATTTTTTGTTTTTTTTTTCTACCACCAGTACCAACCCACTTGATCAGATGAACTTTTTTGAGTCACTGTAAGCAATTTTTAAGTTTTTTTTTTTAATTTTGTTATGTTTATTACGTTGTAATTTGTTTATTTTTTGACGCATTAACACTTTAGTATTAGTCTTTTGAAAAAAAAAATGTAATGAATTAGTTACTTAACTGTAGAATTAAAGTTTGTTTTGCTTTATGTTCGCCTGTTCAAATTTGTGCATGATCTAGACTTTTTTTTTAAATATAAGACACGCTTTAAGTAGATAATGTGTAGAGTAATGCATGTTCCTAATAATATGTTGCTATATTGCACGCCTCACAACGTGATGGAGTGCTCTACTCTCGATTGTGGCCATACCTCAGTATCACTACAATAACTAAAAGTATTCTTATACTTTTAGCTAGACATCAAATCCATATTAACGTTACAATAACTACAGACATCATGAATTATAAGATTAGTTTATTTTCTAATTGATTCACTTTAGATTACATAACAAAAAATGTAATTGAAAAAATATATAGACTGCCGTCCGTTGGTCTGTGCATCGGTGAATCTTCTTTCTTTTCGTCATTTAGTCGCAGTGAGTTCCACATAACCGGCTGTCGTGGTATGCTTAGAGCATTCACCACCTCCCTCCCTCGCTTTCCGGAGGGTAGCTCTTTTCAATTGCTTCTGGGCGCATAAAAAAACTCATCGCGGCCGCCGCCATCGCTGTGCATCGACCTCCGATATATAACTTCCGATTAAAATTTAACGGAACCGAAATCGGAATCAAAAGTGCAAAATCAATCGGAAGTTCCAAACTTTCGGAATCAGAATCGAACCTCCGTAACATCTGTAATATAGAGATAGGAAGCTGTCAAACAAGCACACAGTCCCATCTGATAGTAGGAATTAAAATGCAGATGCGCTGTCGGAAAAAGGGTCTCCGGTTCTGTTCATTTACCATACGAAACAAATGTGAATCTATTTCACGCTGATGCCAGCGTTGCTTCCTCGGTCGAGCCGACCTCATTTTGGTTATAGCTATAATTCAGCTGCAGCTTTACCACGTACACATACACTTTAGCTCTTGCTGCTTAATTTTAACGTAAACTTATTTATCTATCTAGTATTAAAAATGTGTTTTAAATTAACCTGTAAAAGTTCAAAGCGCGACATGGGCCTCTCCCGCTGTAGGACGACCCTTCCTATAAAAATCCTTAAATTCGCAATAAAAATTTTAAGGATCATTTATCGGGATAAAAACTATCCTATCTCTCAAGTTGAACCAAAATGCATACAGTGTGCAAAATTTCATTGAAATCAGTTCAGTAGTTTAGGAGTTCATCGCGGACAAACAACGTGACACGTAATTTTTATATAAAAAGATAAATAAACAAAATGTGTTGAACATTTCTTACTCTCCTTATTATGTCTAATATACACGGGGATTACATTTTTTTTGTTTATAGATAACATTATCATCATAAGGTTTTCTTTTCAATCTTCTCACTATTTTTTTTATGTGTATTTTCGATGTTTATATGATGATGAAATCTGCGTTCATGAACTTTAGCGCATTTTTGTACAATTATCTGATACAAAGTCCATCTTAGGTCTCTGCGAAGGTCTTAATTTTTATACACGTCTTCTTATGTTTGAGGACAACGCATCTGCATTTTGATTTTTAACTGAGTAATAATGTAGATATCTATGGGCCACAGCAACCACTTACCATCAGGTGGACTGTGTGCTCGTTTGTCACCGTTATTCTATTAAAAAAAAATCATCATAAATATTATATAACTTCTAAACAATGCGTCAATATCAGTAGTGAAAACCTAACTGTTACCTATCTGTTACATTGACATATCGCTTTTCCTTATACGGAAATCGAACCCACGATTCGTAAAGCGAATGCTACCCGAACGTGCGTGTCCAATAAACTTGAGCTCGGTTTATCAATTAATACGTTCTTTAATTCTTGTCATTAAAGTTGGTTTTACAATGGCAGCCGATACGTTTAAATTCGATTGTTGTACTTGCACTGGTTTATATCCGAAATGTCGTCTTAGTCACCGGTCGCAGACTATCTAACTTCTAGAGACTCTCAAAAACAAAATATTGTTCTTATAGTAATTTCATATAGCTGATGTAAATATTACTTATGAGGGAATTCTTGTTTATATTCTATTTATACAAAGTGTACAGAAAGATTTTAATTCTTAATTTGGGAAACATGACTAGGTTATATTTGTCACATTATATTATGTTCCATACTTAATACGTTAGATAATTGAATACTCATGCATGTTACGACTTTTTAAATTATAGGTAGAAGTTAGTTTAGTGTATATAAGAAAACATTTGAACAAATGGACAAATCTATTTTTAATTTGTATAAACAAATTACTCTTGCTGAAAGGGTTGTTCAAAATCTTCTAAGTTGATGTCATCCTCTATATATATTCTTTCTTATTGTTGCCAAGAAAGAGCAGCGTACCCACTATTGCGTTTCGTGGTAGTGAGAGTACCATATAGTGGTACTCTCACTATTACAGACTGTGAGCTATTTTTAACGCACTTTTTTGTTTATTATATTTACTTAAATAAAAATAAAAAACTAATAGTTATCATTTCGCACTAGAAGCTATATCCTCTGCACGTAGTTTACTCTATGCCGGGACACAGGACATCGCAAACTTACGCCCGTGAATACTCAATTACCCGCCGATCGCGGGCCGCCACAGTACGACCTAAATAGCATTCCAGTCTAGAAATGCAAACTGAGCTGGATTTGCGTATAAATAGATCGGAAAATGTTCCTAACGATTTTCTGGAATGCCTATACTATTTGTTCGATAATGCAAAACTGGCACTGCCAACTGCACTGATTGGCAGCAGGAGTAGGTGAGAGGATGTTGCCGACCCAGACGGACTCTCAGGCACTCTCAGGCATAGAATCCTACCACCACCTTGTGATCAGTGATAGCGTTAAACGTGCGAGATGTGTTGATTACGATGTTTCTTTTATTGTTGGAAAGAGGTGCAAAAACAAAACTGTTTACGGGCTGAAAAAGGAGAAAAGAAAAGTTCTGTACAAATTCAAGTTAAGCTTTTGCCAATGGCGACTAGATAGCTAGTTTTTTTTTAATAGAATAAGGGTGACAAAGGAGCACACAGTCCACCTGATGATAAGTGGATGCTGTGGACCATAGACATCTTCATTTATCTCCGATCAAGAATCAAAATGCAGATGCGTATGCGCCCCTCAGCACTAAGATGGAATGCCTCGTTTCCGGTAAAAAGGGTCTCCGATTCTCTACACTCACCATACGAAACACAGCAGCGTTAAGCTGCTATTTTACGCTGGTATTATGTGTGAGTGTGGTCCTATCCCGGTCGGGTCGACCCATTCGTGCTACGAACATAACATAGCTGCAGCATGGCTCTACCACGTTTAGTCCTTTACGCAATCGACCCCATTAAACATAATTAAAATAAAAAAAGCCGTTTCAAACTATCAAGAATAAAATAGTTTGGAAATAATTATAGCTGTTAAAATTGTTACATGAATCGGACATATGTATAGGATCAGTTTCGACTGCAAAAAACATTCTTATCTAGATTGATATAAAAAGGCCGAGCGAAACAGGGCAATCGATATGAAGCATAATTTTGTTAAACGACCGATAACAAGCATAATATCTGTTGTTCTGTGATAGCTCTTATATATTACTCTTTATCCAAACTTTCTAGAAACCGATTAGATATCAGAATAATAATCGATGCTTGTAAACGGAAAATTTGGACACGGAAGCCGGTTTGCTCAATTGTTTTTGTTCATTGTGGATTCATTCAATTATTTATGATGCAATCATGCAAAACAACTAGAAGTGTTTTTGCCAAAAGGCCCAATTTAGGTCCTCATTTTAAAAGTTTGAGTTGAAAATAATACTTGTTAATGAAGTGGTGATTAAATTGAATTCCTACTCTAAATCTACATAATATGTAACTGATAATACAGCTACAGATTTTTAAATCTCTATATTAATTAGAACGATATTATCGATATTTTTCGTAATTCATAAACTGTACTAACTCGAATTGAATTCTTTTAATTAATAGAATTTTTGATTGTAAAACGAACACACGTCTCGCCTTATTGTAAGCGAATGTTGTGGCTCATAGACATATCTTATCTGCTCTCAATTAATAGCAACGTTATAATTTCGTGGACTGACAAGGACTCCCTCGTTACCAGTAATAATTTAACCGGTTTGCAGACACAATAGTAAGACAATAGCAATGACCTATATATAGTGCACGGGACAGCGGAAGAGTTTAAAATTATAAAAAAAATTACAACCGACTTCAATATAAATTTTTATAAAAAGAGATTGAAGTGCCTTGTCACCCCTCTGGACCTATATACTATTCATACCATGCGCTACTATCCTCTGAGCTATCACGACTCCTTTACTTCCTAACATGATGGTAATACCATTATGTAACATCATTACATACCTGTGGATAATATGTCGCTAAGGTCTAATATCGTTAATTTATACGTGGCACTGCCATGCATTAGCTTTATTATGGTTGTAGCACGAATAGGTGGGCTCTCACAGAATACCAGAGTAAAATGGCAGCCTTATGCTGCTGTGTTTCGTCTGGTGAGTGTAGAGAACCGGAGACCCTATTTACTGAAAACGAGCATTACATCTTATTCGTCAGAGGAAACGCATCTCCATTTTGGTTCTTAATCGAGGACATATATAGGTGTCTAATGGGCCACAGCATCCACTTACCATCAGGTGTAACTTGTGCTCGTTTGTCGCCCTTATTCTATAAAAAAAATCGTCGAAATGAAAGTCCATTGTATTTATTGTACGTGAAGTTGTACGACATTATGTAATTTCGTCTGCATTCACTTTCACGATTTTTTTACTCGCATTTTGTTTTTTTTTTTAAATAGATTCGGTAAGTGTTGCCATTTCATTTGCCATTGCCATTCTTAAAAATCAAACGCTTTAACATTCTTTTGAGGGGTAATGTGGAACACTAGAACTTTTTCATACACATAATATTTATTTAATCTACATATACTCGACCGGGTTTACCTTTTAAGGGTTCAATCCCCGCCGGCACCGGCAGAATTGTCAATTGCAATTTTAAGTGCTATTTACCACTTGCTCGAAGGGAAAGGATAACATCATGAGGAAATCTGCAGGTCTAAAAAATAAAATAAATTTCAAGGACATGAAAAGTCCATCCACTTGCACTGACGCAACGGATTAACTGCTCCATATCCCCTCAGAAAGTAA
Organism: Parnassius glacialis; assembly: GCA_033319125.1. NCBI lineage: Eukaryota > Metazoa > Arthropoda > Insecta > Lepidoptera > Papilionidae > Parnassius > Parnassius glacialis. The sequence goes on from JAVANC010000025.1 coordinate 31,951,849, forward strand.
ATGAGACTTATGCCGTATATACGTTGATGTAGGTACCTATGTAATATGTCGTATACGCAGGACTTCTTGGTTTATTCTAAAATTGGTAAGATTGAACAAATGGGACTTAATGACTACATTATCCTATAATCATAATAAAATTGAAATGCCTTTCTGAAACATCGAAATAACTACCTTTTAATGGGCCCAGGGGATTATTTGCATGCCATAAAGACGTGAATGAATAACCGTTTTTATAGTTTTTATCTGTCTGTCTGTCTGTCCAGGCTCATCTTCGGATTGCTAAACACAACGAAATGAATAAATGAATGAATAAACCTATTGAAATGAAACTTCACAAACAGATACAAAGCAATGCCAGAAGTGATCTAGACCATATTTTATCCGAAAAACTTTGTAGTTTTTTTTTGAATAATCGAAAGGTTGGTAATAAAATAATGGTCTTTGATGATTAACTTAAATCTAAATAATTCTACATTAATCGATTCTACCCAGGCGAAGTCAGGACGCTTCGCTGGTTTGGCTTAAAATTAAATTCAAATTTAAACTGCTTCCAATGGAATCAGAGCAGAAAAAACATTCTATCGTGCTTTCTTATTTCACTTATCTCTTTAATTTCGTGAATAGTTAACTGTTGAATGAAACTAATTTTATGGATTTTATCGCGTTTTATTTCAACGGAGGTCTACAAGGTCCTGATGTCATAGTTAACCCGTGTTACTATCAGCTTTCAATTATAAATTTTTGGTCTACGCAGTGACTATATTATTATCTTAACGATTTGCAATGGTATGCTTGAGTTTGGTCCTATCAAAAAAAAACAAATGGTACCAGCCAGTAGCCAGCCAGAATATTCTCTATTGAATTTTCATATATTTTAATGAAGGCATCCACGACTTTTTCTGCCACCAGGGCGGCGCCTCTAGAAAGTGGGGGTAAAAATAAATAAATAAATAATATTTGACAGATTTCATAGTGGGGAAATTAATTTGTTCGGAAAATGTAAAAGTTATTTTTTCTTTTTGTACCATTAGCTATATTTTATAATTATAACATTACAAAATAAATAAACCAAACCACAGATATTCATAAAAGTAGAAAAATTAAAAAAAAATGTGCAAAAAATTAAAGAGCAAACTGACGCATTGTTTTGTGTATTAATATAATACTCTAGAAAGTGATAAACTTTTATTAAGAAACAACTTCTCAACTAAATTACATTGTGTAACAAAACCTCACACTTACCTGACACTTACCTCAGTGTCAACTAGCGACATCTGGTGTACAGAAAATTATTAGCCCTTATTAAATAGGATTTAATGTTCTCAGTTCACACATCTTCAAAATTCGTATTTTTGACGTTCATGGCCAGATGTTCAATAATTATTGTGCAATATTGAATTCATTGCTTTTCGGTCATAGATATAAAAAAGAAGTATTTTCTTTATATTTCTATGTTTTCGGCTTTGAACGAATTGTTATTGCACAATGTCAATTCTTCCCGTTAATTCTCCCTTAAATGTGGGAAATGTGTAAATTAAGTTTCGTTGTGTTTATGCGTGCTTAAACTCTGCAAATGATAAATCTATAATGAATGCGAACTATATGCAATTGATAGCTACTAAAACAGTATCCGTTTCTGATTGGGTTTTCGACGTTGCGTTTAGTTACTCGACGTTGGGTTTAGTTACTTCTGCTTATTTTCGCAGGTTACTTTTACTATATCAGCGTTTTTAAACTTTTGCTTGAGTTGGCATTTCCAGCAATACACCAACTAGTTTGTATTTCACGTAAAATTTCCCATTATTTTTTATTTCCAAACGCGTCACCTACTGTAGAATTTCTTCCAGTACCGGGGAGTCGGTTTACATTCATAAATTGTTAAAAGATTTTGTCAACAAGCATCCATATTTTGTTTCTTAATCGAGGATAGGTTTTTACGTGGTATAGCCATGCTTGTAGCCAAGCTATGCATATTAGTAGTATAGTTGTAGCACGAATGGGTCGGCTCGACCGAGGAAGGACTACGCTCTCACAGAATACCAGCGTAAAATAGCAGCTTAACGCTGCTGAATTTCGTATGGTGAGTGTAAAGAACCGGAGACCCTTTTTATTGGAAACGAGGCATTCCGTCTTAGTTCTTATGGGTGACAACGCATCTGCAATTTGATTCGTAATCGAGGATAGATGCAGATGTCAATGACCCGCAGCAACCACTTACCATCCTTTACGTTTTTTTTTTATAGGATATGGGTGACCCAAGGATAAGGGATAAGGGTGATAAAAAAATGTTAGGTGTCTATGGGCAACGGCATTCACTTAACATAAAGTGGTCTTTGCGCTTGTTTGTCTTTACTTCTATAAAAATGTAATAATTTTCATCACTCTGCTTTTACAGTGACAAAAATCGTATTGAGTTTTTCGCAACTAACACATTAATTCTTCATTGAATGCACCGTTATGGAGTAAGCAAAAATGGGAGAACAATCGCTGGGAAGGCGCGAATAATTAAGATATCGGATCTGCCGCAATGCAGTGTCGCGTTTAAGCCCCAAAATCGTCTGAGACCTAGATGATATTTGTTGCTTGCAGTGCATGAAGACTAGTTATGTATCAACATAGATAAGTACCTATTTAATCAATAAGAAAAGTTTTGTAGGCACATTGTTTTAATAAAAGTAATTGTGACAAACGAATGCACAGTCTGTTAATTGCTTGATGGTAAGAGGATGCTGTGGCCCATAGACATCTGCGTCTATTGTCGATTAAGAATCTATATATAATGCAGATGAGACGTCACCCCTGAGGTTAGAGCTTGGTCTTATCCTATTATAGCCGACCTATTTAAAGCTCCGATAGGTATGCTATAATCTGCTAATTCACGATGGTATCCCGTGACAGCTTGGTCTTACCCTATTTGAGCCGACCAATTTAAAGCTCAAATGTTTGCTATAATCTGCTCTTTCACGTTGAGTTTCCTTGACAACTTGACCTTGCTGAAAAGGTACTCCCTCAATAAATACATTTAAACGTAAGGTTGAAGCAAATTATTTAAAATTACTTGATTAATGTAATGGTTTATATAATATTATAATTTCCTATACTAGATTGTATGTATTTTATTGGTATAGTATGTATTTTTGTTTATATGTATACATACATTTGTATATATGTATATATGTGTATAAGAAGTGTAAATATATATAAAGTAACATATTTATATTATATTATATTTTTTGAATAATGTGTAAATAATAAGTTAGTTTGTTTTCTGTTGCGGCTCTACTCATAGCTATCACCACACTACCAAAGGATAGTTAGCTGGCCGAGAATGCTTTTTCGGCATTAAGTTCGCCTTTGTACCAAATGTTAATTTGTTTGAGAGCAACAAAGAATTTTCTATCTATCTATCTTACCCTATTCGAGCCGACCAATTTTAAGCTCAATAATAAACCTGCAGCGTGACTCTACCCCGTAAAAACAATTAAAATAGCGACGTCGGCTTTGCTATAAACATAGCTATCTCGCTAAGCAGCAATGCGTGCAAAGCTGTGTTCCAATCTAAAGGGTAATAGTGAACCAGTATAATAACAGGATGTGAGGCATTCCATCTTAGTCCATAGAGCTGACCACGCATCTGTAGCTTCCTTTGTTTGGGGTTGGTAGCAGGTGTCCAAGGCCTGCAGTACCATTATTACCGCACCTTTTAGAAAGATATATGTAAAAATAGAAGAAAATAAGAAAGGAACGAAGAACGCTAATGATTGCGTTAACAGTTGTTGCGTAGTTTATACGTGGTAGAGCCATGCTGCAGCTATATTAAGTATAGTGGTAGCACGAACGGATCGCCTCGACCGGGGAAGGGCAACTTTTAACAGTGGTAGAGCCACGCGGCAGCTTTTGCTGTCGCACGGATGGGCCGGCTCGAACCGGGGTGGTACCACGACCTCACAGAATACCAGCGTGAAGTAGAGGTTTACCTCTGCGTTTCGCTTGGTGAGTGCAGGTGGCCGGAGGCCCTTTTTACTGGAAATGAGGCATTCCATCTTAGTCCTCATGGGTGACAACGCATCTACATTTTGATTTGTAATAGAGGATAGATGTAGATGTCTATGGGCCGCAGCAACCACTTACCATCAGGTGGACTATGTGCTCGTTTGTCACCCTTATCCTATAAAAAAAAACACGCTCTCACAGAAAACCAGCGTAAAATAGCAGTTTAATGCTGCTGTGTTTCGTATGATGAATGTTGAGAACCGGATACCCTTTTTACTAGAAAAGAGGCATTCTATCTTAGTCCTCACGGGTGACAACGCATCTGCATTTTGATTCTTTATTGAGGATAGATGTAGATGTCTATGGGTCACAACAATCACTTACCATCAGGTGGACTGTGTGCTCGTTTGTCAACCTATCCTATAAAAAAACCTACTTAATATTTAAATATCGGTTTTAAATAACACAAACTTAACACTAGATAAAATTTTGAAGAGACGCTGTTTTTGGAATTATATCACCATCCCATCGGGTTTGAACTTTTAAGGAAGTCTTAACAGACCTATGGTCTGCTGTAAGTCCTTTTGTCACTTTAGTTTTTTTTTAAAGAGCCTTAACTTACATTTTTTTCGCAAAAGGAAGGAAGCAATGTCGGATTTGTTTTTAACAGCCGTAGCACGTTCCAAAGACCACATGACATCACCTTCCTCCCGACGTTACACCAGCGAGTATTGTCTCCCAAAACAATGGTTGTAGTACTGCGCGTACGGCTTTTAATTGTTGTCTCATTTTGCATAATTTTGGATACATAATAAGCGAAAATATATCTTAACTATAATTGAAATAAAGACGGAATTTGCCTGATTCCAAAAAGTGTTATAACATAATAAGCACTATTCGTAAATTATTTTAAAGTTTTATCGTGATAATAATCGTTTTGAATAAATACCATTGCTATTGTCTGAGCTGTGGTAACTCTTGGTCTCAACCCTGTTTCAGCCTCCGCAAGTGAATTGCAATTTTAAGTGCAAATTTACCGCGTGCTCAGCAGTGGAGGAACTATCGTGAGGAAACCTGGAGGAATATTTTTTTAAGACGTAAAGTCCGGTATCACGCACTTTAAGAACGACAGACTAATTCTTCCACAATAACTAATTTATCGAGGCTGTATCTTACCATTGTATTAAACAATAAGAATTTGAACATGTTCGAGATCATCGTCCCGATTCCGATTTGATGATCATAAATCCGCGCAATAAAACACCTTACCAGATGTCATTCGTGAATCTATTAAATTTAAAAAAAACATCCTAATTACAATAGAAAAGACGTCTGGGTGCTACCATGTCCACGTTTATATTTTCTGCCGACTTCCAAAAAGGAGACGGTACTCAATTCGAGTGTATGTTTTTTTTATGTGTGTTACCTCATAACTTTGTACTGGGCGAACCGATTTTGATGATTCTTTTTTTATATGAAAGCTGATAGCTCTCGTGTGGTCCCATATGAATTTGATCAAGGTCAGGCCAATGGTTATTGAGTTATTCTTAAATAACCTATATTGAAGTCGGCTGTACAAAATTTTTAATTTTAAATTATTGTGTTACTTTGTTTATGTTTAGGTTTCTAACTGCAAGATGGTAAGCTCGTCCTGTGTAGATCAAACTTTTGGTTTAGTATAATTCATAATTATAATAAAATAAACTGTAGCGTGGTCCCACCACGTGTAAATTAATATCTATATTAGGGTCATGCTGCAGCTATATTAAGGTTGTAGCACAAATGGGACGGCTCGACCGAAGAAAGATCACGCTCTCACACAACACCAGTGTGAAATAGTAGCTTAATAGTGGTGTTTCGTGTGGTTATTGTAGAGAACCGGAGTCCTTTTTATTGGAAAAGAGGTATATTGCATCTTAATTCACAACAGCTGTATAAATATTTGACAATGCATCTGCATTTTGATTCTTAATGAAGATAGATGTAGATGTCTATGGGCCAAAGCATCCACTCATTTGGTTATTTGTTTGCACGTTTGTCATCCTTATTCTGTAAAAAAAAATAACTTAAATGTGGCTTAGGTTAAAGTATGAATATGGGCCATTGAACATCTCTCCCTTCGTGTTGCAAAGCGCTAGAAATGACATGAACTAAAAGTAGGTTAAAGTTAAATGCAAAATCCGTCAAATTGTTGGCCGAAAACCTAAGTTAACCAATAGTCGGTGAGAATGGCAAGAGAATGCTAGAATTGTAACTCTAATGGATTTAAATATTTTAGAAGCGATAAAATATAACACTAGCATCTTTAATGCTCCAGTGAATAGGTTTCTTCGAGGTTAGTTAACTTATTATTAGAGACCGCAACTTACCATTACATAGATTTGTGGTCAAACGTTGACCTTAATTTCCTAATAAAAAGATCCAATTCTATTGCTTCATTACATAAAAAAGCGTTGATGAAACCCTTGAAGAGAAAATGCGAATTACACTAAACATAAAATTATGCATTTTGACATTCTTCTATTGTAGCATTAACCAATATCCACTAAAACAAATGCTGCATATCCCCAAGTCCATCCCTAAGTTGGAAATATTAACTTCCCTCATCCAGCTGATTGATAACGGTCTCTTTGTTCTATTCTACTCGTATCAGATGAAAAAATAACTTTTTCTTCACCCCAAACGTATGAACGTACGAATAGAATACAAATCTTGGCGTATCTAATAATAAAACTACATATTAAGTAGCGATGGAATTGAATGTGACGTTTTAATGTTTAAATAAGGAATTGTTATGAAAATAAATGGAATAAATTACTATAAAATCTTCACCAGAGTTGAGGATTGTCATAAATCAATATGCTCAGCTGGTGTAATTTCTTAGTAATTTCTTCTTCTTTTTATGACGGTTTTGATTGTTCGCCAATTTCAACTTGAAAGTTTTTATTAAATAGAATATCTCAGCAGACACAATAACTCATACAAATAACTAAAATAAAAAAATTTCAAATCACCCGAAACAAAAAGAGCTGCTGATCTAATGATTCAAACCACTGAACTGATTTTCTTGTAACATAACTAAGAACACTCCATTAAGGCACCTTCCAAACAAAAAAAAAACTTCATCAAAATCTGGTCATCCGTTCAGGAGCTATGATGCCACAGACAGACAGACAGACACATATACACAGATACACACTACAAACATATAACACCCCTCTGATGATTGTACTCTTGAATTATCTAGAAGATACGACAAACACAGTTGTTAGAGCTATATAAGTATGTTAGTATTGACAACAATTAAAGTTTTATGCTATTGGTGTTAATAAAATCACACAAAATATATACATAAAGAGTGCTTGTGTAGGTTAAAAGTGAGTCACAATTTATAGAATGAGGAACGTCAGGAGGGAGAAGATGTAGAGTAAACAAAATAATTCAGAACAGTTTAAAAAATATGATTGGTAGGATCTAACCCACATTCACAGAGGTTAGACTAAATGCACTTGTGTACAAGCATGGCCAATTCTAAGTATACAAATAATTGATGTCGCATGTTTGTTGGCTTTATTAAATTTGAAAAACCATAGCTTTGAAGAAATAATGCACCTGGTGTTAAATAGTACAGGCAGATGTCTCGCGCATAACGCTGCTCAGCATCTGATAGATATTCCTCTATCTTTCGGATTTCGCTAGATTTTGCTTATGTCGTTGGCGTTTATTTAGGTAGCTTATCCGTCTTACGAAACGCGATTTTAAATAGCATCAGTGTATTAGAGTTTTTTTCATTTATGCATGTTTTCTGCTTAAAATTATGCAAATGCATGTTTAGTTTTGGCTCCGTTCTATCTTTAGAGAAATGCATAGGCTGACTAAAACTCACCTCGTAAAAGTGTGTATATTTACTTCACAATGATCTATAATTAATTTAAACTGGCGATCGTACACAGGTGCAACTCCATCATTAATAATTATGGGATTACCAATTTTAAAAACGATGAAGCCGTAATAAACAACTGTCCCACAATTATTTTTATCTAGTGATATTTGAGGCTGTTTAAATAGTAATGTAATTAATCCTTATTTACACTTTAATAAGACCTTATTGTATTCTAATCATTCTTTTACTCTCGGACTTCTAATATAAATCCGCTTTCCCTGAGACATCTCTTAACTCTCTTCATGCATATACAACTTTATTCTCATAGAAATGTTTGATTGGTTACATCCATAGAAATAAATTTATAATATCTTGTATTGACACGAGTGATAAATGTGTTATTAGACGTAGCTATCAAATGTTTATTCAGTCTTGCTTGCTCAAAATAGTTTGGCAATGTCTTTTTGTTATAAAGAATTAAGCATGAACATTAAAAAAAATCATGCTCTGAAACGGAACTAATAATTGTATTTCACTGTTTAATACATAAATGTTAGTATTACGTTATGAACTATTCACACTTGACATTATATCATTAATCGCAAAAGTATCTATGTGTATACTTGGTATGTGTGATACTTTTCCGATTAATGATATAATATTCCACTTTTATCTAATATTCTTCTAGCGTAAACCGTTACAGAATTTAGCTTGATTATTTGTGCTAACACTTGGGTTACTATAACAACATATTCTGTGCATTTGACAACGAATTTTGTGTGATACTTCTGCAAGTAATGATCAATATAATATTCAACTTTTTATCTAATATTCTTCTACCGTAAACCGATTATAACTTGGCTTAATTATTTGTGCTAACACTTAGGGTTACTATAACAACATATTCTGTGCAACTGACAACTAATGTTATGTGATATTTCTGCGAGTAATGATAAAACATTTATTTAATTTTATTCTAACGTAAACCGCACTTAGCTCGATGATTTGGGAATGTGACTAACCTCTGTTTACACTATGTTCAATACTAATTATTAAAAAATCGATTGCACATTTTCCAGGGCGGCATCAACCACGAATGTGATGTTCGCGTCTGCGCCGCTCACAAGGAGAGCTTCAGCACTACAACTCGACACATCTGACACTGACACTAAAGGTAAACTGCCCTATATGACCTTTTCCCTTAATCTTAAATCTTAATCGTTTCCGAGAAGATTGCCTTCTTCTCGGAAACGTAAGGTTGAAAATGGTGTTAATAAGAAAAAAGTATGAGAAAAAGAGAATAGGAGATAATTATTGCGAACGACTAGAATTTTATCATTATTATTGTAATAAATTCGTTAAAACGACCTCATTTCAATGGGACTTTTATGTGGAATAGTAGACTATGCAAATCTACCGCACACAGAAAATATAATAGTACAGATATTGACAGAGTTTTGAGATTGCATGTTGTATAATATTCGTGTATTCAAAATCATATATCATTCTTAATCGTAAAAACTTTCACACATCAAGTATCGCCTTCTTTCATTCTGTAAATATATATATATATAATAATATGTAATATTATTAAGCTAGGGAAAACATACTTTAAAATTATACTTTCTTTGATTGATTTGATTTTTAAGTTTTTAAGGTTGTTTATGGCATGTCATATTCAGGACTATGTTATATAAAAAGGTAAGCTTATGTTGCTTATGGCTAATTAATTACTTTATTATACGGTATGTTTACCCGTCAAATGTGATTCTTAAAACTAAGATTTTATCCTGTATGACCGGTTATATATACATAAATTGTATATGGACAAAAATCCAGACCCGGAAAATTTTTTTTCTAGGCCATTCAATCACTTGTTCTGTGCGGGTTTCGAACCTTTGACCCCATATCGCTACAGCCAAACACTTAGCCTCTACACTACCGAACCGTCAATATACAGTAATTTACTAGATTTCTTAAGCGCTGGTTTACCACGTCGTGGACAGTGAAGTGTTTTGAGAAAATCTTTTAAATATTCGAGTTCAGGTGAAGTCTGTCTGTCTGTCTGTCAATGCGCACTAAAGTAGTAATAAAAAGTCTATCCCATTATTACTTGGAATGAACCATCCATTCTCGTTAATAAGCCTATTGGATTTAATCCAAATTATCACAAGCTGTTCTTTTGTAATTTACTCATAAATAATTAATACCAATTTTCCAATGCTGCTAAGGACTGATGTTCACAAGTTATTGTAAGTACATATTTTAAGATAACTAGGGTTTATGTTGACTGTCGTAGTTACTAGTTTGGTATGCTTGTGGATCTGTTTGTGCGTACTTTAATTTGTAGCATCCCATCAATATAGCACCGCATGTTTTATATGTTGTCATTAGTGACTGCGCAAAATGCCGACAGACACAACATTGAGGTGTGCACTGGAAGGACCATACACCTGAAAGTTTTAGGTATATTTTGAATTGTTACGTTTATCATACGTATGTATTGTCGTATATGACAATTATATCTTGTACACTTTGTGCATGCGGTTTTTGTAAACATAAAAACAGTGTATCAAACATTTTCTCTCTAAGTATGACTGTGTACTACAAATGGTTACAAGTCGTGTAAATACATAAATTACAGATATAAATATGTTGTATTCGAAAATGTATTTAAATTATCACTCAATAAGGTGCAGTTAATTACAACTCATTTTGTGGTTTGTATACACAAAATCTCGTGCAAAAATGAACACTGGCCTTGCTATTCCTGGATGCCATACCCCACGATAAGCTTTCTTTACACTACAATTCCTTATTTTTCTGGCATGAATGAATAATAATTGGCACAACTTGTAAATATCCAAAAATAAGTAGCAGTTATCACAATAATTAATATGTAATTGTTATTGACGTGTAAAAAATGATTAAAATTTACTGTCCATGTGTTAAAACCTTACAAGTTTAAATGCGGATTTTGTAAATGGTAATGAAGTCACTTATTCGGGTAATGTTGTCATTCTATAATCATCTATTCAAACAGACCGAGAGCCATTACTTAAAGCCTCTCAAACAATGAGCAAGTAAACACGCTTCATTAGAATATTAATCTTGCCTTTGACCTTGCATGGAATTTCTACCATCTTGACTGCAGATCTAGTGCGGGTGATAAACGAATATGGCTCTTATTTGCTCGCAATAAAGTATATATAATCTATGTGCATCAAAATGTACGTTAAGCTAGTACCAAGTGTGTAAAATATCGACTTTTCAAATGCAAAAGAAAATAGTCTTTAAATTAAGAATTACAGGTTCGTTTATTGCTTCGAACTATTTTTGGGGATTTGTAAGGTTTCTAATTCCATTATGGTAGGTGGAAAATAATAAAATCCCTTAGCAATTTTCTCACGTGCTTTATTAGGAGAACTGATAAAGAAATTTCGAAAAAATGGCCGCACAAACATCTCAGAGACAAAAGATGGCGTTACTATTTTGGTATTTAGAAAAATGACCTTATAATCTAAGCTAAAGTTAACTTTTATTGTTTTTATATTGTTTGAGAGTATGTTTTAGAGTTTTTTTGTCATAAATAAGTGGTGTTATTGATGAATTCTTGTTTATTTAAAGTTCAATTTGCAATTAGCATTTAGAAATAATTTTAACTCATATGATATCTATTTATTTATTTTGCGTTATTGTATTCCTTATAACAAAAGAATACAAAGGCTGGACTTAATGCCCTGGGGGCATTTTCTACTAGTCAACCCGTATGTGATGTATGCCTCTATGGTAATATGCAACGAGAGTAGTGTGTATTGTGTTATAAAATAATTAGCTGTTCCTCTCGACTTCGTCTGCGTCGAAATTATTTCATTGGGATTTCAAATAAAATCGCTTCTTTTTAATGGTGATGATATTGTGTGACTATCTACGTAATAACTAAGTTCACGTTAGTCCCAACTAGCGACATCTAGTGAGCGTAAGACTATAATCCGTCATTGTAAGTTAAGCGAATAAAGTGGGATCCCTTCCCCCGCAGACGAACCGGAGCGGCAGGCTCACGTGGTGTGGTCGTCGGTGGCGCGGCGGCGCACGGACCTGGTGCCGACGCTGCCGGCCCCGCGCGCGCCAGGTAGGGCCTACTCCATGACGCGGCTGGACAAGCTGCCCCGCGCGACCCTCACGCCCTCCGCCTCGCCCTCCATGCACCACCTCAACAGGACCCGTGAGTACATTGCAGGCTGCCCTCGTGTGCCGCTAACGCTGTGGACGGGTTACGCTTGCCGCTGTTGGGTTTGTGCGGGTGTCATTGCTAAAAACCGAGTTGAAGGTGCTATCAATTCGTTTGGCGCTTGGGCTGATGTGACTAAAAGATTTTGTTCAGTCGACTATTACACATTAATATCGCTATCTGTCCAGGATCTGATACTGATCAGGTTTTATATATTTGTATTGTTGTTTCCCTATGATCTATCTAAAGCTACTTCTCCAATCCGTTAAAAATTCCATATAACCTCAAAATCGCTTTTTAATGAGTTACTGCTGTTCCCTGTGTTATTGGTACAAAATCTCATTTTAAAGAATTGAATTAGGTACTTTAAGAATTGCACCTCATTACGGACATAGAGTGTCTGATTTTCCTGGGATATGTTTCCTTGGATCGCATTTAGAAGCATTACGAAATGCTCTTACGATTCTTAACACTTGGACCACAACCGATAATAACGTGGTATTTTCTTTAAAACTTCCTTTATCATATGTATATCATACAATCTCAAATTCGTGGGTTAAAAAAATATTGAAAAGCTTGTGTGACTAAACGGATAGCTTCGCTTGGCGTTCATTAATGCTTTGCTTTAAAGTTAACGAGCTAAGTTAGGATTTAGATCCCCTTTTGTGAAATACAATTTAAATGAACTTTCATACCCTTAAAATTAGTTTTATGCGCCAGTTTTGTGTGTGGTTATATTTAGCCGATTTGAACCCTTGCAAGTTGTATTGTATTATTAGCGAGTGTGACTTTCCAAATATAGTCTATGAAAGAATATACTTTCATAAACGTTATTCGTTTAATCTCTTTTATGTAATGTATATCTTCATGTTGAAATATAATGTAATGACTTTTCTTACATTTGTGGTTTTTCCATAAAGAAGAATCGTAAACATTTCATGATAAAAATTTGTCATTGCATCTCGAAATGTGCGTTGTATAATAATATATAATAATATGCACATTATTAATTAAATAAAATCAATCGAAAGTGGTATAAAAAGCTTTTCTGCTGCGATTTGTTTCTACACTTGTCGCCAATTGTGGATTTTATGGTTAAAATAATCTTCAAAGGTCTTCGGTATAAAATGCGTTGTTTTTCTTTTAATTTTACCTGATACTTATATTTTAAGAGAAATATGCTATAAATTATTTGAAAAATATATGCTAACGATCACTAAAATTATAATTTGCATACTCATACAATTTGTTCAATTTTTTACATGAAATAAAATTTCAATAAGATGATTTTGAAATAAGAGACTTCTTTGTCAAATAAAAAATAAATAAAATAGCAGATAATTGATGGAATGTCGTATATTTCTCTTAATACTACAAACTATATCTCTTGTGTAGTTGACTCTCTGCGTTATAAAGGTGAGTGGTAATACTAATTTATTTATAAATTCATCCCATATTAATTTATAAACTTATTTCATTTATTAATTCTACTATTTCTAGTAGGTGTTTATGTAACATAATATTTTATATGAATACTAATTTCATTGCTTCATTTATTGCTTTTTATATGAAAATTCCCCTTGTAAACATAGCTTGATGTTCAAACATTTGTGTGTGTGTGTGTGTGTGTGTGTGAAAGCGCGCGTGCGTGCGTGCGTGCGTGCGAGCTTGCGTGCGTGCGTGCGTGTGTGTAAGCGAACCTACTTATCACTTTCATCACCATTATCCCTTTAAACCCAAATTTTTTTTTGGCTAAACGTGGTGTGAGTAGTTCACACTTCTTTAGACTCTGCCTACCCCTTCGGGTATTACAGGTGGGCAATGTACACACATACTAACGTTATGGTTTTTAAGATAAAGCTGTTTGCATCATTATCACTGCTCATATTATAAGTGCACAAGAAACTGGTTAAGCAGTATTTAGCTTGTAACCAATGTCATCATCATTGCATCCCATCACAAGTTTTCCATTTAACATAGACCTAACTTAAAGCTTGTCTTCTTAAAGATGTCTTCGTCATTCCAAACTTACTTCCCAACTTTAGTACTTGGAGTTACATCGAACATCGTGTCGGTTGTTTAGGACAAATGAGTTTTAGTTATTGCTCGTATTCGTTTTATAAAATAAAAGAGAAAGAGTATTTGTCCTGAGCAGTTAATAACTTGTGATATATGACAGAATAGGATCACCGTGATTTGGTCACGAGACATGCTTTGCATAACTCGATAAATGTGGTCGAAGCGGTCCGAGGCTAGGACAAATATGAGATACGAGTGGCGATGTATGTACACAGAGACGCGGTCGGGCGAGACGACGCCGGGCTCGCGGCCGGCCAGCGCGCTGTCTAACGCGGCCGTGGTGCGGCGCGCCGCCTCCGCGCCCCGGAAGCCGCGCCCCGCCTCCATCGCCGGCACCGGGGTAAACACACCTCGAGGTAACACTCTACTTTAATGTATTGGTTTAAAGTCCAATTTGATTTATGCATATCAGGATTTCTAATTTACGTTCTATTGTTAGGGAGTTTAGGTCTATGTTTGAACCATCACTTTTTAAGTATTATTTCGTTATACCATTTGGAGCAACCCAAAATGAAATTATTTTAAACGATCATTGTTCATTCGTTAGCTTTTAACATGTTCGCTAAACGCGCTTTGCTTCTTGTATATAACCTAATTTTATGAGTATTTTACCATCGTAATTTGGTGTATTATAAAAGTCGAATAATGTCTATATAAAATGCATGTAAAAGGCACTTTAGTTTTTAATTATATTTTTTCTAATGTTGTAAATTCTTTACTTTCGTAAGTGTAAATATAGTCACTCGTGTAGTATTTACATATTTCACAAATGAGCATATTAAATGTTATGTGAAATTTTAGAACTTAATTAACAATTGTTTGACTATTATATCAGTGGTTTTGACAGAGAGAGTTGATTGCGTAAGGACAAACATATCGAGCATTAAAAATGCTTAGAAATCAATTGTACGTGTTTGCGACAAACGTGCGTGATGAAACGTGATAGGTAGTTGTATCTAACTTGTAAAATACCCCTCACTGGTGTCGGAAAACAGCTTCAAAGGTGCGATAGGCTCGGATCTACAATTGACAATCCGCCTGCCAAGCGCGTACTGCAAAAAAAAATCAGCGCAATGGATTCCCGCTGCTCATACTGAACTTATTTGTATTGTCAACGTCACAGTGCCTTCTTTTATATCTTTTTGATGTTTTAGACTATAAACCACTTGACATTGTGTTTTTGGCTATGTTTGTGTAAAGTTCACAAGGTGCATATGAACCAGTTTTGTTTAATACCTGCTATTTGACACTAGGTGGCGTCGACACGGGCGTGAATAGTATCGCGACAACGCCTTCAGTGTCACGCGATGCTACCACAGTAGTGGTCGATGTGCCACGTCGGCCCACAACCGCTCGGAAACCACGCCCGCTATCACTGCACACCTCACCACGGCCTGGTGAGATATTATTTAAACTAAAATTGCAATCAAAGTGGGAAAATGAGTCGATTTTCTAAGATCCGCGTACAATAATAAACGCTCCACCAAAGCAGCAGTAAAACTACCTCATATCATCTCATGAACGTTGTAAGAGACTACAGAGGACAACTGAAACAGGAGATGGCGGCAGCATCTTCCTAAATTGCGGTTGTCATCCACCTGTCAGGTGTGGCATTTACAGCTTACGTGATAATATATGAGTAAGGCCTATGTTCAATAGTAGAGTTGTAATGGGTTGGAACGAAATAAAGAAATAAAATGGTATAAATTATAGATTCTAGCTAATGCTATATATTTTAAAATGTACTTATGATTTTGTGCTTTACTATTGATTGACTGATAAAGGATGCAACCTACTAAATTTACCGGTAAAAAATAATAATCTTAAACATCAGGCTTGACAATGCATCTGCATTCTATTAAGATCACAGCACACAGTTCATCATATGGTAAATATGATGAACTGTGTGCTGTTTGTCGTACTTTTAAAAAAATACACTTTATTTTTTGTGTCACATTTTACATGGGATCTTAATAAAACCAACTATTTCTCACCTTTATATAACGAGTTTTAAAGCAAAAATAAATAAAATTATAATTGCTATTGCAGCTTCAATTTTGTCTGGTTTTTTTATTTGCTAATGTTTTTTTTTTATGATTAGTGCACTATTTGATCTATTAATGTAGCCACCGCGAGCAGAAAGCTTGCGAGAAGGATGACATTGTCGAAATTACAACATTCGGGCGCCGTAATGCACTTTGTTTTTTCTAGTATTGTCATGAGTAAAAATGTTGCAAAAATATCACTGAAAATACTATTTTTATATTATTATTTATTTATTTATTTACCATATTACAAAGCATTACAAAAAAAATATTACTAAAAAGTCGCATACAGAAAACCACTAAGGTTTGTGATGACGCGACCAGAGTCGACGTTACATTAAGTATATTTAATATAGTTTGTAAAAAGGTAACATTACAGCCTAATTAGGACCTGAGCAAACGCATATACGCTGTTTTAAGTATTATTTTTTTTTATAAATTATTCAAAAAGTACAATTTAAGTTTTTTTTTAATGTTTTTTATATTTAAGTTATCGCGGAAATCTGGGGGTAGGTTGTTTATAAGTCGTGGAACAATGTAACTTGCCGTTCGTTCCCCGTACATATTGTTTGCATGGCTCGTCTGCAGCTTGCGGCTGTTTACGGCGCGCGTACACACGGGATGCTTAATTTCTAATTTCAACATTAAACTTATAACATTAAAGAAAATACTCCACACTAAGAATTGAAATAAAGAAGAACAAATCATACAAACTACTTCTTCCATGTGCAAATTGAACGCAAACGCTTATCCTAAGCGCTACCGAACCATCAAGCAAACTTTTTTATTAGTAACTAATTTTGGTTGAAAGATGGTTAATAACTCGATGTGATTATTTATGACATTTGGTCGCAGTTTGTGCCTTTCAACTGAGTAATGAGCTCAAGTATTTCAGCTCATTGTTTTTAAATCATTTATTTCATAGTTCGCATACCAACCATCTATCATTAAGCAATAAACTAATGAGAGGCTTTTTTTTAATCATAGTAGTATGTATATTTATGTTAACCTCAATAACCTTTGTTGTATAAAAATATTGATATTGTAAATGTCTTTATAAATTGTGGCGTAAGATTATCCACTATCTCATATTATCACGTGAGTGTTGTAAGAGATGTCAGACTGAAACTGAAGCAAGATCTTCTACCGTGTAGTTGCGGCATAAAGGAATCCATCTTCCTATTTCATATCGATGGTCTTAAGAGGCGATTATGAGAAATGCAAGAAATTCTCATGATTTCCGATAGATGGCGCAATCACAATTTCGTTTACACAAAGTATGTCGAAGTTGCGGGATGTTTTTTTGACACTACAATCGACGCGATCTCCTTTACAATAAGAAAGCCCCAGCTATAGACTTTAACGGTACAATAAATAAAAATCACTACAACATTAAATAAAATCCTTTTTTTATTTGTGTTATGTTTTTCATTTATAATTTAATTATTGTATTATTAATTCATTCCTTTCCACTTGGTATCCACGTTATAAGAACATCACAGTAGCCCTTGTCAAATATTATCTACTGTCAAACTTGACGCTTTTTATCCTATGCATCACTGGCTTAGATAATTCTATTTTTTTTATGGGCTTGAGGTTACTGTGGTGTTCTTCAATTTCAGTGCAGTTTAGTTACTGTTATACTTGGTCTACAGCACCAGTGACTGCCCCCGGCGACGGCAAACCGCCGATGCATAGAAAACCAAAGCCATCCAAAGAACATGATAAGGTGAGCATATTACGTGTTACGGTATTCCTACAGGTTACTTTGACGAGTAATTGCCCCCAAATCTAACCTCAATTACGCAATCTATACAATAATATAAATACATCATAATATGATTTCATAGGGAACGTATAATAGATATGAATACAATTAAGAGATTCGAACAATGTGTAGATTAATACATTGGAAGAGCTCCAGTATTTATCACAATTTATTTTTTCCTTGTCAGGGAACCTCTTTTTGAAACTGTTGTAGATTTAAGTGAAGAAAAAGTCGACAAATAAAGAATTTTCATTTTTTTATTAAAATTTCTTAGCTTGGATGCTTGTCCTTTAAGCCATGTCTTCATTTTTTTTTTGAAACAGAAACTTTTTTATTCAATATAGATTATAAATAATGCTTATTGAAAGTCACTCCTTTGTATAATTACCACTGGTTCGAAAAAAAAACCTCTGTCCTGGGAAGAACCAGCAAGAAACCCAGCGGGACTTTTTTTTAAAAAATAACAGCTTACAATCATGTATGTTACACAAATTAACAACACAACAAATTAGAAATAGCTTGGTAGCGATCACCTCATTTCCAGGGGTTATTATCATCTATAAATTCTTTAATACTATAATAACCCTTTTTATACAAACTTAGTTTAATAAAGTTTTTGAACTTTGAGCAGGTCAAATTTTGTATATTTTCTGGAATTTTGTTGTAAAAGCGTATACATCGCCCCAAGAATGAATTACTGACTCGATGGAGTCGAGTAACCGGTACTACTAGCTTGTGTCTGTTCCTAGTATTTACAGAATGAATATCACTTATTTTTGTAAAACTACTTTTATTTTTGTGTACGTACATTACATTTTCATAAATGTATTGAGAGGCCAAAGTTAATATATTAATTTCCTTAAATTTTTGTCGCAGCGACTCTTTAGGCTTTAAATCATAAATTGCTCTTATGGCCCTCTTCTGTAAAACAAATATAATTTCAGTGTCAGCTGCGTGTCCCCATAGCAAAATACCATACGACATTATGCTATGGAAATAGCTAAAGTAAACTAGTCTAGCTGTTTCAACACTAGTTAGACTTCTAATCTTTTTTACGGCATATGCTGCAGAACTAAGTCTGCTTGCTAGTTTCGATATATGGGGGCTCCATTGAAGCTCCGCGTCTAGTGTGATTCCAAGAAAAATGGTGGTATCTACAAGACTCAGTTTCTCCCCATTTAAAATTACATTAGTATTTAATTGTTTGACATTTGGAGTCATACATTTTATACATTTCGTTTTAGTGCCATTTAAATGCAAATTATTAACATTGAACCAATTTACTAATTTAGATATAGCATTATTTACTTCGTCATATTTTAGCAATTGTCGACTTAATTTGAAAATTAAAGAAGTGTCATCTGCAAATAATACTATATCATGGTTATCTCCTACTATGTAAGGTAAGTCATTAATGTATACAAGAAACAGAAAGGGGCCTAGAATTGAGCCTTGAGGCACGCCCATCTGTACCATCGACCCGGAAGAACTCATACTGTTAATGACAACTTTTTGCGTTCTCTTACTTAAATATGAAATAATTAATTTAAGAGCATCACTTCTTACACCGTAGTGTTTAAGTTTCCTGATTAATGTTTCATGGTGAACACAATCGAAGGCTTTGGATAGGTCACAAAATATACCCAAAGCATCCTGTGAATTCTCCCATGCATTAAATATATATTTAATCAGCTCAACACCGGCATCAGTTGTCGAGCGACCCCTTGTGAAACCAAATTGATTTTTATGAAGTAAATTATTTATATTAAAGAAATTTAACATTTGATGAAGAATAATTTTTTCAAAAATCTTACTAAGTGTTGGTAGTACAGAAATAGGTCTAAAATTAGCGGGGTCTAATGTACTACCAGATTTAAATAAAGGTATTACTTTACTATACTTCATTAAATCAGGAAACACACCAGATTCGATACTAGTATTAAAAATAGTAGCTAAATGAGGCGCGATTGTATCTATTATAGACGCAATAACTTTAACGGAAATCCCCCACAGATCCGCAGTTTTCTTAACATCAATAGTTTTAAAATATTTTACAATATCTTTTGATGATACTTTATGAAATGTAAAATTCTTTGTACACGCATTTACATTTTGTTTAAGTAATGATTCGGCGACCGCAGGAGAAGAATTCAGTGACTTAGTGGTTAATATCGGAATATCAGTAAAATATTTCTCAAAAACCATTGCAACGTCCTGATCTGATTCGGTTAATTTGTTATTAACACTTAACTGGTAGTTTGAATTGCGAGAGTTAATCTTACCAGTTTCGCTATTAATTATACTCCATGTCATTTTAATTTTATTAGAAGCCGTCTTAATTTTGTTGCTCAAATGCAAAGACTTGGCTGTGGAGCACACTCTTTTAAATATTTTTGAATATTTTTTTACATATTCCCTAAATTCGACGCTATGATTATATGACCTTTCATGGTAAAGATGATATAACCTATGTCTGCTCTTATGGACTCCTACTGTCGCCCATTCATTAAATGACTTCCGACTGTTCAAGGAGAATGTTTTAGAAGTAAAAGTATTATTAAATTCATTGCAAATAAGCTTAAATAATGTTCCATACAAAAAATTTGGATCATTTTGGTATGTAAGTGATGGAAGTTTTTTCACTATGTTACTTCTAAATTTCTCCAAGCGACGTGCATTTACTGGAACAAACACAACTTTCTTATCTACTTGCTTTTTGTGAACATATGGTAACGAAACTACTTGTCCACAGTGATCAGAACTTAATTTTTGAATTATACATTTATGCAACGGCTTCACATTTGTAAAAATGTTATCTATACATGTTGCACTAGATTGAGCAATACGCGTTGGCTCTAAAAATAAATTAAAAAGACCATATGATTTAAACAATGATCTAAATTTAATATTGATTGAGGAAGCTTCTAGGAGATTAATGTTAAAGTCTCCACATATTACAACAGATTTATTCCGTTTATTAAGCTTAGCAAAAACTTCCTCCATATTTTTTTCAAAAGTATCGTATATAGAACATGGGGGTCTGTAGACGCTCACAACAATGAGGTGCTCAAACTCAACACATGCCATTTCTACAGTTCGCTCAACAGAGAGGCTCACAATATCTTTACGTTCTTTACATGACAATAATTTACTAGCTAATATTAAGGAGCCACCTCTTAAAACCGTTTCTCTATTGAAAGAACTGACCACCTGGTGATTACTGAAGTTAAACATTAAGTTATAAGCTTTTAACCAATGTTCAGTAATACATAAAATATGAATATTGTTGCTATTTAAGAACAACTCAATTTCTAACTCTTTGCCTACCATGCCTTGTATATTTTGATGCACCAGGTGTATACAATTTTCATTATCACTCTGTGGAGTCATACAATTAAAGATTTGTAAGCTACATTCTAAATTATTTAAATTATTACAACTGCTAGAGATTACCTCTATTGTCTCATTTTCTAATTTAAATTACTTGGAACTGATTCCAAATTACATATTAAGTCATTACACTGCTCAAAAGGAGCAGATGTCTGTGTAGCCAAGTCCTTGGCTGAGTTAATATATAAACAATAAGATAGCACATTTGCTATCTGTCTTAAAATATATTTAGATAGGTAATACCTATCATTAGTCAAAAATTTCTTAAGTAAATTATTTATGTCTATTAAATTACATTTATTATTATAATTATAACAATTAAATGTCAAGTTTATATTATTATTACATGAAAAGTTATTCATTAATAAATTTAAATCATATCTTATTTTATTTTCCTGCGGCCAACCCTGTATGTAAGGCAATGTAAACAAGATAATTTTATGTACATTTAAATTATTAAGATTATCAATATATTTTAATAATTGATTTTTGTTTAGATTGCCTCTTCTCCCAACAAGAATTATTAATGTGCTATTAGGGCAAAATTTACTAGCTAAAACTTTATTCATTATATGACTAAAGGATGCTCCTGGCATGCAATAATTACTAATCATATGTCCTTCTAAACAGTTATTTAACATCATGCCCAAATTTTTGCCTATGTCATCACAATACATAATAACTTTATTTTTTTTAATATTTACATTGCTTTTTAAGTTAAAAAAATTGATTCGGGATCTTCGTTTTTATAGATTTTCTATTTTGGATTTAATTTATTTGTAAATAGGCTGAAAATATTTCATATTCTTCATAAACACAGTCAAGCGGCGGGGATCGTTATTTACGATAGGTTAAATTGGCAGCATTTAAACAACAGATGATGAATTAGTTCCTAATTGATCACATTGTGGGCAACAATTTTCATTTCATTCCAATATTTAACAGGTTATATTTTTGCTAACCTTCATTCACCAAATCTAAATAATTATTTATACAACCCTCAGCGCGGCAAGTCACAATCGCCGGGACGTGCATTGTCGCCGACGCCGCCGCGACATACTAACGATGTTATGGAAAAGGTAAAACAAAATATTTTAATATTGATAAAGTTTTGGCTGTTGTATAAAAATCGTTGTCAGAGAAATATTTCTAAAAGTTATTTGTGTCATAGCCATCAATTCCTTTCGAAAGTGTTAACGAATAAGAAACAGTTTATTATTTTTTTTAAATGTACAAAACACATAATATTTCATTTTTTGTATTTACGAAACTCGTTTTTACTTTGGCAAACACGATGCCTGTTCTCAAAACAGGATGCCCAAGAATCATGATGCAGCCTCTTATAACATTCACCTTCTCACTTTTCTTCACTTGCGCATGTTCTATATGGAATGTTACATTTAATTTGTATTTCACATTTCATTAGCTGTATTCGGAAATGGTGAAATCGTTATAAAGTAGCTTTTTACTAGTAAGGGTGCTGTGCCCTCATTATATATCTACATCTATTACATATTATTCATTAGGATTCAAAATACTGACGCGTTATCACCACTTAGGATTAAAATGAAATGGCACCACTGGTTTAAATCTCTTGTGGTGTGCGACGTGTTTCGCTTCGTCGAAGTCTAAATCGCGCTAACAAAATTCCGAAGTTAAAGCAGCATATATAGAATAGCTCCGAACTACCAATCGGAGCATTGGCCGCTCCCCGGGCAGAACACCTTGCCCGGCGGGAGATCTCCCCTTTTCCTTCCACCCGCCACAGTGGTGACCCCGACGTGATATGAACATGCAACCAATAATCTTCTGAAACTACAACTTCAAACCTTCATCATCCTCAAGTACCCCATTCATTCGCTCCCGAGCAGATATTGTCTGCAGTCTTCACATTCTGCAAGCCATCTAGCTTTACAAAGGTTCATCGCAGCACTGGAATAATAATGCTTCCTGTTCCTTCAAGCTACTCTCTGCGCTACAGTGTTCGGCACGGCTCTGAGCCTTACTGCTCGCCTCTGCTTCACGGCACTCTCGCAGATTACTTGCCTTCTTCTCGACTCACCGCAGACTTACAAGGCAATTCCCTGGCACTTGCAAATTCGTCGACATCTAGGCTGCACTATCGACCTCCGGTCTGAGCAGGGGGGTGATGTGGCGGCGCTGTCGTCGCGCCACAAGCGAAACACGTCGAAGTCTAAATCGCGCTAACAAAGTTCCGAAGTTAAAGCAGCATATATAGAATATATATGTAGAATATATATCCATTTTAGGTCCCTTACTTTTTATAATATATAGTGCAGACATTATTAAAAATATAGAGTGTTGTAAGTACCACATGTACGCTGACGACTTACAGATATATATATCGTTTAAGCCTTGTGATGTTCAAGTAGCAGTGACAAAATTGAACTTGGATTTGGGTCGGATATCTTTGTGGTCAGAGCGTAACGCATTGGTTCTCAATCCAAAAAAGTCGCAGTACCTTATTCTAGGATCGCCAAATCAAATAAAAAAGATCACACTAAGCCACCCTGCCATTATTGTAAACAACGAACCTATTGTGAGAGTCTCTGAAGTCAGAAATTTGGGGGTAATAATGGACGACAAACTTCGTTTTGAGAAACATGTAATGGATATTGCACGTAACTGCTTTTATAGGTTGAAAGTACTTTATCGTATTCGTGAGTACCTAAGTGTCACCTTACGTATACATCTCTGCGAGTCTATCGTGCTTTCAAAATTCAATTACGCGGATTCTCTCATAGGCCCACGACTATTATCTCGAACACGGCAAATAATACAGCGGGTACAGAATGCCTGTGCACGCTTTTGTTTCAATGTACCACCACGTGCATATGTAACCCCTTTCATTAATAACGCTAATATTTTAAAAATGGACTGTCGCAGGCGACTACACTTTGCCTCACTTTTGTTTGGGACTATTAAAAATAAAGAACCTTTATATTTATATAATAAGTTGATTCGGTCTAAAGATCAAAATAAGCAGTATAATACCAGATCATCCAATTACAAGTTAGTATATCCTTTCTACCGGTCGGCCGCTTTCAGAGGTAGTTTTAAATATAATGCCACTAAATGTTGGAATAACCTCCCGCCTCCACTGCGTGACCTGAAAACAATTAGTGGGTTTAAAATCAAATACAGGTTACACTTACTTTCGGAACAAAAAAATACCGATCTATAAAAAAAAAAACTGGTAGGAGGTTAAGTTCTTTCAACACGTCAGTAATCTCAGTCCTATAAATTATATAGATATTTTAATTTTCACTTTATACAATAGGTATATAAAACTATTTTATTTAAATATTTGTATAATAAATTTATTTTTCTGACAATCATTTTCTTACATTTATTCTTTAGCCAACGTTTATTCCGCTTTCTTAATAAATAAAATTGATATATTTAGAAGGAAAACGTTAATTTTATTTTGTACTTACCTTCATTAGACTAATGATATCCACTATTTATGTGAATAAAAATTTAAAAACACATATTTTTTTATATATTCCGCGTCGCATTATAGCATGTGCACTGAGGCAGCCATCCGAGTTACCTCGGAGTGCGGGCCGGACTGAAAACCAGTGTCGGGATCAGAGCAATGTGTTTCTGTATCTCGATTTTTACTGAGTCCTGTCCATTTCACGGTTTTATGCTGCTACACAGACTCATTTTATATTATTTTTACATTTTTGTTAATTAAGGGAGATATTGTTTTATTTTCTGTTTAATTCCAATTTTTTGCTTTGTTTTGTATCTATTATGATTAGACCGTGAATAAATAAAAAAAAAATAATAGCTCCGAACTACCAATCGGAGCGTTGGCCGCTCCCCGGGCAGAACACCTTGCCCGGCGGGAGATCTCCCCTTTTCCTTCCACCCGCCACACTCGCATTACTGAGACCGCCATGGGGCAGTTTGTTACTTGATTAAAACTGACAATGATTTAACGTTGTTCTCGTCAATTCCAGAGCGTGTCTTCCACGTCGTCGGACAAGAGGCAGGTGAGCGCGGTGGAGGTGACCCAGAAGCTCGAGGCGCTGCAGATTGGTGGACGCGAGCACGCACAACACCAAATCCTAGACGATAAGGTCATTTGAATAGTCTTCAATATCTTTAGTGATACAATATATCGTTTATGTAATATTCTAAAAATACTTTAAATAAACGTTACTCTCACAATAGGATATTCTCCTGTATGGTGGAGACATTTTACAAATATAAATTGCACAAAGAAAAACATCCAGAACATACAAATACTTGTTCTCTGCGGGATTCAAATCTGCGGTCCTCAGCCCCGTAAATCATTGCTAAGCCACTGCGCAACAGAATCGTCAAATTTCATCCTATACACCGTGTCGCGGCGCCGCCGTAAGAGAATCCACTACTCCATATACCACAGGTATCGTTAGAGGCGACAAAGGGAAATGAAAAAGAAGATAGACAAATGCACCTTCCCGATGACAACCTAATAGTGATAAAAAACTGCTGTTGCTACCCCCCTTGGTGGCAACTATGGCAAATATTCCCCCCTATGAGACAATCTATAGGGAGGAATATTATGTTGAGCAATAAACTTTTGATGGGCTGTAATGATTGTACAATACCACTTGGCAAATGTGGTAAAACTACACTGCAAAGTATGTTGGCTAAAGCACGAATGGGTTGGCTCAACTTGAACAGCATTAAATAGCAGCTTTTAATGCTTGCTTAATGTTTTGTATGGTGAGTGTAGAGAATCAGATACCCTTTTTACTCGAAACGAAGCATTCCATCTTAATCTCCAAGGGTGACTTTCATCCTTGTTCTCCAAAATAATGGAATCCATTATAAACTGCCAGCTCATGAGGTACCTTGAGGATCACCAGCTGATTAGTGACCGCCAGTACGGTTTTCGTCGGGGTCGACTCGGTGACTCATAGATGGGCGGAGGCAGTAGAGAGTCCAAGGAGGGGAGGCATTGGCCGTTAGTTTGGACATAGCGAAGGCTTTCGATCGGGCTTGGCACAAAGCGCTTCTTTCGAAGCTTCCTTCCTATGGGCTTCCCGAGAAATTGTGCAAATGGATCACCAGTCTCCTTGCTGATCGGAGCTGGTGTTCCACAAGGCTGCGTTCTATAACCAACGCTGTTTCTCCTGCATATCAATGATATGTTGCAAACTAGTAACATTCATTGCTATGCGGACGACAGCAACCGGCCGTGCCAATATTTCTCGGGAAAACTAACATTTTGCTGAATAAAGTCTCGGATTGGGAGCATCTAAATCTAGTCCAGTTCAATCCCCAGAAGACACAAGTTTGCGCGTTTATCGCTAAAAAGAACCCCTTTGTCGTATCTCCTCAGTTTCAAGGCACTCCCCTTGCTGCCTCAGCTAGCATCGGAATCCTCGGCGTCGGCATATCGAATAGTGTACAGTTTCGTGGTCACTTGGAAGGGAAGGCCAAACTGGCCTCTAAAATGCTTGGCGTGCTCAGCAGAGCGAGACAGTATTTCATGCCGGCACATCGCTTGCAACTTTACAAGGCGCAAGTTCGGCCTCACATGGAATACTGTTCTCATCTCTGGGCCGGGGCACCCAGCTCCTTCCACTTGACCGCATCCCGCGCAGAGCGGTTCGAATCGTCGACGACAAAGTTCTTTCTGGTCGGCGGCTCCATACACTGGCACTACGTAGAGATGTTGCATCTCTTTGCGTATTTTATCGCATTTACCACGGGGAGTGCTCTGAGGAATTGTTCGGACTAATTCCAGCCGCTCGATTTCACCATCGCACATCGCGACAAAACACGATACCATCCATACCATCTGGATGATTGAAGATCCACCACTATGCGATTTAGATTTTTCTTCTTCGCACTACTTTCTTGTGGAATCGATTACCACCAGCGATTTTTCCCGACCGATAAGATTTAGGGACCGTCAAGAAAAGAGCCTACTCCTTTTTAAAAGGCCGGCAACGCATCTGCAAGTCCTCAGGTGTTGCAGTTGTTCATGGGCGGCGGTAGTCACTTACCATGATGTGGGCGGCATGCTCAATCACCCCCCTCCTATAAAAATTATAGCAATTGATTTTTATAGTATATAGAGATAACTAAATGACACTGCTTTGCTCTTCTCGAACAGACCCATAAAATCAAATACACATATTCTCATATTAAAGTTTTGGACGTTTCTGAGAATTTTTTAATATAATATACAATATTTAGACTTTTTGAGGTTGCTATATTAAGGGCTTTTTTATCACTCACTAGTATTTTTTTTATAGATTAAGGGTGACAAACTAATATAATGACAGGCTATGCGTTATTGAATCTTAGTCCTCAGGGGTGGCAATATGATAATATATAGATTTGTTGATTTGAATTTCATCGCATTTTGTCCATTGGGTTGCATGCAGTAGCCACTTAACATCTACCGTATTGTATATTCGTTTATCACTTAAATTGTATAAAAAAATTACTAATTTGCAACAAAAACTGACCCACTTGCCAAGATATGCTAATAATTAGTTACCGCAAGTAGATTGGACGGGCGAGTTGATAATAATAGGTCACCAATGATTGTTCAAGACAACTCGGCACACTGGGTGACCCGGCCGCGAGTTACATAACCTAGTACATACTTCAATTATGATTTAACGTGCGCATCTTGTACTTGTGCTATTGTAGGCGGACGACTGAAGTCAGATAACATCTAGCCAGTTTTTTTTTCATAACTTCACTGCTACGTATTAACAAACAGAATAACCAAAACAAACATCAATCATTAGTGTTAACGTATTGATTACAATGGACGGACATAGAAATTTAAATATATATACGAAAGTAACATGTAGAGAATCGACGACACCTTTTACTGAAAACGAATGGAATGCCCATCTTAGTTCCCAGGGGTGACAAAGCATCTACATTATATGATAGATCTAGGTGTTAATGGGCCACAGCATCCTCTTAGTATTAGGTGGACTGTGTGCTCGTTTGATACCCTCATTCCATAAACAAAAACCCTTTTTAAAAAACATCTTAGTCCTCAGGGTTTGAAATATGGCAATGATAAATGTGCCTAATTGTAACTTGCGTTCATAATCTCGTTGTGCAATATTGTTTACTTAAAAATGTAGAGATATATGACTAACTCGACAATCTCTTACCGTGCTATTAGGCAACGCATCTGCAATTCCCCTGGCAATGTCATGATGATGAGTATCATTTCATTCTATTGGTGTCGCAGGAGTCTCAACTTATGAAGACTGGCAATTATTCCTAATCGTGAGGAAGGCTCCAACCAGCCATGTGATGGTTGTGATATGGTTACTAAATTAATAATTATGATAAAAATCCAAATAAACAAGACAGCGAATTCATGGATTCAATGTTGTGATACTCTTTCAGGTAAACGAAAACAAAGAGAATGTAGAAAGTAAGCCGGAATCGAAGCCCGAACATTTAGTAGAAGATAATAATAGCCAAGAAAAACCTGTAGAAGTACAGAAGCCAGTCGAAAATAAAGAAGAAAAACGCGAAGAAAAGAAAGAATTGTCGCAGGAGAGAAAAGAAGAGAAACGGGAGGAAAAGAAAGAGCCCTCGCAGGACAAAACTGAAGAAAATGAGATGACGGGTAAGTCAAACAGCATTAGTCGATTATATATTTTCAATAACCTCAAAAAATCCTGTGTGTTGTGACCATGAAGCAAATACAAAGAGGTGTTGTAATCAGATTTCACTATGTAACAACGCGTGACAATTTGCCTGATGAGGGGATGTTAAGCCCCGCCCACTTTACACTATCTAACATATAACAGTGGTAGAGCCACACGGCAGCTTTTGCTGTCGCACGGATGGGCCGGCTCGAACCGGGGTGGTACCACGACCTCACAGAATACCAGCGTGAAGTAGAGGTTTACCTCTGCGTTTCGCTTGGTGAGTGCAGGTGGCCGGAGGCCCTTTTTACTGGAAATGAGGCATTCCATCTTAGTCCTCACGGGTGACAACGCATCTGCATTTTGATTCGCAAACGAGGATAGATGTAGATGTCTATGGGCCGCAGCAACTACTTACCATCAGATAGACTGTGTGTTCGTTTGTCACCCTTATCCTATAAAAAAAAAAAAAATCTACATATACCGATAAACTCATCATTACAGCCCTTCACAAGTCCACTGCTGAACATAGGCCTCCCCCAAAGAATGCCACAAAGCACGGTCCTGAGCCACCTGCATCCATCGACTTCCTGCATATCTTACCAGGTCGTCACTCCATCTAGTGGGGGGACGCCCTACACTTCGCTTGCCGGTACGAGGCTGCCACTCTAGAACCTTTCTTCCCCATCGATTGTCGGTTCTTCGAGCTATATGGCCGGCCCATTGCCACTTCAGCTTACTAATCCGTTGGGCTATGTCGGTCACTCTGGTTCTACTGCGGATATCCTCATTTCTGAGTTTATCACGCAGAGAAACTCCGAGCATAGCCCTCTCCATAGCTCGCTGAGCGACCTTGAGCTTCCTCATACGGCCAGCAGTGAAGTACCACGTCTCAGTTCCGTAAGTCATCACTGACAAGACGCACTGGTTGTACAATTTCGTTTTAAGGTTTTGAGGTATGTCTGACGAGAAGATGTGTCGTAGCTTCCCGAACGCTGCCCAGCCGAGTTGAATCCGTCGATTGACCTCTCGGTCGAAGTTGGACTTACCTAGTCGGACTATTTGTCCCAGGTAAACATACTCGTCAACAACTTCGAGCTTAGTGTTCCCAACAACTACCGGCATAGGTGTGACATGGACATTAAACATGATCTTTGTTTTGTCCATGTTCATCTTAAGACCTATCCGTTGGGAAACACTATTGAGGTCATTGAGCATAGTGCTTAGGTCCTCCAGCGATTCTGCCATAAGGACTATATCGTCGGCAAATCGAAGGTGAGTGATGTACTCGCCATTGATGTTGATACCGCATCCTTTCCAGTCCAGAAGCTTGAAAACGTCTTCCAATGCAGCGGTGAAGAGTTTCGGGGATATGACGTCACCCTGTCTTACACCTCTCTGCAATTGGATAGGTTTCGTACTCTGGTTCTGTACTCGGATAGCCATCGTAGCCCTACTGTACAAGCACTTCAACACTTCGATATACCGAGAGTCAACTTGGCACCGCTGAAGGGACTGCAGCACCGCCCAAATTTCGACGGAATCAAAGGCTTTCTCATAGTCCACATACGCCAGACATAGTGGCAAATTGTACTCCTCGGACTTCTGTACAATTTGCCGTAGGGTATGTATGTGGTCTATGGTGCTAAAGCCCTTTCGGAAACCGGCTTGTTCGGGAGGCTGGAAGTCGTCAAGTCTGCGCGCGAGACGATTCGTAATGACTCTCGAAAACAGCACGTAGACGCGGCTCAGAAGGGAAATCGGTCTGTAGTTCTTCAAGAGAGCGTTGTCGCCTTTCTTGAAGAACAAGACCACCGCACTTCTGCTCCACGCCTCCGGTGTAATGCCACCATGGAGGACGGAATTAAAGAGCTTCTGAAGGACTTCAAGTACCGGTTTTCCACCCGCTTTCAGAAGCTCCGCTGTAATTCCATCCTCGCCTGGGGCCTTGCCGTTTTTAAGGTGCTGGAGAGCCATTCTAATCTCGCTCAGACTGACGTCCGGGATATCATCGGAATAATGTCGGATAAGACTCGCTCTTGGATCGTTACTCACACTTTCGTGTGGCTCCAACGATGACGTGTACAGCTGCCCATAGAACCTCTCAATCTCACTCAAAATCTCAGGTGCCCCGGAAACGATGCTGCCACATTCGGTCTTCAGCTTTGACAGTTGGCTCTTTCTGGCAGACAGATCTCTGGCAAAGACTTTGGAGCCTTGGTTCCGCTCGATCGCTTCTTCAATACGAGCTGTATTGAAGTTGCGTAAGTCCCGCCGCATGCCTTTGGAGATCTGTCTGTTCAGTTGCCTGTATGCTGTCAAATCTGTTGAAGAATGTAGCTTCATCTCCCGTCTAACAGCCATGAGATTAAGAGTGTGATCGGAGAGTTTTTGTGTTCTTCTGCGGCGGGTCTTGCAGAACTTAGCTCCGACCGCATGGACAGTTTCCACGAGCTTGTCATTCAAATCGTCCACTTCATTGCAGTCTTCTAGGCACTGAAAACGGTTTTGTAACTCGAGCTGAAAGGTTTCGGGACTCTGGATTAGAGCACGAGGGGGACGGAGCGTTGACTTCATTAGACGAGACCTCTCCAACTTAACGTTTAGGTTCAGTGTGCCTCTAACCATTCGGTGATCGCTGCCGGTTTTCACCCTCGCGATCACTGAGACATCACTGAACAGTTGTCGTTTGGTCGTCATAATGAAGTCAATCTCATTTTTTGTCGAACCGTCGGGGCTCGACCAGGTCCACTTCCTGTGGGGCCGCTTCTGGAAGAAAGAGTTCATCATAAAGAGTCCCTCTTTCTCCATGAAGTCGGCCAGCTGCTGGCCCCTTGGGTTCCGTTGCCCTATTCCAAATTTCCCCACTTTCAGCTCACCGTTCTCTCTTGTGCCTAGTTTTGCATTGAAGTCTCCCATTAACACCGTATATTGGGTTTTGGAGGAATGCATGGCTCTAGAGATATCCTCATACATTTCCTCCACCTCCTCATCGGGGTGTGCCGAGGTTGGTGCGTAAACCTGTATGACCTTCAGCGAATACCGTTTGGTGATTCTGAGTATAAGGTACGCAACCCTCCTCGACACACTCTCAATCTTTACAACGTTGTTAACGAGAGACTTGTGGACGATAAATCCGACACCTCCTTGGGACAGATGGTCGCCCTCCCGGTGATAGAACAAGTTGCCGGATTCGAGGATTACCGTGTCCTCCCCCTCTCTTCGGACTTCGGATAATCCTATAATATGCCAGCGTAACTTGTCTATCTCTTCTTCCAGCTCCACAATCTTCTCGTCAGTCCTCAGGGTCCGTGCGTTGTATGTTGCCAGGTCAAGTCGTTGTAGGTGGCAACCGAACCTCCACCGGAGATTCTTAGCACCCCCTGCCCCGCCGTTACCATGGTCGCCACCGTAGCCAGGAATAGCGGGGCCGCCGGGGACTGGGGGCCGTCTCTTCGTAACTTTCATTATGGGGGGTATATTGCCATAGTTGCCACGCTTGGCGAGCGGGTTGGCAACCGCAGTTTTTTATTGTATTTTGCCGTTACCAGGAAGATGCTGCTGCCCATCTCCTGCCTGTGTCCCTTTGTCGCCTTTTACGACACCCACGGGAAGATATGGGGTAGTGGATATTCTTAACCGCCACTACACGGCAATAAACCGATAAACTAAAGTACTCGAATCGTTCCATATCGCTGTTGCAATGTAGTTTAGCCACCTTGACGATAGATGGCGGTCAGTTTACAAAATGATTATAAACTATAAAAATAATACTTTGGCGATTAAAATTTCTTTATGTCTGAATGCAAAACAAATTTCAGCACCTACGTATGACTATTTTACCAATACTGAGCTCTACGTACTGTTATATTTTTAGTTCACATGACACAAAGTGTCGCCATCTAGTGTCGAATATATTTAATTATATATGAAAGCCGACGCAAAGAGATTTTTCTAGAACTATTTTAATAAATTAGGTGTAAAATTACTTACAAATGAAATATGATGAGATCCATAGGATTAGAGCGTCTATCTGAGTAGTTTTTATACGATAAAACACAACACTTCATCCTTTTCTTCTTAATACTACGAAAATACACCATGTTCATACAATGTTTGATTTTCAACACATAAGCGCACAGGACAAATGCTGAGAGTATACTAACTAAAGCCACGCCCACTATGATGACGTCAAGACCTACTTAGAATCACAGTGCACAGTTGCTTATGCCGTCTCCTCTTTGTATTTGCTTCATGGTTGAGACGTTTATTATAAGTTTGGGCTATCATTAAATCATTATAAAAATTAAATAAAAACTAAAATTAATTTTACAGCATCAATGACCGCGCGTCGCATCACAACAGAGGAAGAAGCAAAGGCCGCGCTGGCTGAGAGGAGACGACGAGCTCGTGAAGAGTTGGAGCGGCAAGCGGAACTCGAGAGACAGAGGTGGATTGTTGCTCATTTTTATAACTCGCCTCTTATTCATCGCACCGTTGAACATAGGCGTTCCCATTAAACTGCCACAGTCATTTGACATCTATCGATTTCTTGCAAGAGAGTCAAATACGACTAGCCTCTTTCTTACAGGTTTCTCACATCATCGTTATTGACTCTTTACTGTGGGATATGACTCTCTTAACTGTTTTTTAAAAACCGAATAAAAGTGACGAACGATGAACGAACTTACAGTTTGATTGTATACTATGTAATTGTAAACTACTTAAGTTCCTAGACAATTGTAAACAATTTTCAACAACGAAGACTACAGATGCGTTGTCACCTCTGATGACTAAGATGGAATGGATCACACAAACCTCAACAAGTCGTCACAAATTCAGACGTGCGGGTTGCGTAAGCTTGCAAACGCTTGTAACCAATCCGATCGAGTGTCGGTTTTTTGTCACAAATTAAAGGGAATTTTCCGCAAGCGCTTGCGACGCGTTCACACGCTTGTTCACTCAAGCTCGTTTGTGCATTGGTGGCGAAAATAAGTAGACTATAATGAAATAATTTCATAATTACCTGGTACAGTTCTTATGATATTTCAATATCCACCATCTTCTTTGCCGTATGCTTCGATTTAGTTCACTTGTTTTCTTGTATTTCTAATAAAAATAACTTAAGCCAACTGTTACGACCGACGCAACAACTTCGATGTCCGTCATGCTTTTTTTACGTGGAAGAGCCATACTGCAGCTATATTACTGGTATAGTTGTAGCACGAATGGGTCGGCTCGACCGGGGAAAGACCACGCTCTCACAGAATACCAGCGTAAAATAGCAGCTTAACGCTGCTGTGTTTCGTATGGTGAGTGTAGAGAACCGGAGACCTTTTTTACTGGAAATGAGGCATTCCATCTTAGTCCTCAGGGGTGACAATG
This sequence comes from Parnassius glacialis, assembly GCA_033319125.1. NCBI lineage: Eukaryota > Metazoa > Arthropoda > Insecta > Lepidoptera > Papilionidae > Parnassius > Parnassius glacialis. Next base: position 31,986,284 of record JAVANC010000025.1, read on the forward strand.
CATCTGCATTTTGCTTCGTAATCGAGGATAGATGTAGGTGTGTATGGGCAACAGCAACCACTAACCATCAGGTGGACTGTGTGCTCGTCTGTCACCCTTATCCTATAAAAAATTATATAGTATACTTACTGTTACGGCGTGCAGCTGCCTATCCAAGAGTAGGATCTTCCCGGCCCATGAAGGAAGAACCTACAAGCAGATGCAGGTCGGGCCTCCTAAGGCCAAAGTAGATAATCTCTAATAACAATAAACAACAAGGGGGAGCGTTCTCTCCTACTGCAATTCAACAGGGAGAATATTAAAACCGAGCTTACTTACCTATATCCAAGGCGACTGGTCCCTCAGGGTTCGGTCAGGTCGCATGTGGTTGTATGGTGCAAGGGAAGTAAGGGGCAGTGATGTGTATCTGTGTGTGACTGATTGTGATAGACCTTATTAGAGTCGGAGTCGCGGAGTCGTCCACAGTCACTTTCTTCGCTCGTCACGAGGAGAGCCCATTAGCTTTATCGTACAATTAACTAACTTCCAGAAGCCACTAACTCTAATTTGTTATAAAGCGTGACACCCTACACGAATACAGAATGTCGGTCTATACGGAATCCCGCAAAAACGTAACACACCGCACGAACACTTAATTCTAGAATATCAAATGCCGCACTAGTAGCTAATATTGTCGAATACACTTATATACGGATTCAGAGTTAAACACAAATAAGTCCCTGGAGAAGCTCTCTCGCAAGGAATGCGCGTTACGTTCCTAGACAGTATATTTACTAGACGCGCTTACACTATTCCGCGTTCCCGCACAAAAAATGACAGCGTGCCGTCGATAGCACCGCCTGCAAAAGACTTCTATTTCGCTCGCGACCCGCGCGCTCTTGCCACTACCACACCGCTCGACCGAACTTCAAACCGGTATCGCGCCGAGCCGAGCGCCCTCTGGCCTCGATTCTTGACATTAGCGCTTGGCGCGAACACTTACATAACAGTAACTAACTGTGAAATTACTTAAATAGCAAAAATAAATAATTTCGCGGAATCCTGGTGACTTTACCACGGAACCCTTTGGTTTCACGGAACCCACTTTAGGAATTAGGTATACAATAATAAAATATATTATGCTCAGGTGGTGGACAGATAATCAACGTAGAAAAAATATTGCCAACAGGCACATCAGAGGATTTCTACGTTTTTATTTTTTTCGTTCTATTACTGTTAAAAGTGACTATTAAAAGATTTGTTCCCAAAAACAACTTTACTTTTAAGACTACAGCGTGAAGCGGAAGAAGAGGCTGAGAGGCAGCGGCAAGAGGAGGAGCGGCAGCGGCGCGAGGAGGACGAGGCGCGCGAGCTGGCCGCGCTGCAGCGCCGCCTCGAGGACGAGAAGCTGCGGAAGGCCATCCAGGTAACTGATTGCGGCTATTTTAATACATATCATACATACTGTACTGGACTGTATGTATTTATTTGTGTTAGGATGATTACTACTAGGGACGTTATTAAAGAAAAGTTGGTACACGTTACAATTATATATTAAAGATTTTCAGGAGTGGAAACTAAGACTATTACTATATACACAAGAGGGGTTCTTCTATGGGAGTCTTGATTGTCTTCATTCTTCTGTTTTGAGAGTATTGAGTCTTCTTTCTTGAGTGCCGCTGTCGAATGGATTGAAAGCCGGGGCCAAAAACCTCTTCTTTTATTCCCGTGGCGGGTGTTCTGGCATGAGGATGTTCTCACGCGATGTGCTGTGAGCTCATTGGTCGCCAATCTCACGTGATGTCTGGGCGGGGTGCGGGGTGCGCGGGGCGCAACGTCGTATGGGGGGGCGACGGGGCGGCGGCTCCCTTCGCCGTCCGTAACACATACATATACAGGGTTATTTTTTAAATAGTAGATAAATTTTAAACTTGAGTTCTAATAATTATATACCGTTATTGGCGTGTAGTGGTGGGTGAGAATTTACACTAACTCATATCTTCCCGTGAGTGTCGTAAGAGGTGACAGAGGGAAAGTGAAAAAGAATATTTGCAGCAGGAACTTCCTAGTAACAGCAAATCATAATAAAAAAAACTGCAGTCGCCATCTCGCTCGCCAAGCGTGGCACCTGTGGCAATATACCCCCCGGAACAAGAGTTACAAAAAGCCGACCCCCCCAGTCAACGGCAGACCCGTTATTCCTGGCTTAGTCAGGAATCTAGCTACGGAGAGCTTTGCTAGATGGTAAAAGCAGGGCAATAGGGAGCTAAGAATCTCCGGTGGAGGTTCGGTTGCCACCTATGACGACTCAGCTTGGCAACATGTAACGCACGCACCCTGAAGACTGACGAGAAGATCCTGGATCTAAAAGAAGAGATAGACAAGTTGCGCTGGGACATAATCTGAGGTCCGAAAAGAGGGGAAGGACACGGTAATCTACGAATCCCGCAACTTGTTCTATCACCGAGAGGGCGACCATCTGTCGTTGTAAAGATTGGGAGTGTCTCGACGAGGGTTACGTACCTTATACTCAGAATCACCAAACGGTATTCGCTGACTTCATTATGACGAATAGACGGAAATTGTTCAGTGATGTCTCAGTGATCGCAAGGGCGAAAACTGGTAGCGATCACCGAAGGGTTAGAGACACATTGAACCTAAACGTTAAGTTGGAGAGGTCTCATCTAATGAAATCAACGCTCCGACCCTCTCATTCTCTAATCCAAAATCCCGAAACCTTCCAGCTTGAGCTACAAAACCGTTTTCAGTGCCTAGAAGATTGCAATCCAGTGGACAATATGAATGACAATGACAAGATCATGCAAACTGTCCATGCGGTCAGAGCTAAGTTCTGCAAGACTGGCGTCGCAGAAGAACACTTAAACTCCACGATCACACTCTTAATCTCATGGCTGTTAGACGGGAAATGAAGCTGCTGTCTTCAGCCGATTTTACAGCACACCGGCAACTCAACAGAGAGATCTCCAATTGCATGCGGCGGGACTTACGCAACTTTAATACTGCTCGTATTGAAGATCGAGAGGAACCAGGGCTCCAAAGTCTTTGCCAGAGATTTGTCTGCCAGAAAGAGCTAACTGTCGAAGCTGAACACCGAACGTGGCAGCATCGTTTCTGGCACACATGATATTTTGAGTGAGATTTGGAGGTTCTATGGGCTGCTGTACACGTCATCGTTGGAGCCACACGCAAGCGTGAGTAATGATTTAAGAGCAAGTCTTATTCAACACTATTCTGATGATATCCTGGACGTCAGTCTGAGCGAGATTAAAATGACTCACCAGCTTCTGAAAGCGGGTGGAAAATCGGTACTTAAAAGCCTTCAGAAGCTCTTTAATTCCGTCCTCTATGGTGGCACTACTCTGAAGGCGAGGAGCAGAAGTGCAGTGGTCTTGTTTTTTTTGACAGGCGACAACGCTCTCTTGAAGAACTACAGACCGATTTCCCTTCTGAGCCGCGTCTACGTGCTGTTTTCAAGAGTCATTATGGTTTGTCTAGCACGCAGATTCGACTACTTCTTGCCTTCCGAACAAGCCGGTTTCCGAAAAGGCTTTAGCACCGTAGACAATATACATACCCTTCGGCAAATTGTACAGAAGTCCGAGGAGTACAATAGGGTATTACACTCATTTTCAAAAAGTGTTTTAAATGAATCCCAGAGTGATAATGAACCACTATAATTTTTATATAAATTTTTTAAAACCGAATAGTGACATAAAAATTACTTTTAATCTATCGTTTTAAATTTTAGCGTGAAAACGCTAGCCGCCATACTGTTCAAGTCGTGACGTCACTGTCCTAGAATTTTGACAATTTTGCAAAGGAATAAGACACTTTTGAATGTTTAATAATGAGTTATCATCTACATCATTGTTGTGTTGTACCTGATTGCAAAAAGACGAGCATAAGAACGCCGGGGAAGTTATGGATTAAAGTGCCAACTGATTTAAATATGAGAAATACTTGGTTAAAACTGGCAAGAAGAGACCCGAAGGCATTGTCTACAAAATCTAAACTATACTTCTGTGAAGATCACTCTGATGTAAATAAGACTTATATTTAACTATCGATTAAACAAAACAAAACATCATGACATGATAGGTACCTATTGCAAGTCAAATTTTGTAATAGATTAGGTTCATCGCTCGTCTGACCCGCCCTTTGTGGGCCATTTTGATAGCCCTTGCAAGTGCAGTGCAGTGTTTTACGTAATTCCTGTTTTCCTCACCTAAGCTTATATTATAATATCTATAACATTAGTGCTAAAAGCGAAGTAATAAACTCGCTTTTACGAATCCGTCTTCCATGATGCCTTTTCAATAAAATTTGGAATGAAAGTCAACAATCGTAATGATAACTTGAAAATTTTCGAAATTAACTAGTTAGTACACAGCACATAACCTATTTCTTTGACCTAGTGACGTCACGACGCTATCTAATATGGCGGACATCGTTTTGCAGATTTGAGGCACAGGTAAAAAAAAATATTCTTTAAATTGAAATATAAAATTTATAATGCATTTTTATAAATAGAAATCAATATTTCTCGTTTACTTTTTACAAAATCTATCATAAATATATATTCTTTGACTTATTTTTACATTGTGTAAAATACCCTATTTGCCACTATGTCTTTTGTATGTGGACTATGAGAAAGCCATTGCTTCTGTCGAAATCTGGGCGGTGCTGCAGTCTATTCAGCGGTGCCAAGTTGACTCGGTATATCGAAGTGCTGAAGTGTTGGTACAGTAGGACTACGATGGTTATCCGAGTACAGAACCAGAGTACGAAACATATCCAACTGCAGAGAGGTGTAAGACAGGGTGACGCTATATCCCCGAAACTCTTCACCGCTGCATTGGAAAACGTTTTCGAGCTATGGACTGGAAAGAATACGGTATTAACGTCATTGGCGAATACATCACATCACCTTCGATTTGGCGACGATATATCCTTATGGCAGAATTACTGGAAGACCCAAGCACTTTGCTCAATGACCTCAATAGTATCTTCCAACGGCCTATCCGTTCATTGTTCATCCTAAGATGAACATGGACAGAAAAGATCATATGTAACGTTCATATCACACCTATGCCGGTAGTTGTTGGAGCAATAAGCTCGAATTTGTTGTCGAGTATGTTTACCTGGGACTAATAGTCCGACTAGATAAGTCTAACTTTGACCGAGAGGTCAATCGACGGATTCAACTTGGCTGGGCAGTTTTCGGGAAATTACGACACATCTCGTCAGGCATACCTCAAAACTAGATTATTCAACCAGTCAGTGTTGCATGTGATAATCTATGGATCTGAGACGTGGTATTTCATTGCTGGCCGCATGAGGAAGGTCTAGGTCGCTTGGCGAGCTATGGAGGCTATACTCGGGGTTTCTCTGCGTGACTTAAAATCGAGAATATCCGCGGTAGAACCAGAGTAACCGACATAGCGCAACGGATTGGTAAGCTGAAGTGAAAATGAGCCGGCCATATCGCTCGAATAACCAACAACCGATGGGAAAGGAATGTTCTCGAGTGGCAGACTCGTACCGGCAGGTGAAGTGTAGGAAGTTCCCCTACTAGATGCAATTACGGCCTGGTAAAACATGCAGAAAGGCAATGGATGCAGGTGGCTCAGGTCCGTGCGTTGTGGCATTTCATCGGGGAAGCCTATATTCAACAGTGGACTGGTGAAGGGTTTTAATGATGTTGATTACTTAGTTGAAAGATACAAGGTGCATTCATGAGACCAAAGGCCATAAATAATCACATCGAGTTATCAACCATCTTCCAACAAGAATCAGTTACTGATAAAAATTTTGCTTGACGGTTCGGAAGTGCTTAGAATAAGCGTTTTTACTTTTATTTGAAGTTTTCCAATTTGAATGTGATTTATAGGCAACGACGTTTTTGCCTACCAATTAACCCTTACGAATGTGTGCGTGCGCAATAAAACCAGTTACAATAATGCATTACTACGCATTTGAATTTAAAAGATAAAAGGGACAGAAGTATTGATATTTTTTAAATTAGTTTTTCTACACCATTTGCTTATTGCAAAATAACCATGTATAGTTGTTTATTTATATCTTATAAACACACATTCTATGTTCTACTTAAAATGCAAAAGAGAAAAGAAGGATAGATGTGCCACCGAGTGAGAAAAGTAAGGCAAAGGCTACTAGCATACAGCCTTATATAAAGTTGTACATGATATTGAAATAACTGCCTTTATGAAGCTCAGATGGTTATTTGCATGCCGTGAGAACATACATAACCATTTTTATACCTTACCATAATTTTACGCAGTTTATGGCGTTTAATTTTTCTAATTTAAATTTCTGATGGGTGTTTTACAGGATCCAAGGTCCTGTAACGCCAGGAATTAAAATAAATTAAATTGCCATAAAATTCGTAAAATTGGTTTATTGAATGTATATTTCTCTAAATATAAACAATCTTTATGATGTTACATTTTTATTTTCAAATACAATACGAGGGTGGATTGAAAAGTACTCGGCCTAACACAGATCCATTCAATTCTAAAAATCAAATCTACCCACATTATTTAGTTCAGTTCAGACTAGTTCATTGTGTGAAGTTCGAAACGTGTGCGATAATTAGTTGTGATTTTATAAATTTATTAACAAAGTAATCGGACATATTTTCCGCGAATGGAGCAAATTGAGCAGCGTGCCGTCATTAAGTACCTCCATAAGAAGGGGCTATCATCAAAAGCCATCCATGATGACATGGTCAGTACATTAGGCGATTGTGCTCTGTCATATTCATCCGTCAAAAAATGGATAGCAGAATTTAAGCGTGGTAGAGAGAGTGTGAAAGATGAACCCCGCTCTGGAAGGCCTTCGACGTCAACTACTGACGAAAATATTAAAAAAGTACTTGATTTAATAATGGGAGACCGCAGATTAAAAATTAGAGAGATAGCCGAGATTATAGGCATCTCTTACGAACGAACTCAAAACATTATTGTCAACGAGTTGGGTTTCCACAAGGTGTCTGCGAGGTGGGTTCCGCGACTGCTTTCAGTTGAACAAAAAAGGACGCGATTGACTATTTCACGCGACTGTTTGGAGTTATTTGAAGCCGATGCAGATGATTTTTTGAATCGTTTTGTTACTATAGACGAAAAATGGGTTCATTACTGTACACCGGAAACAAAACAACAATCAAAACAGTGGAGAAGACCTGGTTCACCCCCCCTAAAAAGGCTAAGTCGATTTTGTCGGCAAATAAGGTGATGGCTTCAGTATTCTGGGACTCGAAAGGTGTGATTATGATTGATTATCTTGAAAGGGGTCAGACTATAAACTCTGATTACTACTGCACCTTACTACGTCGTTTACGAGAGGAAATAAAAGAAAAACGTCGAGGAATGCTCAGAAGAAAAGTCCTGTTTCATCAAGATAACGCCCGTGTTCACACGTCAGTACAGTCAATGGCTGAAATTCACAACTGTGGCTTTGAACTGTTACCGCATCCGCCGTATTCACCTGATCTGGCACCATCAGACTTCTTTCTGTTCCCTAACCTAAAAAAGCACTTGGGAGGTCAAAGATTTTCGACAAACGACGAGGTCAAAGCAGCTGTAGACGCATATTTTGACTCTAAAGAAGAATCAGTTTTTTTCAACGGTCTAAATGCTTGGAAGGGGAGGTGGCAAAAGTGTATTGAACTTGATGGTGATTATGTAGAAAAATAAAAATATAACTGATTTAGTATGTGTTTATTTTCTTGGTTAGGCCGAGTACTTTTCAATCCACCCTCGTATTTACAATAATATATTATACTTTGGTATACAACATGTTACAAAAACCCTGTGGTTTCCGTTAAGTGGTTTTATAACTTAGCATTAGCATATAGAGGGCTAAACTGCTCTTATTAAGTGGCGAAGCTTGCGAAGACACGTATTGATTTCACGATGTCTGTCTGTCTGTCCCACGATTATCTCTAATGCTGCCATTTCTAATCCCTTTCGTTATCCGTACGGAGTACAGTAAGTGTGGGTGTTGTGGCAGGCACAGCAGGAGCTGGAGCGGTGCGAGGCGGAGCGGCGCGCGCGCGAGGAGGAGGAGCGGCGCGCGCGCGCGCGGGAGGAGGAGGAGAAGCGGCGCCTGGCCGAGCGCGCCGAGCTGGCGCGCCGCCAGGAGGCCGAGCGCGAGGAGCGCGAGCGCCTCGCGCGCAAGCAGCGCGTCGAGGCCATCATGGCGCGCACGCGCCTCAAGAAGGTACTATCAACAATTAATTAATAATTCGTCCATCACACTAGTATTGTAGAAAAAATATCGATGTATCGACATATCGATATTTCTTGACGATATCTAATATTTCGATACATTGATATCTTTTCTTTACATATAAATATAATTCTTATGGTCTTTGTGTATGTGACTAAACTCCTTCAAAACAGCTAAACCAATTTTAATGAAATTTTGTGTGTATGATTAAATTGATCCGAGAATGGTTTAGATTCACAATTGAACCTGATAGGTGGCGCTGTTGTCGAGATCCAGAAATAACCAGTGCGAAACCGGGACGGATCGTTAATATCTTACTAACAATGTTTATTATTATTTTCGTTACAGCCTATAAAAAGTCCACTATTGAACATAGACCTCCGCCACAGATTGCCTCAAAAGAGAGATGTTTATGCCATCGGTTGTCGGTCTTTCCAGCTATATAGACGGCCCATTGCCACTTTAACTTACTAATCTGTTGCGCTATGTCGGTCACTAGTTCTACAATCCTCATTTCTAAGTATATCACGTAGAGAATCCTCCTAATTTCTAAGTATACCTAGCTGAGCGTCCTTGAGCTTCCTCATACGGCCAGCAGTGAAGGACCACGTCTCAAATCACGCTTCCCAGTCGAGTTGAATCCGTCGATTAACCTCACGGTCGATGTCGGACTTACCTAGTCTTTTTATTCTTTGTTTTTTTATAACGTTACCCCCACACTAGGATTGTCTCCTGTGTCGTAGAAGCAGTTTACAAACATAAATTGCACGAGGACAAACATCCATACCCAGAACAATTATTTGTAAGCCATACAAATACTTGTTCCGCAGCAACTCGTTGCTAAGCCACTGCGCCACGGAGCCGTCAATCAATCAGTCGGACTATTTGTCCAAGATAAACGTACTCGTCAATAACTTCGAACTTAGTACTCGAACAACTATCGGCATAGATATGACATAGACTTTATAAAAGAGGGGACAAACGAGCATACGGCTCACCTGATGGTAAGTGATTATCGCCGCCCATGAACAACTGCGACACCACGGGAATTACAGATGCGTTGTCGACCTTTAAAAAGGAGTACGCTCTTTTCTTGAAGGCCCCTAAGTCGTATCGATCCTGAAAAATTTCTGGTGGTTGTCGATTCCACAAGGAAATTGTGCGAGGAAGAAAACTTCTTTTAAATCACACAGTGATGGACCACCAGTCATCCAGATGGTATGAATGACGTTACACACGTTTGTGTTGTCCATGTTCATCTTAAGACTATATCCGTTGGGGGGCACTATTGAGTTCATTGAGCATAGTGATTAAGTCCTACAGCGATTCTGCCTATATCGTCGGCAAATTGAAGGTGAGTGATGTACTATGTTTATGTACTGTGATTGATGTTAATCAGGTATCCTTACCAGTCCAGTAGCTTAAAAATGCCTTCAAAAGCAGCGGTGAAGAGTTTCGGGAATATAACGTCACCCTGTCTTACACCTTTGCAGTTGGATAGGTTTCGTACTCTGGTTCTGTACTCGGATAGCCATAGTAGCCCTACTCTACAAACACTTCAGCACTTCGATATACCGACAGTCAACTTGGTACAGCTGAAGGAAGTGCAGAACCGCTCAAATTTCAACGGAATAAAAGGCTTTCTCATAGTCCACATACGTAAGACAAAGTGGCAGATTGTACTCCTCGGTCTTCTGTACTATTTGCCGAATGATATGTGGTCTATGTTGTTAAAGCCTTTACGGAAATTGGCTTCTTCGGGGGGCTGGAAGTCGGTGATACTGCGTGCGAGACGATTCGTAGTGACTCGAAAACAACACGTAGACGCGGCGCAGAAGAGAAATCAATCTGTAGTTCTTCAAGAGAGCGTTGTCGCCTCTCTTGAAGAACAAGATCACCGCACTTATGCTCCACGCCTCCGGAGTAGTCCCACCATGGACAACGGAATTTAAGAGCTTCTGAAGGACATCAAGTACTGGTTTTTCACCCGTTTTTAGACGTTCCGCTATAATTCCATCCTCGCACGGGGACTTACCGCGTTTTTAAGGTGCTGAAGAGCCTGTCTGACATCCGCAATATCATCGGAATAGTGTCGGATATCGGATTCGTAAAATAGGTTAGGTTAATTTGGATCCACCTTAATTAATAGAAATGCTCGACCAGAATAAAATTAAACACTTTTTTATTTTTGTTTTTGACCTCTTTTACAACAAGTAAATATCTCCAGCGATTAAGAAGTAATAATAAATTACATATTCGGTTTCGCAGCAAGCAGAAGAAGACAAGAAACAACAAGAGAACAAAGCCGCCGCAGCGCTTAACCAATCGACGGCACCAACTGGCGAACAATCGCCCGCACAGACTAATGACCAATCGCCTGCACAGACTAATGAACAAGCGCCTGCACAGACTAACGAACAAGCACCTGCACAGACTAATGAACAAGAGCCTGCACAGACTAATGAAATAGCGCCCGCTGACGTACAAGCGCCTGAACAAACGAGCGAAAAAGCTTCCGCGCAAACTAACGAGCACGTGCAGTCACAGACCAGCGAGCAAACGCTCGCACAGACCAACGAGCACGGATCCACTGTAGTCAATGATAACGGATCCAGTGCTACGAGTGAACACGTGCACGTGCCCATTAATGTGCCCGCGCCCGAGCACGTGACGGAGTCGACGGAGCTGCACGTGCCCGTCACTGAGTCGGTTTCCGTGTCCGTGCCCGTGTCTGTTGCTTCGGACAATGGCAACGTGTACACGGCAGATCTTTTGCAGCTCGCCCCTAGTCAGGTTTGTATTTTTTTTTATTTAGATATAATGAAAAACTAGGCCCGTACATTTTTATTAAAAAAATATTGCATACAATATAAGTTATTAGCATATAAATATCTATATTTTTGACTTTTTTATCATATTAAACTGGATTACTAAACAAGAAACACCTAGATTAAGGTGTACTAAATCTAAAGAGACCAAAATTGTCTCATTTCGTAAAGGCTTTGGGGATGAAAAAGTTATCTCCCGAAACAATATTTCATAAAGGAATGGATGTTAAACCGAAGTAGAGTTTACTTTATTTATAGTTTATTTTAATTTTATTTTCTATTCTCAATCTCGTTTCGGTCTTTTTAGTGCATTACTTTTAAATAGTCTTTTATGAAGCCGGGTTTGTGATTTTTTTTAAATCATATTTTAGGTCCTTGAGTGACATATTCTTATGAACTAAATTTTAAATGATAGCACGAGCTTCGACACAAACATGGCCCATTTTTACACTATCCAAAACTTTAAACCAATTTTTTCATTCCTAATTAAATTTAGACGAATATCTTATATATAATTTTGCAATCCCCCTTTAATTTCCTTTATTTCGAGTAGGGTACTCGATAGGTTTGGTAAATATTTTTAATAACGTATTACTATTTCGCGCCAAAAATCCGCCATTTTGTTTACTTTTCTCAAACAGCTATCTAAGAACACTTGGGTTTAAACTTTTGTGTCAAACTCGGTTTTCTAAATGGCTATAACAGTAAAAACGTTTTAATTTAGCCTTGGCTTCTCAGTTTGTGCAAGCTTTATGTATTTTCACTGTGATATTGGAACGTTAACTACATATGTGTTTCTTGAGTATTTTTTTTTTACAAATGGACGTCAAACAATAGTCTAAAATAAATTTAATAATATTATTGTTAATTTATTTTGACAGGTTTTAGTTCGATCTGATAACTTTTAGGAATTAATTTAATGAGTCTATTCTTCGCCATGTACCAACACTCGCATGCGCGAATGTTTGAAGAATCTACATTTAGGCCGGCCAAGTTAAAACGTCCGTATGTTACTACTATTAATGCCCGCTAGCGTAACCTTAAGCTTATACTAGTGGGCTAGGTTTAAAATAAATAAAAATAATGTTTATTTTTTTAAATAAATAATAATAATAATCTTTATTTAGGAATTAAGTAGGTAATTAATATCTTTAGATCTGGATGCGGGCCTTACGTATGACATGACTTCAGTTGTATCAGTGATGCCCTGTACTCCAAATAACTTGTGAATCAGAACTTATCTTGCAGCAAGAAGAGTCGCAGCCGCAGGCGAATGAGAACTCAGCGGAAAACCAAAGTACGGCGCAAGATGGCGCCAAAAACAACGGTAACGTCACTGCCGACTTGCTGGGACTGTCCGAGCGAAATGATGTGAGTGCGTTCAATAACTGTCACATTTCTATTTGCTCTTCAATATACGACAAGACGAGATATACGCGCAATGGTCGGTTTATAGGTCTTTTTGATGGAAGTATAAGGGCGCGAAGTGGGTATGATGAACATTCAATATTACTGGTCCGTCATATTTTTATAGAATAAGGATGATAAACGAGCACACAGTCTACCTGATGGTAAGTGGATGGTGTGGCCCATATACATCTACATTTATTCTCAATTAAAAATCAAAATGCAGATGCGTTGTCACCCCGAGGACTAACGTGGAATGCCTCGTTTCCAGTACAAAGGGTCTCCGGTTCTCTACGCTTACCATACGAAACACAGCAGTATTAAGCTGCTATTTTACGCTGTGGCAACTAGCTTAATTAGCCTTTCCGTTAACAGCCTAGCCTTTTTTTATTATTAACTAGTGGCCTGAATGATACTCAGCCCATGCTCTTCAGCCGATATGTCTAATACAACATTTTATACCTGATTATGCATTTCTCTATGTACAAAAATCAATTGCTGCTCGTGAGTCTCGCTGGAGCATGTTCCACACGGATGTGATCCACGCGTCCAACTGCGGATGGGAGTGTAGCCGGCGCCCGGCGGCTTAAATCTTACTAAAGACATTTGCACACGTATGCACGGGTGCAAAATGTCGTCCACGGTTCCAATCCAAAAACCGTCCAATAACTCCTAAAATTTGGTTGGTTGAGTATTAATCGTTCCCTTAACCAGCGCTTCATCCACTTTCTTTTCTTTCTTTGTTTTCCAATTGCGCACAAAACTGCTAAAGCAAGGCCCCACCTTTTGACATTTTAACAAATTAGGAGCCATTTCTACAACGTAACCTAAGCGAGCGTGATTCACAGTGAAGCTCGACCGTGTTGGCGCTTGGTTGTGATCCGTGTAGCAGACACACAGTTCGTGAATGCAAACCAAGCTCCAACCAAGGTCATCTCTATTGGAACGCTGGATTACATCTGTCTGGAACATGCTTAAAACTCAAAAAAAACGGCTGGACCGATACTGATGAAATTTTGAGTGGGATGTTTCATCGGATAGATTAACAATTGGATAGGTGGCACTGTTGTCGAGATTCAAAAATCACCCGTGCGAAGCCGCGGCGGATATAAATATACGCTAGTATTATATAAATATACGCGGCTTTAGGGTGGCCAGATGGCCACCTCAGCCACGCCTTAAATTACTGTCGCTGATATTACAAAATAGTTACAATGTTGTATAAGACGCATCGGCATCCTTCAGGCTGCTAGTTGAACGGCGCCCATTAGTAAAAAGGCTAGGCTGTTAACAGAAAGGCTAATTAAGCTAGTTGGCTGCGAGATCTTTATCTCGTATAAAACACCGTTAGTTAATGTTCGTCACTCATTGGATATTCACACGACAATCGCCTATAGTATATTGGCTGGAAAATGTATACCGGATAAGCATTCCATCCAATCCACATAATATGTGCGAAGATTTGTACACGTGTATGCGAATGAAATGAAGACCTCCCACACATATACCATTCGCATAATCATTTGCAAACCTAAGCGCAGCCGTGTCGACGCGGCGTAAATGAATCTTCGACTTCATATATATGAAACTGGTGATAGGCAGCATCATGGTCATAACAGCATCTTTATAATAATAACTTAATAAAATGAGAACATCATCAATGTAGTCGAAGTCAATTAAATACGCATTATTAATTGCGTGATTGCCAACCCTCCTGTCAAGCATGACAACTATGTTAAATATCCTCTTCCCCCCCCGTAAACCATCTAAGAGGGAGGTTTATATTCAGTAGTGGACTTTTGAACAAATATTTGTAGGCCTTACACAAATGGTTCTGCGCTATTGAGTCGTCCGGATTTATATACACTATATTCATCCAAATCTAAGAAATACCATTTGACAGCTGTCACATTTTATATTAGATTAGGCATTCCAAATGAAAAATCCTTACCTACAATATTCGATTCTTAAGAGAAATCGATATCGATTCTTTATAGTTGATAATCGTTTACAGTTTTATCTAAATTAATACCAGAATTAATTATAAATATATAACTCAAAACACAAAATTTATCAGTTTTTTCATATTTTTTACTTACAGCTAATTTCTAGAGATAAAGTTATGTAAATTAAAGAATGCACTAGATAAAAAACAAATTTATTTAATCATTTTCACTACAACTAGTTGAACTGTCGTCGTCGTCATCGGTGTTTACATTAATTTTTAAATTCCCGACGTTTCGGGTGCTTTCCAGCAACCATAGTCACAGGGGGCTCCCGGCGGAAAAAATATACTTGCTTAATTCATGATTCATATAATTTATACAACTAAAAATAAAAATTTAAATAAACAAATAATAACTTAAAAAATGTGAAGTTTCGATTATTTGAATATTTTTACCGATTATTCATATTAGCATGAATTTGAATTATTCAAGCACTACGGTAAGGTGCATAACGACATATCATTGAAACAACGTCAAGCATTAAAGTTGATTCTGGTTAAAAAAAAATATATTTAGCTTTGTTTGAAAAATTCGAATGTAAATTATAGATAAAAAACTATACATGTTGTAATGAAATATAGATAACTTCATAACTCTTTGGATTAGACGTAAAAGGTTATTGTAAATCGTGCTTGTACAAAGCTATTGCTGAATGATTAATGTAAAACGTCAAAAAGGTATTACTTAGATTTGGTTGAGTATAATATAATCATCTTAATAAATAAGTTATGACCCGTCATTAACTCAGAATTTGAGAGTGACCCCCAAGATCCATGGAATTCATACCTACATTCATGATTTATATGTTTTATTTGATCTACTTTTAGACCAAGGACAAATCTAACGAGCAGTCAACCATCCCTACCAAGCAGAACGACAACACGCCAACATTACTGGCCAGCAACGGCAACCAACATGTTGCCCACTTATCGGCCAACTTTATACAGAACGAGCGCATCTCCTCCGAACACGACCAACATCATCAACAAGTTGGACAAACAAAGTTGGCCGAAATGCCTAAATTGTTGGACGATGACTTCACCACGCACAATGGTCATTCAGCGACACACAATCACCCGTTAACGTTGCAAAATGCAATCTAATATTTGAAGTATAAGGTCAAAAATTGAATGGTTTTCATAGCGTATATATTGGCTGGATGGGTCAGCGTATAAGGTGATACGAAAATGAACTAAATACCGCAAGAGTTAAAGTTGAAAGTTGAAATATGTCGATAAAATTTATTGCGGAATCTTGGTCCTCTTAATTGTTTTTTTTTTTTATTTGACAATGACATTAACATTATTCGGATTTGTTTCAAAAGGTGCCTTGCTAGATTTCTTATTGTTTAATTATTGGGTGCTAATTTTGTTTTGTTTAAATTATTTTCGGCACGAATATTATTGGTATTTCTTATAAAAAATATTTCTGATAGACCTCTTTCATGAAAACAATGCATCCGTGACTTCTAGGTTTAGCCATTTATTTAGTAAGTAGGTATCAAGGAATAACAGGTAACTGATATTTTTGAATAATAGGTACAATTTTTAATTAATTTGGAATTAATTATTAAATGCTACGTTAAAGCCAATATGTATGCGTTGGAAACGGTACATACACTGCCTCTACTATGACTATTCGGCACTTAGATGTGCTACCTCTTTCATTCAAAACGAACGAAATGAAACATGCCAATTGCAAGGGAATAGAAAAGTAGTCTATGTACCATTGATTTAAAGTATGTTTTTGAATGAAAGTTGTTTGTTCAATAACTATCGAATAGTGGACGTATCGAAGGCAGCGCGCTATGGTATAATTATGTAATTAATAATCAATTAATGCATTTATGTCTCGACGATTCTAATATTCGAATTCAAACATTTAATGGGCTTTTTTTGCTGGATTTAAATTGTAATCATCGCTTGAGGTTCCTCATAAAATAAAATAAAATATTTTCGTATGTAACATTGAGTTAACGAAAAAAAATGTTTTAGAATCGGAGACCATTGGAACTAACATCATTAATATATCTTTTTTCTTTCGACAATCATTTTTGTCTTAAATAGGTTGTGTATAGACCACTGCGTTTCATTATTTAAATTGTAAGTTTTATTTATTGTGATGTTTTTATTGTATAAAATTCATAACGGCTTTAGACGCGAAATATGGAAAGTATGTCACCAATCAGTAGCGAAATGGCTTAACGCCTGGAAATCAATTTATGAGAAGGCTGATGAGTGCGAACGAGACGGAAGCACTCGTTCGAATTGAGTCAGTGGCGTGTCATTCTAACCAGGAAAAATAATGAATGATTGAACTAGTTTTGTTTATTAAAATTGATTCATTTGGATTATTGTACATTTCTGCTTAACGAAATTATAAAATAATTATAATATCATCAATGCCATTGTTGTTTAATAAGTTGTGTTTTCATTACGTTTATCAAGTGAGACTTTCACTACAACACTTACATTGGTAATATAAATTACATTTGCAGTAAAATACTTTTACATTTTTTAGTAGTACCGAGATCTTAAATTTATAATAGACATTTGAAGCCTTAAATATAATATTTTATTTTTAAATTGATTCATAATTTTTTGACAAACGATCAAGTAATGTTTATTTAACATTTACGTTTTTTACAATTTACCCAGCAGAGACCTATACAATCCACCCGACAGCTGGGAGTGATGATGAATATTTTTTGGTAAAAAAAAAACTATGTGTTTACATAGTTAGAGTTCTTGCATTGTTATCAATTCCACTATTTAAAAATAATAATAATTTAATAATACCTAACAAAACTAAACATGAATAACTCTCGTAGTATGTTGTTAGAGGAATTTAGCGTTCCAACTTTAGAAGAGTACACCGGGTTTTCAAATTTCACTATTCGAAAATAATATCTATTCAGAACAATAGCTATAATATATAATTATATATTGCACAATGAGTGACATGCCTTAGAGTGAGTACCAAGACAATATCGCCAGTTGCACGAAATGTATTAATTATTTGCATTTCTTAACATATTATGTCAAAATATTGTAATGTAATAAATGCAATGTTATAATATATTCGTGCATATTGTGATTTGAAGTAGAGTTTACAAAGAAACACCTTGTAAGACCATTTTATTGACATCTCGGAACTACAACATGCGACTTTTTAATAGCAATAGTAGTAATTTTCTTAAAAACTCGATCAAATGATTTTACCAGGTGTGCGACTCGGCTATGGCGTTATTAGTAAAAATCATTGCTTAACAAATACAATAATAATATAATAAATAATGATAAGTTATTTAAACGACATGCATAAACAATTTTTGTAATATAAGTAGTTAGCTTTCAAAAAAATTATAATCTATTTCTTTTTCTTTTTTAATAAATATGTTGCCTGTATTCCCCTAAAGTGTTTCGTGTTTATAATATTTTCCCAAACATATTAGTGGTAATTTTTTTTTCTCACCAGAAAAGACAAGTTAGTCGTAGGTCATTTTGCTTGTTTTGACCTACTACTATTTTTTTTATAATTGCTAGTTGTGGTTGGTTCAAATCATATGTTTTTCAACGCATTTCCAAAATGGCGCCATTACTTTTGACAGCTACAGATAATAGTTTTAAATCCAGAATGAATTTACCTACTCTATTGGTACATTTCGATAAGTTGTGTATTTTTAAAATTTCCGTAATATAATAATTGCTGTTACATTAATCAGCTACCTATTTTAATTGGGAAAACATTTTCAAATACTAAAAATATTCCATTACATTTGTCTTATTTCGTCTTTGAAAAAGAGCTATTTGTTTCAATTTTAATAGATAAAACCGTCCCTGATGGTGGTATAATATACAGACAATATATTTGTATTCCTAAATTGCTGAATGATTAGACAACTATTAATTATTTCATATATGCAGGGTTTCTAAAGTCGTGCTTTTATATATTCTAGGTTTTATAGTATTTTTTCCAAAGCACATTAAGTACTTTTATGGGACGGGGATACACTGAACAGACTTTCGTGATTACGTGCATGTAGGTAACATTTTTATAATGTTTGCTAATCGTCCATTTTTAAATGTTATATCCCTCAATCATATATTTGCATAAACGGCCTTATATAAATAATATTAGCTATTCTTTCGTATAAAACATTTAAATTAATTTGGATAGGCACCGTAATGTAATGCAGAACTTATGAGACTGGTTACATGTATATATTTCCAATATAAATATGTTATCATATTGTATTTTTGAGGGTACAATAAAGTATCTTTGTTTTAGGCCTGATTGAAAATAATTTTGAAAGTTTTTTTTAAATTCCATAATCATGATTTTTAATTCTATTAAGGCTTTCTAAGCTGCTACCAAAAATAGTGTCCATTTTGCAAAGCAATATTTCAACAACATGGCGGCCTGTCACATAAGTTAGTTGCATGAATGTTTGTTGTGAGATCGGTACAATGTACGGTTGTTAGCTGTCATTATAATGAACATTGTATTTATGTATATCACACATTGAGACATGGCTTCTATGTACGTTCTATTCTATATTATGTTAGCAATCGATGGATTTATAAGGAGAAAGTTTTAATAAAAAATATTATGAAATTTATTGCATTATTTTATTTCTTTCCTGTGTCTTATTTTATACAAGCGACCCGCATTGACACTGCCTGGGTGGTATTTTTCATTGTCACTTATATAGTTTCGATTTAAATATAGCCCAGATCACTCCTGGCATTACTCTATATCAGTTTGTGAAGTTTCATCATAGTCTGTTCAGCTCAATATATTTGTACTTTGGCGTTAAACTATAGGCGAGCTTTACCTTTAGGTACGACAACAAAGAATGACTGAAATAGTCCATCGTTAACGTAACACATCGGGTAATATCATTTGCACTACTCAACGGATCTCAACGAGAACGTGATGCAAACCTGCCGCCAAGTATAACGTAAAGAAATGCCGCATCTCATTCCAACCTGCTGACTTTTATTTCGAGGTTCTCTGCACATCTTGAAAATTGCAATTATTTTGGGAATATAACGATGCAGATTTCACCTGTGGTCGGAAGTTCCCAAAGGGAATATACCGAACTAATAAGATGTTAATTGTCAATTGTCCCTCTCTGAGGGAGGGCGCTACTGTGCGTACGTGTCACGTCATGTGTACACCGATTCATGATCAGGCGATCTCTGGGGGGTTCGGGCGTCCCCGCAGTCTCCAGATCAAGCTCCCATGGGCACAGTAACTCTGATAGTATCGTTTGGTTGCTAATGCAACGCCTCGCTCAACTGCCATTCTCCATCCTTATTCACTCTCAACACTTAATATGAACATAAAAAAGAAAAGTAGTGTTAAACAGCGGTTGCACGTCCTCTCACTAAAAGTGCACCTCACTAATATTCGAGGATTGCACTCTAATTTCAGCGCAGTCCATCACCATCTTGAGACTGAAAAGCCGCACCTACTTTTCTTGACAGAGACTCAAATTGGATGTCCATTGAGTGCGGCGTACCTTGACTATCCTGGATTCTCCCTGGAGCACAAATTCCATCCACGTGCCGGAGTATGTGTGTACGTCCGCAATGACATCTGTTTCCAGCGTCTCTGTCACCTTGAAGACCCCACTTTTTCGACAATCCGGGTGATGGTAGATACAGGTATTGATAAAATCCTTTATGCCTGTGTCTATCGATCGCACAGCGGTGACCAGGAGACAACACGATTATTTGATCACCTTAGTGAGGCTGCTGACGTGGCCCTAAATCGGTATCCTACTGCACAGTTGGTCTTTCTGGGGGACTTTAACACTTATCACCAAGACTGGCTGTTCCCATACCAAAAGACCGACCATGCTGGAAGAGAAGCGTGGAATTTTGCTTTGACGCTAGATCTTTCTCAGATGGTAAAGGTGGTGACTAGGGTACCCGATGTAGACGGTCACACAGCAAATTGCTTGGACCTTCTGCTGACTACCGAACCAGACAGATATGAAGTACAGGTTACTTCTCCTTTGGGTACATCTGACCACTGTCTGGTGAAATCTGTATCGTCATATTCTCCACCTGATTACGAGTCCCAAGGTGTTTGACGAATATGGCGGTATAAGTCAGCTGATTGGGATGGGATGCGACACTTTTTTGCATCTTATCCTTGGCGGGAGGTTTGTTTCTCTTTTGCGGATCCGTCGAGCAGCGCGGTTGCGATAACGGATGTGTTGCGTCAAGCTATGGAGTACTTTATCCCCTTCTCTGACGCTCCCACCGTTAGCAAAGCTCGCCCATGGTTTAACGCTGAATGCGCCCAAGCTGAAAAGCGCAAGCATTTAGCTTATCTATCCTGGGTTGACGCTCGAAACCGCAAAGCTCCGGATATTATATATATATGTGTGTGTGTGTGTGTGTGTATTTGCACCTGCCACAAAATCTCATCACTCCACGGGTTGACTGGCAGAGAATGCCGCTAGGCATTAAGTCCGCCCTTTGTTACCCTTGTTATTAAGGTGTCAACAAATAAGATTAAATAAAATTAAAATAAATAAATATTAGCTCCAAGAAGAGAACTTTGAACCAGACCGCCAAGTCCTACAAAAAAGCATTACGGAAAGCTAGTCTCAATGGCATTAAACATATTGGCGCAAAACTCTCTGCCAAACCATCCGGCACTAGAGCTTTTTGGTCTCTCGCCAAAGCGGTCGGGACAAACTTCTGTCGGCCTACACTGCCTCCGTTGGTAAAACCAGATGGCACACTACATATGGCTAAGGAGAAAGCGGACTTGTTCGCGTCTCTCTTTGCCTACAATTCACGTTTGACAGTGGCAACAACATTCCACCAAAATTACCTCACTGCGGGACCTCTATGTCGGAGATTCGTATAACGAATAAGGATGTTCTTAAAACCTTGCGGTGTCTAGACGTGAATAAAGCTAGTGGACCAGATGGTATACCAGTCCTAAAGGCTTGTGCACCTGAGTTGTCTCCTGTGTTGGCACGCTTGTTCCGCCTCTCATTTAGTACTGGAATAGTGCCAAAATCCTGGAAGCTGGCCAACGTGCAGCTTGTTCCAAAAAAAGGCAGCCGCGCCGACCCTGCTAATTATCGTCCAATCTTAATTACCTCCATACTCTGCAAGATTATGGAGCGTATATTGAATGCCCGCTTAATGGCATACCTAGAACAGAATGACCTCCTTAATAGTGACCGGAAATATGGGCTTCGCCGAAATCGGTCAGCTGGGGACCTTCTAGCGTATGCCACACACGTATGGGGCGAGGTACTCGAGAACAGTGGGGTAGCACTTGCTGTTTCCCTTGATATGTCTCGAAGGTCTTTGACAGAGTTTGGCACACTAGCCTTTTGGGTAAGCTTCCAGCGTACGGCTAATCCCCTGGTCTGATTGAATAGGTAAAGGACTTTCTGAGTGAACGGTCTCTCCGGGTCGTCGTCGATGGCTGCTCATCCGATCCTATGGCGACTAACGCCGGTGTTCCTCAGGGGTCCGTTCTCTCCGCAACTCTCTTCCTGCTGCATATTAATGATCTGCTTATGCCCGATATCTATGGGTATGCAGACGATAGCACAGTTGTTGAGAGATACCAAGTCCTCGGGCCAGTCGTGATCAAATCCAGTCCGAAAGAGAAGCTATGGTAGAGCGTGTGAATCTCACATTACAGGCAGTCTCCGATTGGGGCGATGCCAATCTTGTGAAGTTCAACGCCTCCAAAACAAGCGTGTCTCTTCACTGCAAAAAGGAGCCAGCTCACCTTGGCTCCTTCTTTCCGAAATGTATCACTGAAATATACCGACCGCCTTCAGTAGTTAGGGTTTGAAATATCCTCAAATTTGAACTTCGGGCGGTTCATTGAGTCCAAGGCCAAAGCAGCTGCAAGGAAGCTGGGAGTCCTTGCAAAGGTGCGGCGATACTTCACGCCGGGACAGCTGCTTACTTTATATAAAGCGCAAGTCCGGTCGTGCATGGAGTATTGCTGCCATATATGGGCTGGTGCTGCAAAATGCCACCTAGCAGCTTTGGACTCAATGAAAAGGCGTGCTAAGAGGCTTATTGGTGACCCGAATTTGGTTAAAACTAATCTTACCAGCCTCGAAAACAGACGTAAAGTAGCCAGCCTTTCGGTTTTCTACAGGATGCATTTCGGGGAGTGTGCGCAGGAATTACATAATTTAATTCCACCCTCTCCCTTCCACCATCGGACAACCAGACGTTCGGCCAAACTCCACCGTTTCGTTGTTGACTTACCACGCATTCGAACCAAACGGTTCCCCACGTCGTTCATCATGCGTACAGCAAAGGAGTGGAATAAGTTGCCAGCATCTGTCTTACCATCCGATTACAGTGTGGTTGTCTTCAAGGCAAGAGTGAATAGGCTTTTGTTAAGTCAGTGCGCTTCACCATCTTAGGCTACATCACCACTTACCATCAGGTGGGATCGTAGATAAGCGCTGGCTTAGTATAATATAAAAAAAAAACATAACAACATACAATGTCAGAACACTTGCCTCTTATGAACGATTAATTTAACTAAGTAAAGCTCTAGATAGAGTCAAATATGTCATTATTGATTTGTCCGAAGTTAGACGCCTTGGAAATAAGATAAAAGAATACTTTGTCACATAGACCACACGCCAGGAAAACACGGTGTAGGCTTTCTACTAATCAAATGTTTAAAACAAAACATTGTAATCTTTACCGGCATATCTGATAGAGTAAGCACTGCTGAACATATATACTATATGCTATATGCTGGGTATAATCTAAGCATAATTCAAACATACGCTCCCACAGTCAGCAGACGAAGAAGAAATCACGGCGTTTTATAACTGTATAGACAAAGCATCGGAGTCAGCATGCAAACATTTAATATTAATGGGAGATTTTAAGTGTCTAGTTTTCGTCGTCGAGGAGTTCCAGTAGCAGATAACGACACACCTTCAGGTCTATAAAATCCAAGACGTATAAGTATATTTATTTATATATAAATCCCGCGTTTAGCAAATTTTTTAGCGAAACAAAATACTGTAATAAAAATCTGTGATTATAAAATAATAATAATAATATCTTACCTTGGTCAAGTATGTATCAAATTGTAACAGTGAAGGTCATTGGCTGCTGGGCATGATCGAAAATAACAGCGAAGATTTAAGACTAGAACAAATTTGCCCCCAAAATGTGCGATCTTCTGAAGTTTTAACGCCCTTGATTCAAAAACATGTGCCTGAAGGCACCATCATCCATACTAATTTTTGGCGGGCTTATGGTGGGTTAGAAAATTATGGGTACATGCACAAAAAGGTAAATCATAGTAACCCTGAAAACCCTTTTGTGGCAGCATCCACATTCAAAGAGTTGAGTCTCAGTGGCGTATCGTCAAAAGATATTTCACTAAAGACAACTATAATACGAGAAAATTTTACCGACTTCATATATGAATATTTATGGAGAAGAGAAATTATAAAGAATAAAAGAGATCCTTTTGAGGAATTACTAAAAATAATAAATTATGTTTACAAGCAATAAAGAAATGATTATAATATACTGTGATTTATTTCTGAATTGTTTAAAACTGCCGAGAAATACTTGAACACACAGAAATACTTTCAGTCGTTTTGGTTTGAAGGTTGTGGTGGGAGCGAAGGCAACCAGACTTTATAGATAAGATATCTGATCTAATTGAATCTATACTACTACTACTACTACTATTCTAATAGTGGTAGAGCCACGCGGCAGCTTTTGCTGTCACACGGATGGGCCGGCTCGAACCGGGGTGGTACCACGACCTCACAGAAAACCAGCGTGAAGTAGAGGTTTACCTCTGCGTTTCGCTTGGTGAGTGCAGGTGGCCGGAGGCCCTTTTTACTGGAAATAAGGCATTCCATCTTAGTCCTCACGGGTGACAACGTATCTACATTTTGACTTGTAATTGAGGATAGATGTAGATGTCTATGGGCCGCAGCAACCACTTACCATCAGGTGGACTGTGTGCTCGTATGTCACCCTTATCCTATAAAAAAAAATACTAAAATTAAACGAGCACGCCCCGACTCCACGCGCGGAGGTAGAGCAGTCCCCGCCCGCTGTAGCAAATCACAGGCATCTGTGCGAGCCGTAGCGACTGAGGCTGGCGGAGGTGAGCATGGATGCCTGGGATTCGCTACGCAAGGGCGAAGGGGCTGCACTTCCCGCAGCGTCGAAGCCGTTGTAGAAGTAACTTGGGTGAATATTCCTGTGTTAAAAAGTGATGTTATAATTTTACAAAAAAACCATTACTCATAAACTATTCTTTTCCGCAAGGAGGAAAGGGTAGAGGGGCTTTCCCTGATAGGACACACTCCTGCTCCCCTCTTTCTCCCTTCTGCCGGATTTTGAAGTTAGGTATATGGGATTTTCTTTTTGATTTGTCTCAAGAACGGTGTATTACCTTTTGATGGGAATGGTGTCGGGAGTAAGGGGACGCTCCTTTTTTACGCTGGTATTCTGTAAGAGCGTGAGCGTGGTCCTAACCCGCTAGAGCCGACATATTCGTGTTACAGTCACAATGGTGCAGCGTGGCTCTATCGCGTATAGAAAATATAAAATAAACTCAAGATAACACCAAAATAAATTGAATTTGAAAACCAACAGCAATACCACAGAATGAATAATACATAAAACATTAACAACAACACGATTACAAAAGTATATGGTTAAATATGTTTTCCAATTACAGGTATAGGTACATGTTTAAAAATATGTCAAATTTTGCATTAAAAACACTCCATAAAAATACCACATCTGCAACACTGCTTCAGAGAACTAAACTTCGAAAGTCGAGAGAATTTATTTATTATAATATTGTTACCAAGTTCAAAAAATATTTTATATTTTACACAAACACATATAAAACTCTCGAACCAGTGCAAGTATTACTAGCGAGTAAATTTTCTTTGGTTTGTAATAGCGACATCTATTACATTTTATCGAACAAAATTTTATTGACTCTCAAGGTGGTAAATATTATAGACGCTAGATGGCATAAACACAACAAAACAACACAAACAAAAATTCTTCAAAATAAATACATATCATCACGCCTCTTTCCCGTAGGGGTAGGCAGAGACCACTACTTTCGACTTGCTACGATCCTTACATACTTGTTTCGCTTCGTTCTCTTTCATTATTCCTTTCATACATGCTCTATAGTTTAGCTGGCCTTTTTTCAAGATGTCCCTGATTTGGTCTAGCAACGTCCGCCTAGGTCTATCCCTTCCAACACTTTCATTCACACTCGCCTTATACACTTATTTCGTCAATCGTTCTTTTTACAGTGGTATGAAAATGATGAATGAAAATGAGGAGATACGACAAAAAGTTTCCTTTTAGCAGTAAACGTAGAAACCAGCACTTAAAATTAACAGTGGTAGAGCCACGCGGCAACTTTTGCTGTCGCACGGATGGGCCGGCTCGAACCGGGATGGTACCAGGACCTCACAGAATACCAGCGTAAAGTAGAGTTTTACCTCTGCGTTTCGGTTGGTGAGTGCAGGTGGCTGGGAGGCCCTTTTTACTGGAAATGAGGCATTCCATCTAAGTTCTCACGGGTGACAACGCATCTGAATTTTGATTCGTAATCGAGGATAGATGTAGATGTCTGTGGGTCACAGCAACCACTTACCATCAGGTGGACTGTGTGCTCGTTTGTCACCCTTATCCTATAAAAAAACTTCATTCTCTCGTCATGGCCAAACCATCCCAGCATACCTTTCTCAATTTTTGTCACTACATCTTCTTTCAGACAACAACGTTTCCTTATCTCACTATTTCTTATCCTGTCACTCAGTTTAACTCCTATCATACTCCTTAACGCTCTCATCTCAACTGCATTTATTCTGCTTTCATGTTTCTTCTGCCATACCCAACTTTCACTTTCGTACATGAGTGTCAGAACCAACACCCCCTCATACACAGCCAAAAGAGCCTTGTTAGACACCTTCCGACTGCTCATAAAGGAGTGCATAGCTCCATTCACCATGTTTCCTGCATTCACTGTTCCTTCGATATTACTCTCACACTTTCCTCACCCTCCTTCACCTGTTCAATTTGTTCATCTTCAATCACGATGTTGCAGTCTGTCACTGCCTCATCTCTTTCAAACACCATCACTTTCATCTTCTTTACATTCATCTTCATTCCCTTTCTAACAAAAGCTCCACTCATAGCAGTTACCATCTCCTGCAACTCCTCGGCGGAAGACGCAAGTAATACTTGGTCATCAGCATAGAGAAAACATTTGACGAGTAAGTCATTCATTCTCAACCCACTTTCATTCTCTTTTAATCTGTCAAGCAATTGTCCATGAACAGATTAAACAGCCACGGTGACGCTACACATCCCTGTCTAACACCTTTTTCGATATTAAACCATTGACTGTATGCCCCGTTTATCCTTACACAAGCACTAGAATCCATATAAAGAGATTGCAATGCTCGCATGAGGATACTGCTCACACCGTTCACGGACAGTGCTGACCACAATTCATTCATCACCACTCTATAAATATATCGGTATTCTATAAATAGGTCGGTATATGTTATGAATGGAATGGACAAACATGATAACTTATTTGACCAATATTATTATATATTTTATTTAAGTATATAATTAATTTGTTTATTTTTTTATTTCTTTCCTACTTACTGATTTATATTAAATTTTTGTGTTTAGGTCATCTAGCATTTATTATACGTACCACTCTAAGAGTTAACTTCTATAAAAAGACTTCGATAAAATGATTTTACCTACAGAACGCAGTAGATGGCGCCTTGTATTACAAAGCAATGAGGGCATCCACTACCTTTTCTGCCACCAGGGCGGCGCCACTTTCGAGTGAGGTAAAATATTTGACAGATTTCATATCAGGGACGATAATTTCTTAGGAAAATGTAATCTTTAAGGTTTCTTTCTATTATTAGTTATATTTTATATTAATTACATTAGAAATGAATAAACCTAACTATAAATATAACTAAAAGACGACTTTTAAAATAAAGAGATATAATGTGCAAAAAATTAAAAATCAAACCACTGACGCATTGTGTTATATTTTAATATAATACTCTAGACAATGATAAACTATTATTTAAAACTAATTTCTCAATTAAATGACACTGTGTAACAAAAAACTTTACCTCAGTCGCTAGTAGCGACATCTGGTGAGTGGAAGCTTATTAGCCCTCATTTACTGTAAATAAAATATACTTTTGATTTAGTACACTAAAATTTAGGCTTTACACATCTAAAAAAAAGGATTGTAACATTTATTTGCTATAAAATTAAACTTTTATATAATATTTTATTCAAGTGCGGTAAGGTGGTTGAAAACGATAAATTTACATATTAAATAAATAATTTGCCACGAAATCTTTTGAAGTGTTATTTTTAGTAAACCCTACGAAATGATATTTTTAACTCATAGGTGTAACCATAGCAACACAGTAAAGGATGTAGCGCATAGCGTTATTTTGCGAAACCAAACCATAGTATAAAGACAGGGTCAACAGCATAGACTTATCCTCAATCTACGGTCAACAGGGACAACCTTAGTATAAAGACCCTGTCTTTATACTATGACCAAACTGTCTGTCATTTTTTGCGGGGAAAATCAGCGCCACGCACACTGACTCCCACACAAAACTAATCGACTGTCATTACGAAACTCATACATAACAATAAAAATAATACATTAACAATTTCACACACTCAATAGGACTTTATTTATTACTACTATAATGAAGGCATCCACGACTTTCTGCCACCAGGGCGGTGCCACTAGAAAGTGAGGTATAATATTTGACAGATTTCATAGCGGACAGCGGGGAAGTTAATTTGTTCGGAAAATGTAAAAGTTACTGTCTCTTTCTGTACTATGAGCTATATTTTATATTAATAAGATTAAAAATAAATAAACCAAACCACAGATATTCATAAAGTAGAAAAATTAACAAAAAGTTAAAAATGTGCAAAAAATTAAACAGCAAAGCAAATCACTGAAGCATTGTTTGGTGTATTAATATAATACTCTAGAAACGGATAAAATTTTATTAACTTCTCAATTAAATGACGTTATGTAACAAAAAACTTTACCTCAGTCTCAACTAGCGACATCAGGTGAGCAGAAAATTATTAGCCATCATTACTTATCATTTAACAAATAAACGTAGGTAATGTTTATATAATTTTAAGAATTCAATACTCGGATTTATGCCTTGCAGCTTTTAAATGTTATTCGCATTAATAACCGCACGAAGTTTGATTTTCACCATTTTGCAAACGAATCAAATTCCCGCCAAATGTGAAGTTTGAAAAAAAAGTTTTAGAATTTTTTTTTCTAGCCTTAGCTACTAAGGAATTCTAGATACGAAAAAATAGAACGCATTTCTATAACTCATTAATGAGTGTCCTATTCCTAAAACTTATTGATCAATCTAGTAAAACTAACCGAATTATAACTCAACAGTAGTAATTTTTTAAACATACCACGTCATTTTATTTAAGTTGACAATATGTTCCAGAGTTATAAGTTTATAACTAGATAGCGCTACTTTGTTATTATATCGCGGTATTATTGTGTAAGGAGAAATAGACCTAACTACAAATGACCTTCACTACATAAATACACAAATTCAGTGTGTAGTGTATATGTGTAACCTGACTATTTTTGAAAAGTCCTCGATAAAGGACTAAGCGTGGGCGTTATAACGTTATTAGATGCAACGGTCACATAACCGATATTTATTATTTTGTTTTGCATATCGTTATTGATATTTGAAAACCGTTTTTAAATATCGATATCAGTAGTAATGGTTTGCTATTGCTACTGAATGCGCAAACGACAACCAAAATTTAACCGGAAACTGTAGAGCCAATGCAACATTTATTTTACAAATTACTTAAATTATTTTAGTTTAGTTCTAGAGGTTGTAATTTCTAATATTATCTTAGATGTAATAGTTAGACATCATGTTAATATATAATTTCTGTAAATTCATTGTTATGCAGTAATAAATTATACCGTTACCGTTACAGCCTATTAAAGTCCACTGCTGAACATAAGGAGATATTATACCCATAGATTGCGTCATAGGGGGAATATTTGCCATAGTTGCCACGCTTGGCAATGGGGTTGGCAACCGCAGTTTTTTGAAGTGAAAGCTTTTACGGGAGGTCTTTGAAATTCTGACCTTTCTTTGTGTGACGACGTGTTAACACGTAAACACGTAGTGTTTACCCTCACTGGGTCATTCGGTCGATCGTTCAAATCGCGAACACAGGCCATTACATACCATAAAGTATATAGTAATACAATTACAATTACACAACGGTATTTCGTTCAAATACTAATCTTATATTAATTTTATTTAAGACAGTTACCAAGGTACAAGTATTTAATTTAGAAATAGTGATCGCATTTGAGTAATAGCGCCATCTAGTACATTCTATAGGTGAAGTAATATTATCGAACAAAAATTGTTGGACTCTCAAGGTGGTACATAGAGTAGATGCTAGATGGCATAAACCAAAATAAAATTTCTTATTTTTTAAAAACGTAATCTCCACACTAGGATTTTCTCCTCTATTGTGGGGGCAGGTGGGATAGTTTTCGGTACGCATGTGCCGATTCCTCCTGGACTATATTATGTATGTGTTTGATTGTACCCTTAAGTCCACTGCTGAACATAGGCCTCCATCAACAATGATAGATAAGCAATGCCACAAAGCACGAACCTGAGCCCCTGAACCTGCCTGCATCCATGGACTTGCTTTATGTTTCATCCTTAAGAGGAGTTTCATTACCATAAATTATTTTAATTTTTTTATAGGGTAAGGGTGACAAACGAGCACACAGTTCAGCTGATGATAAGTGGTTGCTGTGGCCCATAGTCATCTACATCTATCCTTGGCTCCGAATCAAAATGCAGATGCGTTGTCACCCGTGAGGACTAAGATGGAATGCCTCGTTTCCAGTAAAAAAGGGTCTCCGGTTCCCTACATTCACCATACGAAATACAGCAGCGTTAAGTTACTATTTTATACTGGTATTGTGTGAGAGCGTGGTCCTTCCCCGGTCGAGCCGACTCATTCGTGTTGTTTATTTTTTAATAGATGATAACTATAAATACGAAAAGAATAATTCCTATTACCATCAACAGTGATTAATATTTTTGGAAATATATTTTTAAATCAATAGCCATTGTGGACTATTTTATCTTCTTTAATTTTCCTTTTTTTAAAGGCAATGTAGACCAGCCACACCATGATGTCTTGTTAATAATAAGGATCCTGCTTTTAAAATAATTGTTTAATTTTTCAGAATAATATGTTGATTTGATCATTGACCACTATTATACCCAAAAGAAATAATTTAAAATTAAAAATTTTGTACAGCCGAATTCAATATAAGTTATTAAGAATAACTCTAAAACTATTGGTCTGACCTTGATCAAATTCATATGGGACCACACGAGAAGTACCAGCTTTCAAATAAAAAAAAAAGAATCATCGAAATCGGTTCACCAAGTAAAAAGTTATGAGGTAACACACATAAAAAAACAAACAGTCGAATTGAATACCGTCTCCTTTTTGGAAGTCGGCAGAAAACATATAAACCACACTTAAATGTTCAATCAATAGACAGCAAATCCCAGTTCACCCTATTAGAAAGTTTTATTTTTTCATGTAGAATTAATTAATTTAGCTACAGTAGTATATACCATTTCCTAAATGACAAACTGAGAATACGTATTATAGTTACATACCATTTATGTGCATATTATACCATATGTAATAGAGCTATGCTGCAGCTTTATTATGGTGGTAGCACGAATGGGTCAACTCGACCAGGGCAGGACTACACTCTCACGAAATACCCGCGTAAAATAGCAACTTAATGCTGCTGTGTTTTGTATGATGTGTGTGGAAATTTGGAGACTTTTTTACTGGAAACAAGGCATTCCACATTAGTTCTTTTACGAAAATTAAATGGGATAATATCCATATAATAAAGTTTTATTAAACAGTCTAACTACTATTACATCGAAGGTGTCTAGACTGGGCAATCGTGCAGTGTGGTGCAACGCGGGGCGAGACGCGGGCTGAGCGCCCTCGAGCGGCCGTTAGTGGCTCGGGAGATGTCCGCTAGGGTTGTCCTGTTAGGCAAATAAATTAAAATGGATCACACTACATGTGCGGTAAAAAACTGTTGGTCGTCCTCATTTAAAGATAAGGAATTAATGTTTCATCAGTATAATTGTTATTAGTGAACATTAATTGTCTGATTAAGTTATTTAATTTGTTTAAACGTGAAATAAAATAGAATCAGTGCAGTTCTCACAACCCTAGCAGATTATTATTTATGTCGGCTTTTCTGCCATCAAACGCGATAACTGATTGTATGTTCTTCTTAGGCTGTGCCTTAAGTATTGCTTTTAGTGGATTTATTTTCTTTTATTCTACTGTTAACAAAACTTGTAGTTCATCATCATTATGAATAGAATAGAATAGAACGATTTTTTATTCAATATTGATTATTACATAATGCTTATTAAAAGTCATTTTTATTCACCACTGGTTCGGAAAATACCTCTGTCCTGGGAAGAACCAGTAAAAAAACCCAGCGAGACTTTTTTTGAAACATATTTCACTTAACAATAATTTTGTTTATACATTTTTTAAATGAATTTTCATAGAACCAGCACGGTGGCGATCACCTTATTCACAGGGGTTATTTTAATTCATGTATTCCTTGATATTATAATAACCCTTTTTGTACAGTTTTTCTTTAATGAAAAACTTTTAAACTTGTTTATTGAAAAACTTTTAACATGTTCTGGGATTTTGTTGTAAAAGCGTATACATTGCCCCATAAATGAATTACTGATTCTGTGGAGTCTAGTAACTGGTATTACAAGCTTATGTTTGTTCCTAGTGTTTAAGGTATAAACATCCTTATTCTTATTAAAGCTATTTATGTTTTTATGTACATACATTACATTTTCATAAATATATTGCGATGCCAAAGTTAATATGTTTATTTCTTTAAATTTGTCTCTTTACAATTTAGGTTATAAATCGCCCGTACGACTCTCTTTTGCAAAACAAATATAGCTTCAATATCAGTCGCATTACCCCATAGCAAAATTCCCTAAAACATTACGCTATGAAAGTTTACGCTAGAAAATTCACTAATCTAGCTGTCTCAACATCTGTGAGACTTCTAATCTTTCTTACAGCATATGCTGCAGAACTAAGTCTGCTTGCTGCTTAGATATATGAGGGCCTCATTGAAATTTCGCGTCAGTAGTAATACAAAGAAAAACAGTGGTATCCACAAGGCTCAACTCCTCCCCATTTAAGAGCACATTGGTACTCGAATGTTTTACATTAGGTATTGTAAATCTAATACATTTTGTCTTATTTCCGTTTAAGAGCAAATTGTTGGCATTAAACCAATGTACTAAAATCAATAGAGCATTATTTACATCGTCATAATTAATTGACTGCCGTTTGAATTTGAAAATTAAAGAGGTATCGTCAGCAAATAATACTATATCGTGTATAATTGATATTGCGGAAGAGTTCTTTGTTTTTTTTTTGTTTCTTTAAACACGCTAATCTCTGGAACTATCAGTCCGATTCGAAAAATTATTTTGAATATTATAGTCAGATTTAAGGAATAGTATAGGATATAATATTATAGGCTAGCATTAGGCTACACTTCTCAGCTAGCCTTAAATATTGATTTTCGTTAAGCAAGTCGGAAGAAAATGCCCTCCCAAAATAATTTATCTGCGTGCGCTGGCGTAATAGGTAGTGATACGTAAATACAAAGTTCTACAAAAATATATGTAGATCGTTACTCCATCTAAAAAAACGTCCCCGATATAATTATATTTAATACATTTATTAAAAATTTTGAATATATAATTTTGAAAATACATTTATTAACAATTTTGAAAACATAATAATGATAAAATCAGCAAATAATTTACTAAAATTATTAACCAATATTAATATTATCACTCCTTGCCAAGTTTTACCTTCCAGTATTTACCTAAAGTTATATGTTTAAACCTAAAGTTGTAAGTTTAGAGACGGTAAAAAATGTAAGATATTAAATAAATAATCAAAAAGTTCAAAAAGTCGGTTAACACAGGTTCGCAAAACACTCCTCCCCCTGGACATTCACAAGGCGAGTGGGTCTGACGAAATTCCCCCCCCCCCCCCCCCCCCAATTGTGCTGAGGACGTGTGCTTCAGAGTTGGCACCCGTTCTAACGCGTCTTTTCCGGTACTCCTACTCCCTATACGTAGTCCCGAAATCATGGAAGCCTACACGTCGGGTAACACGTAACTGTGTTATATGTAATAAAGAACACTCTATAGAGACTTGTTATAAATTTAAAAATATGGCTAACCGTGAAAAATGGGAAGCGGTTAAGAAAGCGAATTTATGCTTTTCAATGTCTAGCACCCTACCAGTGGAGGTCAAAGTGTAAGGCGAAGAAATGTAGTGTAGATGGATGTCAGATGGGACATCATCGTATCCTGCACAGATACCCCAGTAAAAAGGTATCGCTGATTGTATTGATTATTTTAAATAAAACGGTACGTCGCTTACCGGACAACAGATACGAATCTGGTTTGTTATGGCGTTCTGATGACGAACGCATGCCGTTGAATAGAGCGCAGGCTGAAAGTCGCCTGATTAATATCGAGAAGGTGCTCGACAAAAATGCAGATTTGAAAAAGGAATATAAGAAGCAAGTCAAAAATCTCATCGTTAACGGTTACGCAGAAAAAGCGCGCCATATTTCCACTTCCCCTCGTATCCGCAGAAAAAGAAAAGGAGAAGTGTTTTTGTAGCGGCCACCAGGACGGGTGGACAATGTCTTAATGACGCACTGTTGACCGGACCTGACCTGTTGAAGTCATTGTTCGGTGTACTTTTACGATTGAGAGAAGGAAGCGTAGCAGTAATTGCAGATATTAAAGAAACGGTCCTGTAAGTGTAGATTCGCTAGGAAGACAGGGACAGTCTCCGATTTCTGTGGCGGCATAATTGTGACGCGCCACTGGAAGAGTATAGAATGACGTCACTTATTTTCAGAGCGGCGTCATCTCCGTGCACCGCTATTAATGTTAAAAATAAAAATGCGCAAGACCACGCACATCTCTGTACAGAGGCAGCTTCCGCAACTGAACGCAATTTTTACATGGATGAGTATCTACAGACATTTCCCGACGTGAAGACGGCCGAAAAGGTAGTAAACGATATGTATGAATTATATAAACATGCTTTTTTCCAACTGAGGGGATGGGCTAATAACCGACCCGAAGTTTTGTGTAACGCATTTGCCAATCATTACAGGCCAGTGAAGTGCGTTCACTGCGCCGGGAACCACAAAGGGAGTCAACGCCCTAGGAGTAGGGACGAAGAACCTAAATGTGCAAATTGCGCAAAAAAGTCACACCGCAAACGATCGCCGCTCCCCGTCCTGAGAAGGATTCCAAGGAAGCAGGGGATCAATCTGCCGGGCCTACTTTCGGAAGATCACAACCCTCAATGTCGCAGATAAGACCAACTTAGACTTTTATTGACACCAATTTGCAGCGACCGAGGAACCGAACCCTCGACCGCTCCGATTTCGAGATTCCGGTCAATGGAGTATGCCACGAGGCCCGAGACCTGCTGAATAGAATAGAATAATTTTTTATTCAATATAGATCACATGTGTAATTCTTATTGAAAGTCATTTTTCACTTTACCACTGGTTCGAAAAAAAACCTCCGTCCTGGGAAGAACCAGCAAGAAACCCAACGGGAATTTTTTATTTAAAGCAAATTTTACAATAATGGTTATACAAAGTATATAAGTACAAAATTTATTTTAGAAACAGCTTGGAAGCGATTACCTCATTCCCAGGGGTTATTATTAACCATGTATTCATTTATACTATAATAACCCTTTTTATACAGTTTCAACTTAACTAAACATTTAAACTTGCTAATAGAGAGAGCCTGTACACTTTCCGGGACCTTGTTGTAATAGCGTATACATTGCCCCAAGAATGAATTACTGACTCTGTGGAGTCGAGAAACTGGTATCACTAGCTTGTGTAATGCTATTATTGTATATGCCGTGTGCTTAGAATATACACGCAGACGACAACGTAGTATTTGCAATTCGTTTGGGACCAACTACAGTTTTCACTCTTAAATCAAAAAAGAAAAGCAAATAGCGAGAGTGATAGGGAAAGTTATAAAGTAGTGAAAGTTTCAAAATCGCATTTCCAAGGGGAACTTTACGAACAATTAATGTTTTATTTCAAGATCCTTCAGTGATCAGCCTAATAGTAGGGAAAAAATGGATATACAGTCCACTAGTACATGACTGATGTTAAGACCAGGACTATTCCTTAGGGACCCGTAATCTTAGTTATCAACCCCTTCTTTTGCGAGAGGATAAGGTTCTGAGTTGGGCGTCTTACTCAGGAGTCACGCTCACCTCGTTGTTCCCCAACCCAACGTGGTGTGGTATTGGTCTGTGAATAGAAGGCCCAATAATTGGTTCATCACTGCTGCAGGGCGCGAGATGAAGAACGTTTATGTTCTTTCAAACAGGCAGGGCATTCCAGAGCAGTACAAGAGGAACTAAAGAAGTGGTTTCTTTCCTATGTGGTAGAAGACGAATTTTAAGACTATTTTGGGAACGGGGAACTCTATCGTGAGTAGAATACAGATATTGAAAGTTATCTTAAGATTGGGTCAATTACAAATTGAATAATATAGTGTTTGTAAAATTCGGAAGAGACGCCTTTGACAAATAGAAAGCCATTTAAGCTTAGAACGGTACTGGGAAACATGGTCGTACTTACGTAAGCCGAAAATGAACCTAATACAATTGGTGAGATGGCGTACTCTAGTTTATCGAGAAGATATTGAGATCCACCTGGGTAACACACATCCGCATAATCAATAATGGGCAATATTTAAGTCTGGATAAGTAGAAGTTTAGTTTTAAAAGGCAGAAAGTTCTTGAGACTACAAAGAGAACGTAGAGTTACTGCCACCTTATGGCAGTAACTTTACGGCTTATTTCAACAACTTGAACTCTCCAGCTTAAGGTATGGTTTATATTAAATATACTACATATATATATATATACTAACTGACCCAGCGAACTTCGTACCGCAGAACAGTTTTTATTTTTTTTTAATACTTATTCTGCTATTCGGGACACCGAGTCAGCTAGTAAGATAAAATAAGAAAAAAGAAAGTTGATAACTCAACCAATTACATTATGTCAAAAACTAACACTTAAACTTTATGGTATGGTATTAAAGTGCAAATTGACTTTTAAGTATTATTACGAATCTTTTGTATGGGAATATAGAAAAGTGTTGTTTTTAGACTTTTTCAGGCATTTTTTTAAATTTTTCTCTCCATAAGAACCATCTTCGTACTTCAAGGAATATTATAAAAAAAGAATTAGCGAAATCGGTTCAGCTGCTCTCGAGATTTGCGCTTAGCAACACATTCAGCGATTCTTTTTTATATTATAAATATATTGTAAATCTGTCAAAAATCTTTTTTACAGATGGCAGCAACTTTCCATTGTAAAATACGGCAGAAATATTATTGTTATTAATCTTAGCTAACATGCTGCTACTATCTATAACCATTTTAGAGCGAAACTTTTACGCAATGCAATAAAAGCGTTATTCTCCAGATTAAAAAGTGCAGCCCAGGCCGAACGAAAATTTATTTGTCATGAATTTGCGGCAGCCATTACGCGCTAAGTGCCGCTGGACATATTGCATTCGTTTCCATGTCCTGTGAGTTGAGTGCTGTGAATTTACGTCTTGCGTCGTACTTATTTAGTTATGAAAATAATTTTGCAAACGGTACAGATTATTTTTAGATGACTGTGAGGATCTCACATTAATTGCTGTATTGCTATTATGTGTATATAACTTCAAACATAGGTTACGAATGCGTTGTCATCTCTGAGATCAGATGGAATGCCTGTAACTACACCAGCTCTCTTTACTCTTCAAACCGGAGCAGTGCAGTGTGGGCACTGCTGTTTTGCAGGAGAATAGGTAAAGGAATACACAGACGTACTCCTGTTAGCTTAAGATAAAAAAAGAACTGATTTAGTATCTCGGCTAGTTAATGAGATTTCATTCTACATATCATACCCGCATATCTCGGACTCGCACCCACTAATTCCACATGGTCTTACACCTTTATCGAATATTCTGAGGAACACTTTCGCACATACATATATCGTATCCGCTACCAGCGCCACTTGCATTTTGTTTCATTCCTCAACCTCTCTTAATCTTTCAGAAAGAGGAGTCTACCTATAAACGCAACGAAAACCCTCAGATTCCGTAGCGCCATGGGGTCAGAAAGAGCGTGCGATCGTAGTCACTGGTGAAAGTTTTTGGACTTCAGCGTCGGATCTCCAGGGGTGATGCCAGCACCAACCCACATGCCAAAACCCGAGAAATTGGGTAAGCTTTATGTCTTTAAAAGGGGCATAAATTTAGTTTCTTTGTTAAATTTTCCGATATTAGATTATATAGATCAAAAATATGACTTAACATTTTAATTTCTTTTGTA
This sequence comes from Parnassius glacialis, assembly GCA_033319125.1. Classification (NCBI taxonomy): domain Eukaryota; kingdom Metazoa; phylum Arthropoda; class Insecta; order Lepidoptera; family Papilionidae; genus Parnassius; species Parnassius glacialis. Next base: position 32,024,467 of record JAVANC010000025.1, read on the forward strand.
TCTACAAACAAACGTCTCGACCCAATTATTATTAATAATTGCAGGTCATACAAACACTTCTGTTCGGGATTAGAGCTTGTGGGCTGTATTGCCGCAGTCACATGCTTATCCGCCGCTCTACAAAGCTGTCAAACTTATAAGGATAATGATACGACATAATTTTCAATCTATATTGAGATGATATGAAATATGAAAATTCACATTTGGTAAGACTCCTTTCCTGTCTTATCCGTTGGAGTAGGAGGTTACCTGTTTCCTATTTCAGCGGATAGTCCGCCTCTGAGGGTTGATTAGCAAATTGATTTAGAACGTGACGGCGGGGCTTCTATGAAGATGTCAAAATACGATATAAGTTTTACGTATAAACCTTGGTGAACTAAGCTGACTTATATTTAGAGGCATTTTATTTAATAGATAAAAGTAAAATTAAATTATACCTGCCATATACTCTCAGAGAATATCATCGTGGAATTGCAGTTTAATACCGCTGTGTTTCGTGAACCGAAAAGCCTTTTTACTGCAAACGAGGCTTTCTATCTTAGTCTTTAGCGGTGACATGCATTTTAATTCTAAATCGAGGATAGATGTTAATGTCTATGGGCATCAGCATTCACTTACCATCAGATGGACTTTGTGCGCGTTTGTCATCATTATGTAGAATGAATGAAATAGAACTGAAATAGAAATGAATGAAAAAAGGGGTCTTCTGCTTTCGCTATTATAGTGTCATTCTATTCCAATATTAATATAAACGATAAATATAAATGGCGCGAATGATTCCCTGTTATATAAATAAACGCGTTAAAACATTCATTATTCTCCTATTACTGCATCACGAAAATAATAGAATATATACGACTTTTCGACATTATATAAGGACAGTCACAAAAAAGCCCACATAGGCTATGAGTTTTCCTTACAATGTTTTCCTGCACAATTTCATTAGTGTCGGCGGGATCGAACGCAAGCTGCTCGCGTACTGTTAAATTCACAGCAAGCGTAGAGCCAACAGCTACAAATTGCCACGGCATGATAAAGGTACCAATGGATATGATATTAAATAAAAACCAAAATGCTGTTAAATTGACAGTTGCCTTTATTAAATTATAATCGTTTACGATCATAATAATAATTGTTACAATAACTATTGTACACTGTTCACATTTTGCCAGCCTTGCAAAATGAATTTTTGTGTGAATTTCTTATGTTAACATATTTTAAGAATAATTCAAAATTATTTTGTCGTACTTAATGCAATAGTTTACTTAAGTATACACTGCAATATAACGAGTCTATATAAATAAATGCAAGGATTTAATTATACAAGTAGATAAAACGAACTAACGAGAAAGGTAACAATATTATATTCTGGTTTTAGCAAATACGGTGACAGGTATAATGAGGTACTGTTTTTATGAATAGTTACAGAGTGGTTTTGCACACATCATCATGGTGTATTCACGGACGTTAAAAATATATGTTGCATCTTTTGTAATTCCTATGTCATTAGAATTATGAGTTCACGTAATTTTAGAGAAATTTAGGTAAGAATTAAATCACAGAAAAATTATATTTAAAATTCTTTTAAAAATCGGTTGTTGAGAATTTTTAGAATTAGACCATAAACCGTTTTTAAAACCTTTGCCATAAAAAGGTATAATACTAAACAAAAGACCAACAAAGAAAGATAGTACACTACGTACATTTCAATTGACGCCGAAACCATGATCATCTTATTGTAAGAACACGTGCTCAACGCACATATGTGCGTCTAAAGTCATTTGCAACAAACAAAATGGTTTTAGGTGCGTATGTATGCGTCCAGCAATAGACATTTACTGGCTGATAAAAAAAAGAAAGATGTGTGCGCGAAAATTTGTCCATTTGAGCAAGGTTTCTTTTTTGATATGAGACGTAAATTATGGAAGTTCATAGTGATTTAAAAAGGTGATGAAATGCTGAAGCGAAACGCTGAAATGAAAGGCAGCCGAAGAAACTTTAATCGATTTTTATAAAAAAGAATATAATTTTCTTTCATTTTCTCTGTAATTGTTTTATTAATACTAACATGTTAAATATATGCTTGGAGTCAAAAAATTGGTTATTTCTTATTTATAAGTTAGTGTTAATCGAAAAGCAAGAGGTTAAATGCTGCGACCTTATTATGCTAGTTAGTCCTACAATAACTATTAATTGTAGTAAGGAGGAGGGGGGGGGGTTTAATATTTATCTTTATTAGAAGTGTACCGACACATATTATTCAGTCAATTCATTATATAGGTACTGAAATACTAAAATACTGAGAATATAATAACTTAAATTTTCTTATGTTTAATAACAATAGTAACCCAGAGTAGAGTAACGTAGTAATATATATATATATATATATATATATATATATATATATATATATATATATATATATATATATATATATATATATATGCCAAGTTGATTAATCTTTGTTCTTCCAAATACCAATACCATAGATTAAATTTTAGTATTCTAATTTGGATACAGTATGAATTATATATTTTAATGTTCATTATAAACTACTTAATTTACAATAACTGCGATTTAAACCTTTCATTCAAATTTTACTTTTGACTATCTACGATTTAACATTAAATTCCTAATTAATTATTATGTGCTAACAAGAAGTCGTATTCATATACAAACACGAATAATTACGAAATATTTGATAGAGATAGAGTTTGACTTTGTCTAGATAATAAATAGATATTCATTAGTAATACAATTCAACATCTCTTAAGTTATTGACTAGTTATAATTAAAATTCAACGCTGGAATAAGCCTCTCCTTATATTTTAATTGGCAAAACTTCTTACAAGTAAGATATGTCGGTATGTAAAGTCTTCGAGACGGTGACGGAAAAAGCAACTTGTGATGTCGAATTATTTAGTTGGAAGTCTCCTCTAGGCTGGATTCTGCAAGAGAACAGAAGAAATTATAACATTTTTGCTAATTTTAAGTTACCTCCTCACTTTATTTTTATTTAACGTGGTAGAGCCATGCTGCAGCTATATTATGGTTGTATCACGAACGGGTCGGCAGCGGAAAGATCACGTCCATCTCCTACGTATAGTATACCGGCGTAATATAGCAGCTTAATGCTGCTGTTTTTCGTAGTTTCGTATGATGAGTGCAGAAAAGCGAAGACGGTTTTTACTGGATACGAGGCATTCCATCTTAGTCCTCAGCAATGGCAACGCATCTGCTTTTTCTCAATTGAGTAGTTATAGATGTAGATGTATGCGTTGATGTTGATGTGGAGTATATGCTCATCTGTTATCCTTATTCTATGAAAAGAAAAAAATCGTTCACATATTCATCTCCAATCTGAGAAACCCGGTTTTAAAAGAGTGGCGATAGAGTCATCATCGTCATCATCATTACAGCCCTTCACAAGTCCACTGCTGAACATAGGCCTCCCTCATGGAATACCACAAAGCACGGTCCTGAGCCACCTGCATCCATCGACTTGCTAGATGTCTTAACAGGTCGTAACTCCATCCAGTGGAAGGACGCGCTACACTTCGCCTACCGGTACGAGACAGCCACTCGAGAACCTTTTTTCCCCATCGATTTTTTTATTGGATAGGCTGACAAAAGAGCACACAGTCCACCTGATGGTAAGTGGTTGCTGTGACTCATAGAATCTACGTCTATCCTCAATAAAGAATCAAAATGCAGATACGTTGTCACCCGTGATGACTTAGATGGAATGCCTCTTTTCACTTCTTTTCACACTCGAAACACAGAAGCATTAAACCACTATTTTTCGATGGTTTTCCGTGAGAGCGTGGTCCTTCCCCAGTCGAGCCGATCCATTCGTGCTACAACTATACCACTGATATAGTTGCAGCATGGCTCTACCGTTACCGTGTTGAAAACGTTCGGTTGTCGGTCCTTCGAGCTATATGGCCGGCCTATTGCCACTTCATCTTACCAATCTGTTGGGCTATGTCGGTCACTCTAGTTCTCTTGCGGATATCCTCATTTCTAAGTTTATCACGCAGAGAAACCCCGAGCATAGCCATCTCCATAGCTCGCTGAGCAATCTTGAGCGTCCTCATATGGTCAGCAGTGGAGGGCCACGTCTCAGATCTATAAGTCATCACTGGCAACACGCACTGATTGTACAATCTCGTTTTCAGGTTTTGAGGTATACCTGACGAGAAAATGTGTCGTAATTGCTGAAATTTCGACGGAATCAAAGGCTTTCTCACAGTGGTAGATGTACTCTTCGGTCTTCGTTCGGTCTGTAGTCCTTCAAGAGAGCGTTGTCGCCTTTCTTGAAGGACAAGACCACCGCACTTCTGCTCCACGCCTCCGGAGTAGTGCCACCACAAAAGACGGAATTATCGAGCTTCTAATGGACTTCCAGTACCCGTTTTCCACCCGCTTTCAGAAGCTCTGCTGTAATTCCATCCTCTCACGGGGACTTGCCGTTTTTAAGGTGCTGGAGAGCCATTCTAATCTCGCTCAGAGTGACGTTCGGGATACCATCAGGATAGTATCGGATAACACTTGCTCTTGGATCGTTACCCACACTTGCATGTGGCTCCGACGATGACGTGTACAGCTGCCCATAGAACCTCTCAATCTCACTTAAAATAATCAGGATAGAATTCTGTGGTCAGGACATCATAATTTAATTTATCTTTGTACTGTGCAACCTAGCACAACACATATAAGCAGTGTTTGTGTATATGAAATCATTTAACTAAAAATAATAAATAAAATAAATAAAAATAAAGATACATTTATTGCAATATAAACTTTTTCATAAATTAATGGTGAAACAACTCAAAACCCATTTGAGCGATCGATATTTCAATGGAGAAGGTTTATATTTATAAACAACAAAAAAATTTGAAAAAAAATTATTGAATCAAATTAAAATTATTTTTTTTTATTTTATTATTAACTGGCAGGTCAACGTCTGCCGAGTGCAGTTAGTTTGATAAAAATTGACATTGCAAAAGAGTACAAATAATTTATTGGATGTCTTATAATATTGTTTATTATTTATAATAGTGTTTTGTTCTTGTCCTGTCTATAACTGTCTGCTGTTGTGTAATCATAATTACTGTGAATATTTGATTAATGACTTACCGTCAGTCCATTTTTTGCCGCGCATGCCGACGAAACCCATCTGGGCCTTTCGTTTCGGCCATGGCCCATTTTGTCCAAGCAAAAACTTGATCTCTTGGGCGCCGCTGTTTTGCAGATCCTTTTTTCCACGTACGCCTATGAATTTCCCACGGAACGAGAGATCATATGGCCGTTTTTTCTGTATAGACTTCTTGCCACGGACGCCGTAAAATTGATGGAAATTGGCTCTCTTGTCGACTTCGTTCGTGACTCTTTCGTATGACTCCTCACTTGGTAATTGTTCGTCAGTGCCTACACTTTCAGGACTCAGATTTATGCCTTGCAGCGTTTGAATGTAATTCGCAATGAGGTTGGCAAACGGACGCCCTTCGTTTTGATCAATCTCATTAGCAGTATAGTCTATCTTACCGAATAGAGATCCAACTCTCTCTGGAAAGAAATCTGAATCGTCTGGTAGTAACAACAGTTCGGGATATTCCTTCTTCCCTCGCATTCCAACGAATCCCATCGGTGCTCGTTTGCTCGATTCTGGATATTCCGATGAGTCGTAATTCTTCTTACCTTTCACCCCAACGAAGAACTGCGGCTTACGTTTATAGAACTGCTCGGTTTCCTCCGAGTCCAGGTACTTTTTACCCCGCATACCGACAAATCCATGCGGCACCCGCTTCTCCATTTCTTGAGCGGTGACTGCGTAAATCAAATGTATTGTGATGACAAGAAGACATGTTCTCGAAGTCGCCATGATTGTAAAATCTGGAAAAATAAAAGTTTTGTCGTTAGGTTTACGGTTTAATTACACACGCACTTGAAAATTATAACTCAATATGTATTGCGAAAGATTTTTTATTACGAATATTTCTCACTTCATTTTTGATAATTGCAACTCTAAGTGTTCCATTAATCACGTATTTGGCGGTGAAAACATCATGAGAAAACCTGTATGTGTACGTACAAATCGCAGAAACATTAAATATGTTTGGAGAACATGTGCAGTCAATGGGTAAGGCGACGGACAATTCCCAGCTTTAAAAGCACGCAGGAGTGAAAAGAGGCTCGTGCCCAGCTATGGGACGTACACAACCTGTAACTTTATTTCTTACTTTATAAGTGTAGACTAAGTAGTAAGTAGTAGATAGACTAAGTCATTTTCACCATAACATATGTATTTCGCCCTGGTAGGTATATCATGTTGACAATAGGATGGTGTTTTTCCGTATACGGCCCTTGGGGCAGATATTACACGCATACAACCTTGCGTCACGCCAAGGTTACCTTGTATGTGTTTCTGTTTTTTGTTATGTAACATGTATGTATATCACAGGAGTTGACGGCACCCGTGGCGCAGTGGCTTAGCAATGAGTTGAGACGCTGAGGGAAGCGGCTTCGAATCCCGAACGGTATTCGCATGATCTATAAATTGTTTCGAGTGGATGTTTGCTTTTGTAAAATTTATGTTTGTAAACTGCCTCTATCATACGCATAGGAAAATCTTAGTATGAGAGCTACGTTTATTAAGAATAAAGATAAAAAAATATCAATATTGTAACGGAGGAAACAGCGAGTGGTTTATTTTTCAGCCGGTATATTTTATGTTGTTGGCTCATTGCTTATGATATCATAATTTAAATTAGGATTGCTTATTACATTTAATTTCAATTGCAATTACATGGTAGAGCTATGCTGCAGCTATAAAAAATTATGGTTGTAGCACGGATGTTCGGCGGTTTTTGTATGCTAGATTAAAGTTTGTTTTTCTATGGTAACTAAAATAATAATAACAGGTATGTTATAAATCATATATTAGGCCATTGTGACCGAAATCCGTTTATGAACATTATTGTTATTTACTGAAACTCTGTTTGAGTTGATTCTTGGCTATTTCATCAAGTAGGAGTGGGATAATATTAAATCGTGAGACTATCGATCTTAGTCCTAAGAGTGTCTTTATTCTTCTTTGTTTGAAGTTGTTTGGAGATTTTCGGGCTAATGCATAAGAAGGATTATTAATCCTTCTTTGAGTATAACACAGAGTTACATTAAGACACTCGCATTGCCTAGGGGCCTGTATCCCTAGGCAATGCGAGCGTCGTGCCCCTCATCTTTTCCACCCTCCTTTATCAAGTAAATCTTATTTTTCATAGATCACGCACTAAATCCTCATGGTATTCTACCTATGCCGCATATTGTCATGGTCGCGGGAAAGCTTTCACAAATATCCTCGAGCCCTATCAGCGCCGGCAGCCGTATCGCGGCCCTACTACGGGGCTTCTCTGTAAGTTAATCCGGCCCTGGATTAATATAATATACATTATAAATATTATGGAGTATTCCATTGAATCGTACGAAAACCAAAACTGATGCAAGGTCGTTATATTGCGATAAACAAATCTCAGGATAAACAGATATTGCGATAACTCTCAATCAACAACGATATAACATTATAGTAACGTTGTGCGTATTATCTGAAAACAAATGCAAGGGAAGTATGGTGTATGGTGGTGACGTACAAGCTCACCACTGTATTTCATCCGGAAGGTTTAATATAGAATAAGGGCGACAAACGAGCGCACAGTCCACCTGTTGGTACGAGGGTGGATTGAAAAGTACTCGGTCTAACACAGATCCATTCAATTCTAAAAATCAAATCTACCCACATTATTTAGTTCAGTTCAGACTAGTTCATTGTGTGAAGTTCGAAACGTGTGCGATAATTAGTTGTGATTTTATAAATTTATTAACATAGTAATCGGACATAATTTCCGCGAATGGAGCAAATCGAGCAGCGTGCCGTCATTAAGTACCTCCATAAGAAGGGGCTATCATCAAAAGCCATCCATGATGACATGGTCAGTACATTAGGCGATTGTGCTCTGTCATATTCATCCGTCAAAAAATGGATAGCAGAATTTAAGCGTGGTAGAGAGAGTGTGAAAGATGAACCCCGCTCTGGAAGGCCTTCGACGTCAACTACTGACGAAAATATTAAAAAAGTACTTGATTTAATAATGGGAGAACGCAGATTAAAAATTAGAGAGATAGCCGAGATTATAGGCATCTCTTATGAATGAACTCAAAACATCATTGTCAACGAGTTGGGTTTCCACAAGGTGTCTGCGAGGTGGGTTCCGCGACTGCTTTCAGTTGAACAAAAAAGGACGCGATTGACTATTTCACGCGACTGTTTGGAGTTATTTGAAGCCGATGCAGATGATTTTTTGAATCGTTTTGTTACTATAGACGAAACATGGGTTCATTACTGTACACCGGAAACAAAACAACAATCAAAACAGTGGAGAAGACCTGGTTCACCACCCCCTAAAAAGGCTAAGTCGATTTTGTCGGCAAATAAGGTGATGGCTTCAGTATTCTGGGACTCGAAAGGTGTGATTATGATTGATTATCTTGAAAGGGGTCAGACTATAAACTCTGATTACTACTGCACCTTACTACGTCGTTTACGAGAGGAAATAAAAGAAAAACGTCGAGGAATGCTCAGAAGAAAAGTCCTGTTTCATCAAGATAACGCCCGTGTTCACAGGTCAGTACAGTCAATGGCTGAAATTCACAACTGTGGCTTTGAACTGTTACCGCATCCGCCGTATTCACCTGATCTGGCACCATTAGACTTCTTTCTGTTCCCTAACCTAAAAAAGCACTTGGGAGGTCAAAGATTTTCGACAAACGACGAGGTCAAAGCAGCTGTAGACGCATATTTTGACTCTAAGGAAGAATCATTTTTTTTCAACGGTCTAAATGCTTAGAAGGGGAGGTGGCAAAAGTGTATTGAACTTGATGGTGATTATGTAGAAAAATAAAAATATAACTGATTTAGTATGTGTTTATTTTCTTGGTTAGGCCGAGTACTTTTCAATCCACCCTCGTAAGTGGATGCTGTGCCCCATAGATATCTCCCAGAATGGGTTCCCGCCTTGTCGTGGCGGGGCGGCTTAGTAGCAGTTGCTTGGTCACCCGCGGTGAACAAAGAGGAATCTTCTTGGCTGGCCCGAGGTGGCCACTCTGAGTGGGCTTGGCGAGCCCACTTGGGATGTGTGTTGGTGGTCTACAGCGAGAAGGGTGTCCCATTACAGCCGAGGTGGAGTCGCGGAGGAAGAGGAGTGTTGGTATGGCGATACGCCATTTGCCCAATCCTTCGCGAGTCTAACGGGGCCGCACTGTAGATGCGGTGGCGGTGCGGCTGCGGGGGAGTGGATTGTCGGTATTGCGAGGCGCCGCTCCCCCTGCCCTCCGCAGCCGAATTTGGTTCGCGACGGAGCTATACACCAGAACTGCCGCTGGGGTCAGGAAGGCTAGTGCTACTGAGTACTCGTTTTTCCTGGCCCCATGGCCTTCGCACATAGGATACAGGGGTGTCAATTGCGCAAGTGATGTTGGAGGCCGCGGAGGAAGGTGCGCCATGTGTTCTGGTGCGCTTTAACTAAGAAGTAGACGGGGAGTAGTGCTTTTCCGACGGCGGCCGGTGCTGGTGAGGTTGCAGATGTGTGCGAAAGCGTTTACGTAGCCCTGCCAATATGCGACGAAGGCTGAACACCATGGGGTTTTAGTCGGTGCGAGTCAGACATAACCCGTCCCTATTTCATACTTTAAACACTGGGAACAAACATAAGTTTGTAATACCAGTTACTAGACTCCACAGAGTTAGTAATTCATTTATGGGGCAATGTATACGCTTTTACAACAAAATCCCAGAAAATGTACAAAATTTGTCAATAAACAAGATTAAATGTTTTATTAAAGAAAAATTGTACAAAAAGGGTTTTTATAATATCAAAAAATACATTACTGAAATAAACCACTGGGAATGAGGTCGCTTCCATGCTGGTTTATTATTATAAAACTATTTTAAAATTTTTACAATAAAAAAAAATTATTGTGAAGTGAAATATGTTTAAAAAAAAGTCCAGCTGGGTTTCTAGCAGGTATTTTCCGTACCAGTGCAGTGGTAAAAAAATACTTTCAATAAGCATTATGTAATAATCTATATTGAATAAAAATTATTTTAGTCTATTCTATTTTATTCATACCCCCGCGAGGCGGGTATGCGTAGACATTTCCCCATGTTAAAAAAGGTCCATAGACTACATTTATCCTCGACTAAGATACGTTATACGTAGATACGTTGACACCTCTTGACTAAGGACCTGAGGACTAAGATGAAAAGCCTTGTTTCCAGTTACAAGGGTCTACGTATCTCTCTCTACACTCAGCATACAAAACACAGAACCATTAAACTGCTATTTCACGCTGGTATTTTGTGAGAGCGTGGTCCTTCCCCGAACGAGGTGATCCATTTGTGCTATGCTATTGTGGTGCGTAAACCTGTATGATTTTTAACGAAAACCGTATGGTGATTTTGAGTATAAGGTATGCAACCCTCGTCGACATACTCACAATCCTTACGACTCGTGGACGATAAATCCGACACTTCAATGCGATAAATGGTCACGCTTCCGGTGATAGAACAAAGTTGCCGGATTCGAGGATTACCGTGTCCTCCCCCTCTGGTCGGATCTCAGATAATCCTACAATATCCCAGCGCAACTTGTCTATCTCTTCCAGCTCCAGGATCTTTTCGTCAGTCCTCAGGGTGCGTACGTTATATGTTGCCAGGTCTAGTCGACTTAGGTGGTAACCGTACCTCCATCGGAGATTCTTAGTACACCCTGCCCCGTCGTTGTCATGGTCACCACCGCAGCTAGGAATGGACTGGGGACCGTTTATTTGTGTTATTGCTCATGGGGGGATGTTTGCCATAATTGCCACGCTTGGCGTGCGGGTTGGCAACTGCAGTTTTTTATTGTATTATTGCTGTTATCAGAAAGACGCTGCTACCCATCTCCTGCCTCAGTTCCCTCTGTCGTCGTTTACTATACCCACGAGAAGACATGGGGTAGTGGATATACCTCACCGCTACTACACAGCTGAAATAATACAATTATTGTTAATTAGTATATATCTCGAAGAACCCATGGGGAAGAAAGGTTCTCGAGTGGCAGCCTCGTACCGGTAGGTGAAGTGTAGGGCAACTCCCCACTATCTAGTGGGGGGTCGCCCTATACTTCGCCTTCATCTTCACTAAAGTCCATCTGGACTGACGACCTGGTAACAGATGCAGGAAGGAGATGGATGCAGGTGGGTCAGGACCGTGCTTTGTGGCATTCCTTCGGGCCTATTTTCAACAGTGGACTTGTGAATGGCTGTAATGATGATGATGATGATGATAATGTATTTTTAATAACACATTAAAAGATTATTAATTAATTATTTAAATCTATTGTATAAAACATTTTTTACTGTAGCATTTTTTGTTTCCTCTTTAATAACGGGTGGTAGTTTGTTATACATTTTTGCAACGTATAATAAGTACTGCAAATATTGAATTTTATTCTCGAAGGTGGGCTGTCTTTATGTCGTGTGTTAATATTGTGAGAAAGCAGTGCGTAGGGAGTTAACGAAAGAAACTATATTGTATTCCACTATTAACCAAGCAGTGCCCTATAATAAAATTCATAAGGCCGAACGTAAATTAATTTGATAGAGGCAAAAATTTCTATCACGTTTCATATGAGATCAGACGCGCGCAGGGTCACTTTGTTATCTAAGAGAGTTAATTTTATCTCAACTTTTGCAATGTTATTAACATTTAAGTTCAGAGCTTAAGTTCCTTTATTAAAATTGTTCAAGATACGAGATCTATTTTTGTAACCAAAATTAACTCTTTGGCACTATTTTATATTTTAAAACTTCTTTATGAATTCTTTTTTTACGTGGTAGAGGCATACTGCAGCCATGGTAATAGTAAAGTTGTAGCACAAATGGGTCGGCTCGACCGAAGAAGGACCACGTTCTCACAGAATACCAGCGTAAAATAGAAGCTTAACGCTGGTGTGTTTTGTATGGTGAGTGTAGAGAACCAGAGACCCTTTTTACTGGAAAAGATTGTCCATCTTAGTCCTCACGGGTGACAACGCATCTGCATTTTGATTTGTAATAGAGGATAGATGTAGATGTCTATGGGCCGCAGCAACCACTTACCATCAGGTGGACTGTGTGCTCGTTTGTCACCCTAATCCTATAAAAAATGATAAAAGCTAGTTTGCCACTGAAAAGAAAAAGAAAAAGAATAGAAGTAAAAATATATCATTATGTAACATATCTCTAGTTAATTTATTTACTCAATATAAATTTTAAATGTTATATACTTCTTCATTTATACAGTACCTGGGCAACCGAGTTTCACTTGGCGTTAGAATGAATGGGGGCCAAGTTAGGCACGAAGAATGTTCATGCTGCGTAGTAACTATTATCTAAAATGTGGTTGAAGGTTGTGTGTCTGTAGGGGTGCCAAGCCTCCAACATTTTTCTTACCGAAGAACCTTCACATTTTTGCTTTTGCTTACGCCTAGTTGATGCTAAATTTAAAGTTTTTAGGTATGTGAAGGATAAATGTGGCACTTTTCTAACCTTAATTATTTAAGAACTATAAGTAGGTTTTTTCATGAAATTAGGATAGACTGCTGTAGATGTGTCTAGATAAAGAATGTGTGTGAACGTATCTTCAAATTGTTTTGGAAGTGCAGGATCTAACACAGCAACAGATATTATACTTAAAAGGGATTACTCAAAGACACTGAACAAAGACTTGATGGCTCCGTGGCGTAGTGGCTTAGCAATGAGTTGCAACGCTTGGGGCCGCGGGTTCGAATCCCGCACGGAACAAGTATTTGCACGGCCTACAAATAATTGTTCCGGGTTTGGATGTTTGTCCTTGTGCAATATATGTTTGTAAACTGCCTCCACGATACAGGAGAAAATCCTAGTGTGGGGGTAACGTTTTTTTTAAAAAAAAAACTGATCCACAAATTGTTTTTAACTTAACTATAATAACTTTTTGCAAGGTACGTTATACTAAAAAATAAATAACGCATCTGCATTTTGATTCTTAATCAAGGGTAAAAGTCGATGTCTATGACAGAGGCAAAGACAAAGACAAATGTATATTTATTTGTAAAAATAACGTGTAATAATACATGTTTGTTATTGGTGTAAAAATTGTAATTTTGGATCAATATGCTAGACCATAGTTGGGGTACAAATATGAAAAAATAAAAAGAAGAATAGCTATAACAGATAATTAATAAGTTACTACAACAAGATATATCTACTAATCAATGTGACACAACATGAAATAATTTAATTATAATAAATTTCAATAATATTTCATATCGATAATAATTATACATCGCAAAAGTTAAATAATAATATTAACAATGTACATATGCAGCGAAACTAAATTGATTTGTTACATTCATAGTTTGTCGTTAAGGAAGTCATTAAAACTATAACAGGTTTTTTCAGTCAATATTTTTTTAATGTCTTCTGAAATATGTCTGTATTCAATTGTATAACGTAATACGTAATATGCGCCAAAACATCCACTTACTATCAGGTTAACTGTGTGCTCGTTTGTCATCCTCAAAGACATTTAAGTAGTAGATATATTTAAATCTCTTTGGTCAACCTTATACTTTAAAAAAATTATATAGAAAATTTAGTACATGTCCCATTCTGTTTTGTTATCTATGATATTTTATTTTATCAAAATCCGTTCAGTGGTTTTAACGAAATTCATCCAGAAACGTACAAACATACAAATAAATTTTTAATTTATAATATTAGTAGAAATACTGCTTACGTATTATGATTGATTACTTTGAGTTATGACGATGATATTGCCAAAAGTTTAATAATTTTTAAATCTAAGATTTTCATTTCAATCAGAATCCCATTTCTGTGTGAGAATAATAGAATGGAGCCTAAAAAAATTGTCATTATAAACAGTAATCTACAATAACGTTGGACAACATGAATGTACGCTGATTAATTACAATTTCTTTTCTAAAATACCCTCAGATATGAAAACATCCTTTTGTAAGATACTGTTCATAAACAAAAATATCTCAGTATAAATTTGCTATTCTCCAGGGACTAAGTGCTAGTAGTAAACTACACAGCAGTTCAGGTTTGATATCCGGCAGCATCAACGACTTGCATTTTTATGTGAAATTCACCAACACGCACTGGAGTAGCGGGCCGAAATAATTTCCCCATAACCCTCCCATATATGGTAGGGGGACTGTGCTCGGCAGCGGCACGTAAAAAGGCTGTGACTTTACTTTAAACTTTTTGTTGTGTAGAGAATTTAACTACATAAATCACAAATGATACTTTACTCTTAGTAACTTTTTACAGGCGTTCCAAAAAAGATATGGAATGGAAGTATAAATTTTTGTATAAATATTAATTTAAAATAAATAGCCTACGTTTATTCTTTACTGAGCACTGAGTACATAAAAAAAACATGATAGTTTATTATCGTCCATTTTTGTCCATTGGAATCAATGAACTACCTATGAGATGGCAAAATTGCATAGATAACTACGGTGCATACCTTACGGTGCATGCATTAATTAAATATATTTTACAAAAAAAAAAATTATTTATATTCCTCCTGTACAAAACACCAGTGTTTTTAACAGTGGTAGAGCCACGTGGCAACTTTTGCTGTCGCACGGATGGGCCGGCTCGAACCGGGGTGGTACCACGACCTCACAGAAAACCAACGTGAAGTAGAGGTTTAGCTCTGCGTTTCGCTTGGTGAGTGCAGGTGGCCGGAGGCCCTTTTTACTGGAAATGAGGCATTCCATCTTAGTCCTCATGGGTGACAACGCATCTACATTTTGATTTCTAATAGAGGATAGATGTAGATGTCTATGGGCCGCAGCAACCACTTACCATCAGGTGGACTGTGTGCTCGTTTGTCACCTTATCCTATAAAAAAAAAACCAATTTCAAATGTAATGACCTAATATTATGGATGTTATAGTTACACACAATTTCACAATTTTTCATCTACCGTATTTTTTAATAATATTGTTCGAGTGGAGTGCTGCTCTTTGGACTCTGCCTACCCCCTCGGGAATAACAGCCGTCACGTAAATGTATAGGTTTATTATGTATGTTATAGTTATACAATTTAAGGCTCCTAGAGGTAACCTTTGTTAAAACTTTTTCAATTTGTTTCCAGTTTGTGTTTGATCAATGAAATTACAAAATCCTTGCCATAATATACGTTTTGATATAATTTTAATGGCTTTCGAAATTCGGAAGTCATTAAAATGGAGCTTTCTCATGTTACTTTATGAGATTTTCAGTATCTTCGTAATTAACGCTCAAACAGTGTTTACCTTGCCTTAACATTACCTTTATTCTTTAAACATTACAGTGTATACTTGGTAAAACAAGCCTGTTATGTAAATAAATGTTTCACAGAATACCTAAATAAAATAATAAAATAGCAGCTTAATGCTGCTGTGTTTTGTATAGTGAGTGTAGAGAACCGGAGACCCTGAAGATTTACTGGTACCGAGGCATTTCTGTGTTAGCCCTTAAGGGTTGACCTTCATTAGTCCTACTTTTTATTTTATTTATTTAACCTTTATTGTTATCACCTTAATAAAATAGGGTGACAAAGGGCGGACTTAATGCCTATCGGCATCCTCTGCCAGTCAACCCGTGGAGTGATGAGATTTTGTAGGAGTTAGAATTATATACATATATACATACACACATACATAGTAAGATATAATATACAAAATCTTTACCTACATTTATATATTTATTTATATATAGGCTATATATATTTATTTATTTTTAAAAAAAAGTTACCCCCACACTAGGATTTTTTCCTGTAACGTGGAGGCAGTTTACAAACATAGATTACACGAAGACAAACATCCAGACCCGGAACAATTATTTGTAGGCCATACAAATACTTGTTCCGTGCGGGGTTCGAACCCGCGGCCCCCAGCGCAACAACTCATTGCTAATCCACTGCGCCATGGAGCCGTCAAATACATACATTTGAACAATACATGTATAACATTTGAAATTGGATTTATATTAGCATTTTTCTATGCGAGTTATTTTAATTCACTGTCTCTTCCAAATATTTTTCAATTGCAATTTCATTAATGCACCTTGGGGATGAAATCGTGGCACATTTGGAACAATTTCGTTTGTTTCCCGATATTGGGTAAAATTTATTGGAACCTGATTGAACAGGGAGAAATATTGAAATACGCTCTTGCTAACATTTTTCCTCTGCTTATTTTACTGCCGGATTTCAATTTTTTTTTATTCAAATGTTTTTCGTATTTCTGTTTAATATTTACTGTTGGCACTCTAAGCTATTTAATATTATTTTGCGATATTTCAATTTATTTAAAAAGAAAATTAATTGCAATATAAACTTATTCTGTTAAATTTACAAACATCTTATGATTAATGACTGCCAAAATAATCAAACGCTCAATTTTAAGATGTTCGTAAGTCTCGTGCTGTCGGTGTCATTTTGAGTTAAAGTGATAGAGACAGCACGAGACGAGTATAAGTATTTGAGCATTAATCTGATAGAATGGTAGGATTCCTTTTTTTATCTTGGACTAGGAGTTCGTCTAGATGGGTACCACCTTTTTACCTATTTTATTTCTGCCGCCATATAGCAATACTTGCACTGCTGTATTTCGGTCTGAAGTATGGAGTATAGAGTACTAGGAGAACCATCTTATAAGGGGCGAAATTTGAAAAAGTGTCCTACTATTTACTGAAAATAGAGGTTCCAAAACCTACCACAATAGCGCTGGCGTCTGATAAACTACGATATGAAGATAGCTGTTGTGAACGGAGTGAAGTCAGCTGAATACAAATATTAAAAAAAATTCATGACTAGAGTAGTTAGTAAAATGCCAGTATACAAAATCTCAAATATTTACGTAGTACAAAACCAAGCGGATTGGTCGGTCCTTGTTTATTTCTCCATCTTATTCTAATAACTTTTGGCGCTTTTTTTTAAATTTATCCTATGCTACTGCAGTGCCATCCTTATTGGACACGTTTTTAGGGACACTTTTCATATATAGAGATGGTCCTCCTTCTAATCTACACTCCATGGTCTGAAGATACGATTTTGTCATAGTAATAGTAAGTTAGTTCTTGTTTTTTCAACGACTCACAATGAGAGCCTTCAATAAAATCACAAAATGTAGACCCGATAGTTGGCGCTGTTTTATATTTACACTGTAAAAAATGTAAAACAATGCGGAATCTATTCGGGAGGATGATTTTTTTTGAATTTATTTCAAGTCTTCAGAGTGAATTTCACGAGCGAACTGATATGATATATTTCATAAAAAATATGTATTCTTCTTAACCCGTTTATATATATATTCTCTCGTAATCACCACGCCTGATTGGTGGTTTTAAGATCGCAGTACCAGAGCTCTCGCTTCTTTGACAATGTTTCCCGATGTAGGTTTGGGTATTTTTATCAGGTTTGTTTTTATAGAATAAGGAACGAATACACAGTCCACCTAATGTTAAATAGATACTGTGGCATATGGACATCTACATTAAGGTGGAAGCTCCAGGGTGGCCCGCGAAATTCAAATATTCTTACGTTTTTTGCAATTTGCAGGTCTGGTTGAATGTTTAACAAAATATGATTAGCGAGCGTAACGAGTATGTATTTACAGAATTATAATCATTATAATCATCAATACAACCCTCTAAGTTCGTATTATCCCATTGTATGGCTATTTCTAGAAAAACTCATTCAAAGGAATTATATGAACTTGGAGGGTTGTATTGGTGATTTTAATGATAATAATTCTGTAAATACATACTCGTTACGGTCGCGAATCATATTTTGTTAAACATTCAACCTGACCCTGATCTGCAAAGTCCAAAAAACGTAAGAAAATTTGAATTTCGCGGGCCACCCTGGAGCTTTCACCTTAAGAATCGAAATGTAGATGTTATCACTCCCGAGGACTAATAGAATGTCTCGTTTCCAGTAAAAACATACAGGAAGGATATAACGCCATCTATCGGAGGCCATGACGAGCAATCTTTCTTGCCACTTCTAAACACACAAGGCACGAAATAGGGTGATGACATCTCTTACGCCTCCACTAAATAGCCGATTTGTTCACAGATGATTTGATGTCGTAATCATCGTTATTATATAAAATACTAGCGCCCCGGCTTCGCACGGGTGATTTCTGACTCTTGACAACAGAGCCACCTATCGGGTTCAAATGTAAATCTAAGCCATATAGATACTCATTACACACACGAAAAAATTCATCAAAATCGGTCAAGCCGTTTTGGACTTTTAGCGAGACTAACCGACTGCAATTGATTTTCATATCTAGAGATACTTTTCATATGTAGGTTTACTTTAACTAAGCGCATGATCAGTTTGAAATAAAAAAGTTTATAAGAAATAACTGAAGTGTCCTCTGTCTCGAGTGTTAGCTCTTTCTACGATGTCATGTGAAAGTAAATTGCAATTTTCCGGAAAAAAATTAATATACGCTTACTTTATGAATTTTACAAGTCTACTACGTTAAATTTAGTTTAAGATAAATATATATCGTATGTGAGAACTTGAAGCTGTTACCTTATGCTATTATTAAGTAGTTTATATATGTACTTAATTATAAAAATGTACGCTATTTCCGAGTGGTAGCTGTGTGGTAGAGAATCCTATAAATCTATACGAACAAATAAAATTTAAGTGTATGTTTATAATGTCAATAATACAGCGTTTTACTAAATTCATATGAAAGTATATACGGTATTTATAACAAAATAATAATTTTTAAAATTTTTGTCTGTCGTATTTGCTCCGGCAAGTTCCAAAACGGCTGGATTTTGACGGCACTTTCATTGGAAGATAGCTAATGTTATAAGGAGTCAATTCAAACCCGTAAAATCCATTCGTAATAAATTATACACGGGTGAAGTCGCGGGGCACAGCTAGTCTATTATATATTGTAAATGAAATGTCTTACAAGCTGTGAGACATCCCATTTTAGTCCTCAAAGGTGACAACGCTTCTGTAGCCTAATTTGTTAAAAGTTGGCAAAAGATTGCTATTGATGACAACTTCAGTCATCATCAGATGGACTGCAAGTTGTTTAGTCACTAAAGAGTTAAAAAAAAACTACAATTTGATTTTTAATTGAGGATAGACTTAACTAGAAGGTTATACCCACCTACAACAAGGTGGAATGTGTGTAAAATGAATGCGTTTCGTATCCATGCTTCTTAAAAAATATAACGATATACCATTAAATTTTTCAAATAATAATCTTTAGTATAAATAATGTTACAGTGTCAAATAATGTGAAACTTTTTGAATTAACTTATATCGTAATATTTTTTACGTAAAAGAGGGTGTTAATAAATTAAAAAAAAATATGATGACATTAAACAAAAATATAAATAATTTTTAAATTTAGAATGAATAATTATAAATACCTCAACTTCACTGCAGTTCGTACTGAAGTTCACTCACAGGAAAATGCGTACGCGATCACTTGCGATTGACTAAAGCTCGGCGATAAATATGTTAACATCGCGCGTCATTCGAATGTACGAGTACAGATCAGCAGAAAAGTTTAGTTTTGGAAATAAATATAAATATTTTTAATATTCCTTTTTTGTCTATCATTATCTTTTTTACACGTACTAGACCCATATTACGTTTGTAGCAGGCATGGGTCGGCTGAACCTGGAAAAGACTACACTCTCACAGAATACCGGCGTGAAATAGCAGCTCAATGCTGCTATTCCGTAGACCCTTAATTTAGGGAACCGGCGACCCTGTTTTTGGAAATGAGGCATTCTATCTTATTCCATGACAACGTATCTGCATTTCATATTTAATTAAATGCATTTTATGTTTGTGGGTTACAGCATCGACTTATGGTGGACTGTGCGCTTGATTGTCAGCCATTTTCCCCAGAAAACTAGACACCTTTGACATGGCATCCCACCGATAGGATATTTTACATACCCTACTAGACGGTTAAACCATATTAGAAGTCATGCTATTATGTGTTTTTTTTTTATAGAAAATAGAAGTGAAAACGAACTCACAGTCCACCTGATTACAAGGGGCTACTGTAGCCCATTGACATTTGCGACTTCCATGAAGTAGGATAGAATGACTCACAAGCTGTAATATTGACCACTAGAACAAAGTAGTGCTACCTGGCAAAAAGAGATCTTTTTAATTTTCCGTAAATTCCTCGCTTCTGACGAAATTTACAAGATGCTCTATTGCATGTTGGATTTTTTATAGATGCTATCACTACTGACGACTTTTATTATTATTGTAATATTAATTACAACTTATTTAATCTATACATCATTACAGCCCTTCACAAGTCCACTGCTGAACATAGGCCTCCCCCAAAGAATGCCACAAAGCACGGTCTTGAGCCACCTGTATCCATCGACTTCCTGCATATCTTACCAGGTCGTCACTCCATCTAGTGGGGGGACGCCCTACACTTCGTCCGCCGTTACGAGGCCGCCACTCGAGAACCTTTTTTCCCCAACGGTTGTCGGTTCTCCAAGCTATATGGCCGGCCCATTGTCACTTCAGCTTACTAATCAGTTGGGCTATGTCAGTCACTCTGGTTCCACTGCGGATATCCTCATTTCTAAGTTTATCACGCAGAGAAACTCCGAGCATAGCCCTCTCCATAGCTCGCTGAGCGACCTTGAGCTTCCTCATACGGCCAGCAGTGAAGGACCACGTCTCAGATCCGTAAGTCATCACTGGCAACACGCATTGATTGTGCAATTTCGTTTTCAGGTTTTGAGGGACGTCTAACGATAAGATGTGTCGTAGTTTCCCGAACGCTGCCCAACCGAGTTGAATTCATCGATTGACCTCTCAGTCGAAGTTGGACTTACCTAGTCGGACTATTTGTTCCAAGTACACATACTCGTCAACAACTTCGAGCTTAGTGTCCCAACATCTACCGGCATATGTGTGACATGGACATTAAACATGATCTTTGTTTTGTCCATATTCATCTTAAGACCTATCCGTTGAGAAACACTATTGAGGTCATTGAGCATAGTGCTTAGGTCCTCCAGCGATTCTGCCATAAGGACTATATCGTCGGCAAATCGAAGGTGAGTGATGTACTCGCCATTGATGTTAATACCGTATCCTTTCCAGTCCAGAAGCTTGAAAACGTCTTCCAATGCAGCGGGGAAGACTTTCGGGTATATAACGTCACCCTGTCTTACACCTCTCTGCAATTGGATAGGTTTCGTACTCTGGTTCTGTACTCGGATAGCCATCGTAGCCCTACTGTACAAGCACTTCAGCACTTCGATATACCGACAGTCAACTTGGCATCGCTGAAGGGACTGCAGCACCGCCCAAATTTCGACGGAATCAAAGGCTTTCTCATAGTCCACATACGCCAGACATAGTGGCAAATTGTACTCCTCGGACTTTTGTACAATTTGCCGAAGGGTATGTATGTGGTCTACGGTGCTAAAACCTTTTCGGAAACCAGCTTCTTCGGGAGGCTGGAAGTCGTCATGTCTGCGCGCGAGATGATTCGTAATGACTCTCGAAGACAGCACGTAGACGCGGCTCAGAAGGGAAATCGGTCTGTAGTTCTTCAAGAGAGCGTTGTCATCTTTCTTGAAGAACAAGACCACCGCACCTCTGCTCCACGCCTCCGGAGTAATGCCCCAATGGAGGACTGAATTAAAGATCTTCTGAAGGACGTCCGCTCGATCAATTCTTCAATACGAGCAGTATTAAAGTTGCGTAAGTCCTGCCGCATGCATTTGGAGATCTGTCTGTTCAGTTGCCTGTATGCTGTCAAATCTACTGAAGACTGCAGTTTCATATCCCGTCTAACAGCCATGAGATTAAGAGTGTGATCGGAGAGTTTTTGTGTTCTTCTGCGGCGGGTCTTGCAAAACTTATCTCCGACCGCATGGACAGTTTTCACGAGCTTGTCATTCATATCGTTCACTACATTGCAATCTTCTAGGCACTGAAAACGGTTTTGTAGCTCGAGCTGAAAGGGTTCGGGACTTTGGATTAGAGCACGAGGGGGACGGAGCGTTGACTTCATTTGACTTGACCTCTCCAACTTAACGTTTAGGTTCAGTGTGCCTCTCACCATTCGGTGATCGCTGCCGTTTTTCACCCTCGCGATCACTGAGACATCACTGAATAGTTGTCGTCTGGTCGTCATAATGAAGTCAATCTCATTTTTTGTCGAACCCTTGGGGTCGATCAGGTCCACTTCCTGTGGGGCCGCTTCTGGAAGAAAGAGTTCATCATAAAGAGTCCCTCTTTCTCCATGAAGTCGGCCAGCTGCTGGCCCCTTGGGTTCCGTTATCCTATTCCGAAATTCCTTACTTTCAGCTCACCGTTCTCTCTTGTGCCTAGTTTTGCGTTGAAGTCTCCCATTAACACCGTATAGTAGGTTTTGGAGGAATGCATGGCTCTAGAGATATCCTCATACATTTCCTCCACCTCCTCATCGGGGTGTGCCGAGGTTGGTGCGTAAACCTGTATGACCTTCAGCGAATACCGTTTGGTGATTCTGTGTATAAGGTATGCAACCCTCGTCGACACACTCCCAATCTTTACAACGTTGTTAACGAGAGACTTGTGGACGATAAATCCGACACCTCCTTGGGACAGATGGTCGCCCTCCCAGTGATAGAACAAATTGCCGGATTCGAGGATTACCGTGTCCTCCCCCTCTCTTAGGACTTCGGATAATCCTATGACATTCCAGCGCAACTTGCCTATCTCTTCTTCCAGCTCCAGGATCTTCTCTACAGTCCTCAGGGTGCGTGCGTTATAAGTTGCCAGATCGAGTCGTCGTAGGTGGCAACCGAACCTCCACCGGAGATTCTTAGCACCCCCTGCCCCGCTGTTACCATGGTCGCCACCGTAGCCAGGAATAGCAGGGCTGCCGGAGACTGGGGGCCATCTCTTCGGTACTTTCATGGGGGGTATATTGCCATAGTTGCCACGCTTGGCGAGTTTTTTTATTGTTGATATGCTGTTATCAGAAAGATGTTGCTGCCCATCCTCTGCCTCAGTTTCCCTTTGTCGCCTTTTACGACACCCACGGGAAGATATGGGGTAGTGAGTATTCTTACCCGCCACTACACGGGGTATTTAATCTATACAAATGAATAAAATTTGAGTGTCTGTTTGTAATGTCAAAATTACAGCGATTTACTAAATGCGTATGAAAGTATAAACGGTACTTATAACAAAAATATACTGTTTAAAATTTTTGTCTATCTGTCTGTCTATTTGTTCCGGCTAATTTCCGAAACGGCTGGAAAAAATTTGACGGGACTTTCACTGGCAGATAGCTGATGTCATAAGGAGTAACTTAGGCTACTTTTATTATAGAAAAATAATAAGGGTTCCTTGCAAAAAAATATAATAACTAAATATACAACCCCAAATTACCAGTATTGAAATAATAACAAATATCCCAAGCTATTTTAATTAATTCAGTTTATATCCCGCAGTAGTCTGTATACGCTATTGATGACAATCCTTACAAAAATACAAAGTTATATCCTTATACAGACGAGAATCGTGCGTCCATTGTTTGGCATAGGCCCGCCTCATTACTGCGATGCTTATAAGATAATCTGACAGCAAAATATCGTTATAAATATGTAACATTTTTGAAATCTTTCAACGATATCAAAAAAGAAATATTTGATTAACACTTGTGTAGACGAATATACCAGATAATAAAACTTTGCATTAGATAGCAATACATTAGTCTATCCATCACATCGGATTAGTAGTCCGAATGTTTTGGTAAAAGTCATGGAGTCGCACACACACGGTGCCCTCTGAAGTCGCGCTCACTAATGGCAGCATAATGACATTATCTCTAATGCTTTTGTGCTTCATATCTTAATGGCTTTTTAGTAGACCCTTCAGCACTTGCAATTATTTACATATGAAAGTATTTTGTCACAAGTGGAAGTTAACTAATACACCAGTAAGTTGTGATAATAAAGTACCACTGCTGTGTAACGATCAAACAACGTTCTTTGTTTGAATTTAGTTGCAAATGCCCATAAGCTGCAGGCAATAGCAACTTACTATCAAAAGGATTGTAAATTCTTTGTTCATCATCATCATCATCATTACAGCCCTTCACAAGTCCACTGCTGAACATAGGCCTCCCCCAAGGAATGCCACAAAGCACGGTCCCGAGCCACCTGCATCCATCGACTTCCTGCATGTCTTACCAGGTCGTCACTCCATCTTGTGGGGGGACGCCCTACACTTCGCCTACCGGTACGAGGCTGCCACTCGAGAACCTTTCTTCCCCATCGGTTGTCGGTTCTTCGAGCTATATGGCCGGCCCACTGCCACTTCAGCTTACTAATCCGTTGGGCTATGTCGGTTACTCTGGTTCTACTGCGGATATCCTTATTCCTAAGTTTATCACGCAGAGAAACTCCGAGCATAGCCCTCTCCATAGCTCGCTGAGCGACCTTGAGCTTCCTCATACGGCCAGCAGTGAAGGACCACGTCTCAGTTCCGTAAGTCATCACTGGCAACACGCACTGGTTGTACAATTTTGTTTTAAGGTTTTGAGGTATTTCTGACGAGAAGATGTGTCGTAGCTTCCCGAACGCTGCCCAGCCGAGTTGAATCCGTCGATTGACCTCTCGGTCGAAGTTGGACTTACCTAGTCGGACTATTTGTTCCAGGTAAACATACTCGTCAACAACTTCGAGCTTAGTGCTCCCAACAACTACCGGCATAGGTGTGACATGGACATTAAACATAATCTTTGTTTTGTCCATGTTCATCTTAAGACCTATCCGTTGGGAGACACTATTGAGGTCATTGAGCATAGTGCTTAGCTCCTCCAGCGATTCTGCCATGAGGACTATATCGTCGGCAAATCGAAGGTGAGTGATGTACTCGCCATTGATGTTAATTCCGTATCCTTTCCAGTCCAGAAGCTTGAAAACGTCTTCCAATGCAGCGGTGAAGAGTTTCGGGGATATAACGTCACCCTGTCTTACACCTCTCTGCAATTGGATAGGTTTCGTACTCTGGTTCTGTACTCGGATAGCCATCGTAGCTCTACTGTACAAACACTTCAACACTTCGATATACCGACAGTCAACTTGGCACCGCTGAAGGGACTGCAGCACCGCCCAAATTTCGACGGAATCAAAGGCTTTCTCATAGTCCACATACGCCAGACATAGTGGCAAATTGTACTCTTCGGACTTCTGTACAATTTGCCGTAGGGTATGTATGTGGTCTATGGTGCTAAAGCCCTTTCGGAAACCGGCTTGTTCGGGAGGCTGGAAGTCGTCAAGTCTGCGCGCGAGACGATTCGTAATGACTCTCGAAAACAGCACGTAGACGCGGCTCAGAAGGGAAATCGGTCTGTAGTTCTTCAAGAGAGCGTTGTCACCTTTCTTGAAGAACAAGACCACCGCACTTCTGCTCCACGCCTCCGGTGTAATGCCAACATGGAGGACGGAATTAAAGAGCTTCTGAAGGACTTCAAGTACCGGTCTTCCACCCGCTTTCAGAAGCTCCGCTGTAATTCCATCCTCGCCTGGGGCCTTGCCGTTTTTAAGGTGCTGGAGAGCCATTCTAATCTCGCTCAGACTGACGTCCGGGATATCTTCGGAATAGTGTCGAATAAGACTCGCTCTTGGATCGTTACTCACACTTGCGTGTGGCTCCAACGATGACGTGTACAGCTGCCCATAGAACCTCTCAATCTCACTCAAAATCTCAGGTGCCCCGGAAACGATGCTGCCACATTCGGTCTTCAGCTTTGACAGTTGGCTCTTTCTGGCAGACAGATCTCTGGCAAAGACTTTGGAGCCTTGGTTCCGCTCGATCGCTTCTTCAACACGAGCTGTATTGAAGTTGCGTAAGTCTCGCCGCATGCATTTGGAGATCTGTCTGTTCAGTTGCCTGTATGCTGTCAAATCTGTTGAAGAATGTAGCCTCATCTCCCGTCTAACAGCCATGAGATTAAGAGTGTGATCGGAGAGTTTTTGTGTTCTTCTGCGGTGGGTCTTGCAGAACTTAGCTCCGACCGCATGGACAGTTTCCACGAGCTTGTCATTCATATCGTCCACTTCATTGCAGTCTTCTAGGCACTGAAAACGGTTTTGTAACTCGAGCTGAAAGGTTTCGGGACTTTGGATTAGAGCACGAGGGGGACGGAGCGTTGACTTCATCAGACGAGACCTCTCCAACTTAACATTTAGGTTCAGTGTGCCTCTAACCATTCGGTGATCGCTGCCGGTTTTCACCCTCGCGATCACTGAGACATCACTGAACAGTTGTCGTCTGGTCGTCATAATGAAGTCAATCTCATTTTTTGTCGAACCGTCGGGGCTCGACCAGGTCCACTTCCTGTGGGGCCGCTTCTTGAAGAAAGAGTTCATCATAAAGAGTCCCTCTTTCTCCATGAAGTCGGCCAGCTGCTGGCCCCTTGGGTTCCGTTGCCCTATTCCAAATTTCCCTACTTTCAGCTCACCGTTCTCTCTTGTGCCTAGTTTTGCATTGAAGTCTCCCATCAACACCGTATATTGGGTTTTGGAGGAATGCATGGCTCTAGAGATATCCTCATACATTTCCTCCACCTCCTCATCGGGGTGTGCCGAGGTTGGTGCGTAAACCTGTATGACCTTCAGCGAATACCGTTTGGTGATTCTGAGTATAAGGTACGCAACCCTCGTCGACACACTCCCGATCTTTACAACGTTGTTGACGAGAGACTTGTGGACGATAAATCCGACACCTCCTTGGGACAGATGGTCGCCCTCCCGGTGATAGAGCAAGTTGCCGGATTCGAGGATTACCGTGTCCTCCCCCTCTCTTCGGACTTCGGATAATCCTATAATATGCCAGCGCAACTTGTCTATCTCTTCTTCCAGCTCCACGATCTTCTCGTCAGTCCTCAGGGTGCGTGCGTTGTACGTTGCCAGGTCGAGTCGTCTAAGGTGGCAACCGAACCTCCACCGGAGATTCTTAGCACCCCCTGCCCCGCCGTTACCATGGTCGCCACCGTAGCCAGGAATAGCGGGGCCGCCGGGGACTGGGGG
The DNA here is from genome assembly GCA_033319125.1 of Parnassius glacialis. Classification (NCBI taxonomy): domain Eukaryota; kingdom Metazoa; phylum Arthropoda; class Insecta; order Lepidoptera; family Papilionidae; genus Parnassius; species Parnassius glacialis. The sequence goes on from JAVANC010000025.1 coordinate 32,051,662, forward strand.
CCGTTTATTATTGTCATTGCTCATGGGGGGGTATATTGCCATAGTTGCCACGCTTGGCGAGCGGGTTGGCAACCGCAGTTTTTTTATTGTATTTATGCCGTTATTAAGAAGATGCTGCTGCCCATCTCCTGCCTGTTTCCCTTTGTCGCCTTTTACGACACCCACGGGAGGATATGGGGTAGTGGATATTCTTGACCGCCACTACACGGCAATTCTTTGTTCACTTCGATTAAAAAGAAACAAATCGTTTCAATTCACCGACTATAGCCTCTCAACAATATTAGGCGAATTTACAATATTTATATTATACTAGCTGACCAGGCAGACGTTGTTCTGTCTTTTCCGACAATAATCTCAGGAGTTTTTTTAAGGAAAGCAAATGTTTCCTTAAAAAAACTCCTGAGATTATCAATAAAAAAATTGAGGGTCACTTATCGGGATAAAAACTATCCTATCTCTCAAGTTGGACCAAACTGCATACAGTGAGGAAAATTTCATTGAAATCAGTTCAGTAGTTTAAGAGTTCATCGCGGACAAACAACGTGACACGTAATTTTTTTATATAAAGAAGAATATTACACAATATTGCAGTGACGTCTGTTTACAAAAAAATCTTTTAAAAATGAAAATTATCTCTAAATAAATGCTTTTTTCGTTATTATTATATTATATTACGTTATTATCTTTGCCAAGCATTAATTTATTTAAAAAATTCTAGAGATCAATTAACAAACAACTGGCTGGTCCAGCAGAAGTTGTTTTACTTTATTTGGTGATCCTTTCCTGCCTAGTTGTCCTTCTTGATTTAGGTCCGAAAAGTATAGAGCGCCATTATAATTAAGTCTGTGAAGCATTCCTTCTTAATCCACATAGGTGAATATTTGAAGTTGGCTGTAGGTGCCCAAGAGTCCTTACCATCAGATAGTAAGTTTCTTTGCCACTTTAATTTAAAAAAAAATAAGAGCCGTGACGAAACATCACCTACAACATAGTACCCGACTCATAATCAAGGAGTTGCTACAATTCCTTGAATAGTTAGATTGGTCAAGCAATTTAGTTGTGAAAACCATAACAATAAAATAATATACAACGTGTAACAAAAACCCTGTGGTTCCATTTAAGTGCGTTATCTGAGTCAGTATTCAAACGTACAGAAATCACTTTTCTGCCGACTTCCAAAAAGGAGACGGTACTCAATTCGGGTGTATGTTTTTTTTTTATGTGTGTTACCTCATAACTTTGTACTGGGCAAACCGATTTCGATGATTCTTTTTTTATATGAAAGCTGATAGTTTTCGTGTGGTCCCATATGAATTTGATCAAGGTCAGACCAATGGTTATTGAGTTATTCTTAAATAACCTATATTGAAGTCGCTTATATTGAAGTCGGCTGTACAAATTTTTTAATTTTAAATTATTTCAACTTGAATATTAAAACATTATATTTTAATTAAAAAAAATAATTTGCAAATTGTACCTATATGATTGTGTTACCTCTAACTGACACGAGCATCGGTGAAGGGGGGTCTTTCACAATCCCCTTACTCTCTGGATGATGCAGAGGTAAAACCACATACAATTCGCAATTTTTTTAATTAAAATATTTTTTGAATGTTCAAGTTTTTTTGAAGAAAACTTATTTATTTACGTTTGAATACTGACTCTGATAACGCACTTAACGGGAACCACAGGTTTTTTTTACATGTACGAACCTTGTTACGATTTAGGTAATAGTCAAGTACTGTGTTAGGAAATCTACGCGGTCGTTTAAAGTAAAATAACATTAAAGTCTACAATCTGTTTCTATTGCTTAAACTAAGTGCTATAATTTGTAGCAAAAGTATACGACTTCATTGGTTTTTTACGAACCCTCTAAGTGACATTATAGCACGGGAAGTGATCAAAAGGGTAGTTAACTGTTTACAACGGGGAGTAAGGTTGCTAATCGGTTGCAATCTATTAATGTTTTATTTTAGTTATTCTATTCTCTCGGATTAGTAAGCTGAAGTGGCAGTGGGCCGGCCATATAGCTCGAAGAACCGACAACCGATGGGGAAGAAAGGTTCTCGAGTGGCAGCGTCGTACCGGTAGGCGAAGTGTAGGGCGTCCCCCCACGAGATGGAGTGACGACCTGGTAAGACATGCAGGAAGTCGATGGATGCAGGTGGCTCAGGACCGTGCTTTGTGGCATTCTTTGGGGGAGGCCTATGTTCAGCAGTGGACTTGTGAAGGGCTGTAATGATGATGATGATGATTCTCTATTATTTAATTATTAAGGTTTGCAGTGTTGATTTCAAACGCTATAAAATATTTAAAAAAAGTTACAGCCTATAATATACATCCCGCTGATGGGCACAGGCCTCCTCTCATTTAATTTGAGAGGATTTTAGGGCAAGGAAGTGAGCGCCGCGCTGTCCAATGCATGTTGGCGAACTTCACATATCTTCGAAATATTTTTTTCTTATTTCTCAGACATGTAGGTTTCCTCACGATGTTTTCCTTCACCGCCGAGCACGTGGTAAATCAGCACTTGAAATTGCAATTAACAATTTCATTGGTGTCGGCGGGGAACGAACCCGGGTCGCTTGGATACTGTGAAATTTACAGCGAGCGCTAACCATCTGAGCTACCACGGTTCAGATAATAAAATATTATAATCATTAGACTTTAGACTTTTTAATCATTAGACAATAGATTGCGACAGGCTTCTGTTGGACGTAGGACTTTCCCAAAGCGTCACTTAACCCGGTCTTCGGCTACACGCTTCCAGTTCCTACCAGCCACCTTGCTCAGACTTTTTAATAATATTTTCAAATGATCAATTCAATGTTTAATACAGAGTAGATAATTATTTAAATTTGTACGCAGAGATATCTATATTTTCTATGTCTATGAGGAGGCTCAAGCTTATCCAGCAAGTTGTGAAGTTGTACCTGATAAGAGTGATGACAGTAGAACAAGAGCGAAGGCTTGAAAAACATTTTTTTATAGGATAGAGTGACAAACGAGCACACAGTCCACCTGATGGTAAGTGGTGGCCCATAGACATCAACATCTATACTCAATAAAGAATCAAAATGTAGATGCGTTGTCCCCCGTGAGGACTAAGATGGAATGCCTCTTTTCCAGTAAAAAGGGTGTCCAGTTCTCTATACTCACCATGTGAAACACAGCAGTGTTAAGTTGCTTTTTTTATAGGATAAGGGTGACAAACGAGCACACAGTCCACCTGATGATAAGTGGTTGCTGCGGCCCATAGACATCTACATCTATCCTCGTTTGCGAATCAAAATGTAGATGCGTTGCCACCCGTGAGGACTGAAATCGATGAAAATCGGGTGGGGATACAATATTTATTGAGGTTATAAAGAAGAAGAAAAACCAGTTATTGGGTTCTTCTATCAAGATATTCTCATTAGCAACCCAGAGTCTGAAAGTAAGCGGTGTTTCACCACCTCGGTAAAAAACGTAGTCTTTCTAGATCCTGCGCTTGATCTCTCTCCGTCTCGGATTTCCGTTCCGGGCAAGTAAAGAAGAAGAAGATGGTTAGCACTTTTAAACAGTGGTAGAGCCACGCGGCAGCTTTTGCTGTCGCACGGATGGACCGGCTCGAACCGGGGTGGTACCACGACCTCACAGAATACCAGCGTGAAGTAGAGGTTTACCTCTGCGTTTCGCTTGGTGAGTTTAGGTGGCCGGAGGCCCTTTTTACTGGAAATGAGGCATTCTATCTTAGTCCTCACGGGTGACAACGCATCTGCATTTTGATTCTCAAACGAGGATAGATGTAGATCTCTATGGGCCGCAGCAACCACTTACCATCAGGTGGACTGTGTGCTCATTTGTAACCCTTATCCTATAAAAAAAAAACTTAAACCTCAAAATATTCGAAATTACTATTGTCTTAAATAGTCGCAATTTGTAATGATGTACAAAACACTTACGATAGTACATAACTTCTATTGGTTATATTGTTCGTAACAAATGGAAGACAGGCATTTAGCTCTTTATAAACATTTTAACTTTTAAGTGACGTGCAATATAACTAAGGACGATAAGTAATTAAAGCGGTTGTAAACCTGAGCTGACACAACGGTGGACAACATTTATCCGTTAATAGCAATCCAATTATGTACGTGATATTTTGAAAGTTGTATTTATGCTATATATCTTTTGTTTTATCATGCATTTAAATACATACGTACATAAACACTCACACCGGTCACTCAGAGAGGTAGGTAGACACTACAGACTGCCATTTGGCACGATCCTGACACACCTCTCTCGCCTCCTTTACATCCATATACCTACGCACACATGATCGTCGGTTAAGGATACTTTTAATTTCTCCTATTTTCAATATGTCGCTAATTTGGTCGATAAACTTTCGCCTAGGGCGTCCTTTCCCGACTCTGTCGTTCACTTCTGCAACATGAATCTAATAGGTCGAAATTATTTTATTATTTTTTTCATAGGATAAGGATGACAAACGAGGACACAGTCCACCTGATGGTAAGTGGTTGCTGTGGCACATAGACATCTACATCCATCCTCGATTACAAATCAAAATGCAAATCCGTTGTCACCCGTGAGGACTAAGATGGAATGCCTCCTTTCCAGTAAAAAAGGTCTCCGGTTCTCTACACTCATCATACGAAACACAGCAGCGTTAAGCTGCTATTTTACGCTGGTGTTCTGTGAGAGTGTGGTCCTTCCCCGGTGGATCCGAGACAATCGTGCTAAACTATACTACTAATATAGCTGCAGAATGGCTCTACCACGTATTAACTCTACTTTATAACTCTTTCCTCATTCATTCTTTCTACATGACCAAACCACCGAAGCATTCCTTTGTTAATCCTGGTCACAATATCACCTACAAACCACACTACTGTTATCACATTATTTCTTACCCTGTTATTCAGATTCAGCCCTGACATACTTTTTAATGACCGCATTTCTACAGCATTAATTTTACTCTCGTGCTTCTTCTGCCACACTCAAATTTCACTACCATACATTAAATTAGGGAATAACACGGCACTGTAAATTGCCATACGTGCCTTTTTTGACACATTCTGACTTTCCACAATACAGTGTAGAGCCCCATTTAATCTGTTTCCTGCATTCACTCTTTGTTCTATGTCCTTATCATATCTACAATTGTTGCTAAATACTCATCCCAAATACACAAACTCATCTACTTGGTCGACAAACTCACCTTCTATTCTTATTTAACATATCGTTTTATTTTCTTCTCTTTCAAAAGCCATAACTTTCGTCTTTCTTGCGTTCACTTTCACACTCATTAGCAAAAAAAAATTGGGGCGGTTTTGATATTTTTACTGGCTGGAAAAATACAATACGGAAAAGGTTTTAATCATTTGAAGATGTTACTGGCCGGTTATAAAAGTACGTTAAAATAAACAATTTTTTACCTCAGGTTGATTTTTATACTAAACAACATTTTACTATAATTTACGAAGCGAACTTCCGAAAGTTAATATCGTCTCTAAATAACTTTAAGTCCATTTTTATTGAATTATTACGTTTCCTTGACATTTCAAAGTATTGTTATTGCTGTTTAGCATTCTTGAAAATGATAGATAAAGTGATAAAAAAGACAGCAAAACCTTAAGGAGGATTACGTCCAATTCTTTTTGGCGCATAGGCTAATAAATGTGAGTCGTTCAACAGTCCAAAAGGACCTGGTAGCGCTATCAGGAGGTTCCGTCAAGAGTAGGCCTGATGCTGAAAGGAAATCAACTACCAAACCACGAGTGATCGTTTTCTGGCGAGTCAAGGAAATATTCAGTCCATTTTTTGTTTGCAAAAGAAATATTTTCTTTTTATTTTAAATGCCTAGCTCACAAAATTCAACATAACGTATTTTCCAATATATTACTTGATATTAGCTAAATATTTGCACCAACGATCTAGTTGATTGAAGAATATAATAAGAGCACCTGCATCGCCCGATAGGAACTTAATTTCAACAGGATCTTGGAATTAACATAGTAAGCACTAACGTTGCCCAATACAATATGAAAAGCTTTGCATCTTCGATATATATTACAGTTTGCTTGTACATTTTTGAGTAATAATAAGTATCGTTCATTATTCTACGAGTAGTGTACCGTGTAGTGGCGATGTAAGAACATCCACTACCACATATCATCCCGTGGGTGTTGTAAAAGGCGCGCAGAAGGAACCTTAAACAGAAGATGGGTAGCTGCATGTTCTTGTTAAGAGCTCAAATAATGAAAAATTGCAATTGTGGCAGACGTGCCAAGCATGACAACTATGGCAAATATCTCCTCCATAAGTTGATCTATAGGGGAGACGTATTTTCAGAAGTGAACATATGATTATTATGGTGCAGTTATATGATTGTAGTGCACCCCACTCGTCTCCTTTTTTAATGAAGGCATTCACGACTTTTTGTGCCACCAGGGCGGCGCCACTAGAAAGTGAGGTATAATATTTGAGATTTCATAGCGGGGATGTTAATTTGTTCGAAAAATGTAAAAGTAATTTTTTCTTTCTGTACTATTAGCTATATTTTATATTAATAACATTAAAAATAAATAAATCAAACAACAGGTATTCATAAAAGTAGAAAAATTAAAAAAAAGTTAAAAAAGTGCAAAAAATTAAAGAGCAAACCGCTGACGCATTCATTTGTGTATTAATATAATAGTCTAGAAACTGATAAATTTATTAAATTTTTTAATAAAAGTGCACTTCTCAATTAAATTACATTGTGTAACAAGAAAACTTTAACTCCGTGTTGACTAGCGACATCTGGTGAACAGAAAATTATTAGCTCTCATTAATTTTTGGGTGGTGGTGCTTAGTAGTATTTATATGTTTTATTATATTAATCTTTCCCTTGTTTACAAATAAAGAGTATTGAATCGGTATTAACAACAGACAAACTGGTTAAAATCATTTTTTTATATTTGTAGATACACATGAAAATATTTTAAAAGTTGAAAATATAATAAATATAATATTTGCTGTTAAAGCTGCCAGTAGCAGATCACCGCAAACTAACCACATATCAAGCCATGCACAGCATTATATGAAAAAAAATATAAATCAACCTGAAAAAAGTAAAAAGAATTTTTACGTTTTTCAGGTTGTCAAATTATACGTGGTAGAGCCAAGCTGCAGCTATATTAGTAGTATAGTTGTAGCACGAATGGGTCGGCTCGACCGGGGAAGGACCACGCTCTCACAGAATACCAGCGTCAAATAGCAGCTTAACATTGCTCTGTTTCGTATGGCGAGTGTAGAGAGGCGGAGACCCTTTTTACTGGAAAAGAGGCATTCCATCTTAGTTCTCACGGGTGACAACGCATCTTCATTTTGATTCGCAAACGAGGATAGATGTAGATGTCTATGGGCCACAGCAGCCACTTACCATCAGGTGGACTGTGTGCTCGTTTGTCACCCTATCCTATAAAAAAAAAGAATAAAATAATTTCGACCTATTAGCTTCATATGGGATTTTAATTTTTCTATATACTATGACCGATACTAGATACTATGACCGGCTTCAGAAGACATTATATGTATTGTTCCTTATTTCTTTCTAATCGTATTATAATTTTTATTAAAAATGTAACTTTTTTACCCTTTTGAGTGGACCAAAGTAATAACTAGAAAGTCGTTTAGACTATAACGAAACGATTTCTTAGCTTCCTAATATCACAAGCTGAAAGTTCAATGTATTATGGTATAAATTAAGCATTCAGCTTGAGAAATTCTTTCTTTTTTCATTTTTAGGGGTATTTCTTCTTTAAATTATAGTTTTTTTAAATAAAAATTATGCTATAAATAAAGTTATCATGATCATCATCAACTGGAGCAGGAGAGGACCTCTTATCCTACTCCAAGGATCATCATCATCAACTGAAGCAGGAGAGGACCTCTTCTGCTTCAAGGATCATCATCATCAATTGGAGAAGGAGAGGACCTCTTTTCCTGTTCCAAGGATCATCATCATCAACTGGAGCAGGAGAGGATATCGTCCCATGCTCCAAGGATCATCATCATCAACTGAATTAGGAGAGCACCTCCAGTTGATGATGATGATAATTGTAGCTTTTTATTTTTTATTCAGGAAGTCTCCTTCCTGAAGATAGCTGTATAAAAAACAAATAACTGCGGTTGCCCAACTAACCTGCCAACCTATGGCAAATATACATGGCAACCTATTGCCTTGTATGTTTACCATAGCTGCCACGCTTGACAGCCGGATTAGCAACTGCCATGTTTTATATTTTGTTTGTTAATAGGAATAAGCTGCTGCCAGTCTCCTGATTTATTTTTCATGTCGCTACTTACGAGACCCACATGACGATATATGGTAGTAGATGGTGTTTTATTAACAGTCCAATATTAATAATAGTTCATTCCCCAAAACTGAAAAAAAAATAAAAGCGGCCAAGTGCGAGTCGCACTCACCCATGAAGGGTTCCGTAGCAGCAAGTAACATAATTTACGATTTATGACGTTTAAAAAAACTACTTACTAGATCTCGTTCTAATCAATTTTCGGTGGAAGTTTACATGGTAATGTACATAATATATTTTTTTTAGTTTTATTATTCTCTTATTTTAGAAGTTACAGGTGAGGGGGGGGGGGCACACATTTTAGCAATTAGGAAGTGTCTTTCCCGCAAACTATTAAGTTTAGAAAAAAATTATAAAAGAAACCTCAATATCATTTTTTTAAACCTATCCATAGATACCCCACATGTAAGGTTTGATGGAAAAAAAGTTTTTGAGTTTCAGTTCCAAGTATGGGGAACCCCCAAAATTTATTGTTTTTTTTACTATTTTGGTGTGAAAATCTTAATGCGGTTCACAGAATTCATCTACTTACGAAGTTTCAACAGCATAGTACATATAGATTCGGAAAAAAGTGTCTGTGACATACGGACGGACAGACAGACAGACATGACGAATCCATAAGGGTTCCGTGTTTTGCCATTTCGCTACGGAACCCTTAAAACAGTTTTATGTTCTGTGGTATATGTCCTGTGAGTTACGTAAGACATTCATATCGTCCTGTGAGTTTTGTGATGTCGGCAGGTGTTAATGAAAGAGAAGACGTGTTGCTGAGACTAATTCTTTAATTATACTGTCCTATGCTTAACTTAACTCTAATATATATATAGTCGTGGGTAACACACTATACCTCCCACCGACAAAAAAAAAGTAAATGAATACATTTGTTTTTTTTTTAACTTATAAAAATAAATATAAAATATGTTTATTATTAATATAAATTACAAAAATACAATGTAACTATATATTAAATGACCTAAATATAAAATATACAAAAACAAAATATAGGTATATTCTATGGGTAGTTCGGGTGGCCACATCCGTCTACCCCATAGTAATTTCAAGGTCACAATAGAATTGGTATGATGTATCATGCATACATACAACATACTTATTTGACATAATTAGGTAATTCGCGAAGTTCTAGAATAGTTGTACATTCATTTATATTTTAAAATACTCTTGTCTTATTTATTTATTCATACTTTTTCATCTCCTTCCTTATTTTCTAGTTAGGCCTTTTTAATATCTTTTTTTTTCATAATTCTTGTACACGTACTTTTTATTTCTCTCCATTCACTTATATAATTATTTATTTATTATTCAGATACCGGGAATCGGAGTATTAATTCATTTCGTTTATATTTTATTTCGTGATATTTATCACGCGGGTACTTTATAAATATGGGCCCCCCATTTACTTCGATATTATATTACTTTTTATAACATTCATTTCAATTTATTGGTACATAAACTTTTTTTGTATCATACTATATCAAGGTAAAACTGTACCTTGGGTTGTGCGCACAACCTTGAGGTCAACGTTTAAGTCATTTTAAAAGACTCCAACAATTGTCACGGAGGAAAACTAAGTTTACACTATGATCCAATGAAGGATATGACCTCTATGTACCATTATTAAGGGTAACAAATTTAAGACTTCTCTGATCCCCAACAGTACTAATATGAGTAAACTCGTTCACATCTCACTTGTACTGAAGGTATTGTTCCCTAGTACCCGTTACTTCCGATTTTATCATCCAATCATGGAAACATACCCTGCTCGAGGACTATATGCTTTACCAGTGATGGACGTTCCCGTATCTCTCCATGATTTATTTGTCAAGGTCAACTTTTGTTTTATTTTTATTTATTTCTTTACATTTATAGTATTTATTAACCAGTTTTTAATTGAACCATAATTTTCACGTACACGGCTCGCGTACATACATGATTAAAATTATGGATAATATTCTTATACAATTCAAAATAAATTCTCATTTACCTTATTAACAATACATTAAAACTTATTCCGTATTTAATAGTGTCAGAACGCCTTAAAAATTAATCGCTTATTAGGTTTTCCAAACTCTCAGCTGATCAAGCTGATTGTATGTGGATATGCTAACCTCCGATAATTTTTCTTTACCTTACTCTCACACTTAGGTACACACTATTAATATTTTTTATTCATTATTACGTATTCCGTAACTTAGCCAAACATTTACTCACATCTTTTACAAATTTATATCATAAAATAGTCTCGTATAATATTTAGTTACATCATTGTCAGTTAGGGATTGAGGCTCAATACACAATATGGGTACAATAAAATTTAAATTAATTAATTATATACATAATATAAAGAGTTTCAAAATTGAATTAAACGAAGTTATTATTTTCGTAATCCACACAAATAAGCTAGATATTCCAACAGTTATCCCAAAAAATAATGAATTATAATAGTTAAAACCTTATCATTTGAAAGTTTAATCAATATTAAATCAAAAATAAATAATTGCATTTCATATTAAGATATAGAACAAAAAAGCAAAGCAACGTAATAGTTTTCAATAACAATAACATAATCACATAACGACAGACAGATCAAAATACAAATTGTAATTCCACTCTTAGCAGTGCAAGCGTTTTGAGACACCTTTGTTTTAATTAACAAAGTACGTATATGGCAACGTTTTCGATTACAATGTATTATGATTACCTACCTAATTTAAAAGTAACTTATACAATGTTAACATACATAATATGTGGATACAAGTAAAATTATAGTTTTGAATTCCTTATTTACACAGAATTTTAGACACATTACTTTTGCTTAGATCGAAAAAGATTTCTAGAAGTATGGTATTTACTATATCGTTTACAGAAAATAATTTAATAATCACTGTAACACATATCAACTTTACACAACAAAACATTAATTTATTTAAGTATTCAAAAGACCAATTTTAATTTTTAAGTAGGTTTATGTGTATAAGTATAACTTTAAGGTTCACTGCCTTTATAAAAGAAAAGAAAAAACTAATACTTATTAACAATACTGAATTGTTTTTAAATAAAATTTACTACAGAAAAAAAACTACGAAATATATCATATTTAACAATATATCAGTATTATTTTAATTATACGAAAAATTAATTTATGGTAAATTTAAGTACGTAAAAATGTACTATATTATTTCATTCGTTTTTGTATTGTGTCCTGCACAGTAATAAAAATAATATAAAAGAATAAACAATAACTAAATAAAATTTAATATAAATTGTCTTGTGCCTTAATGCAAATGCCATAAGTGCCTAAAATGTAATGTGCTTAATTTATGATATTGTATTATGATTGCATTTTTTTTATATATAAATAGTGATAAAATATTGAAAAATCAATTGTATCGTGAATTATCTGATAAATAATTTCAATTTAAACACACGTGTATTAAATATAGAATATTTAATACTTAACTTCAACAAATATTATAGCAAAAAAATATAAAAACAATCTCAAATTGATAAATAAAGTTTTAAATTGAATTAAAATCACACAGGTGCGAAGTTACCTCTTAAGTTCTTCTTTGTTCTTTTTGGCTCAATTTTCACATTCTTCTAGACGAAGCTTGCAAAAGAATAACTGTTTCTTTCCTTTTTAAATAACCTGCCGTTTCTTGAATTTTATTCTTTGGTAATTATATTTAAAAAAAAAACACTTTTTATTTTCCTCATTATTTCTTAGTTGCTTTCATAGTAGGTACTATTATACATTTAAATTATATTACTTTATGTTCATTATACTTTTTATATTTCAGTCAGCTTCTGTAAAATTATTTTTGTGGCCTCTTCTTGTATTCATATTCATTTATTTTTCGTCACATCCGGTATTGCGTCCATTCTGTTATAATATAATTTACTTTTTAAATGGTCAATCCATGATGATTTCCATATTTTTTTTTGTAAATTTTTTTTCTCTTTATGTAGGCCCGGCGGTGCGCGTGCAATGTAGCAGCGCACCGCCTGGCAGGGTCGCCATGTGATGTCGGCAGGTGTTAATGAAAGAGAAGACGTATTGCTGAGACTAATTCTTTAATTATACTGTCCTATGCTTAACTTAACTCTAATATATATATAGTCGTGGGGGCTATAACACACTACAGTTTCGTAAGAGGCGATAGAGGAAAATTGAAGCAGGAGATAAGCAGCAGTACACTCCTGTTAACAATAGAAAAGTCTAAAATCTGGGGATGGGCAAGGGAAAAAATATATCGATATATATCGAATCTATATTTTTAAACAGTATCGATATATATCGCGTGATAAATATCGATATATCGTCATCATTTGCATGATGTAAGGATAAGGTCCTAAATGTTATTTACTGACGGTTGGACGACGAAACAAATGATACAACATTTTAAAATATATCCAAATTGATACGAATTCGATACTCCAAAATAAATATCGATATGTCGATATATCGCGATTTAATATATCGACGACATATATCGATATTTTTATTAAAAAATATCGATATTTTGATATATCGATATTTTTTACCCAAGCCTAATAAAAACTACGAATTCCAAGCGTGTAAACTATGGCGATATCCCCTTTATAAGGCAAACTATGGAAGAGGCCTACTATAGCAGTGGACTTTATAGGCTGTAACGGATGGATGGATAGATGTACTTTGACCAGTCAATAAAATTATCATAGCACCAAACAAGTATCATTTGATAGAATTAATTCGTTTAACAGGTTCCCTGTCCGCGATATAGCCACAATAGTTTCATACGTGGTAGAGCCATGCCGCAGCTATATTAACAGTATAGTTATAGCACGAATGGGTCGGCTCGACCGGGGAAGGACCACGCTCTCACAGAATACCAGCGTAAAATAACAGCCTGACACTGCTGTGTTTCGTATGGTAAGTGTAGAGAACCGGAGACCCATTTTACTGGAAAAGAGGCATCTCATCTTAGTCCTAACAGGTGACGATGTATCTGTACTTTGATTATTTATTTATTGAGGATAAATGTAGATGTATATGGGCCACAGCAACCACTTACCATCAGGTGGACTGTGTGCTCATTTGTCACCCTATCCTATAAAAAAAAAAACAATTGAAATGTTCATATATGATTCATGGGACAGAGAAAGGGTTAATCTTACCTAAGGCAAAATCATAAAAATATATAAAGTTTAATCTCTTTCAGATCCGTAGCTTAGCTTGAGGCAACATCAAGCTTGATACAGTTAAGCACTTCGATCACTTCCAGCCACAATGTTAACTACTTCTAGTACTATAACTTGTTTCTGAAGCAACAAGTTACGACACGGAATACGTTCAAATCGATACGTCGTCCAAATAAATCGTTTCCTATCGGTTGAAAAACTTTATAGTGCTATGAAATTTTGCGAATTCAAGTCGATGAAATTTTTAAGGAAAGTTTTTCCCTCTTTTAAAACATTTCCCCTGCAAAAAGTTTTCAAATAAAAAAAAATCGGCAATGGGCCGACCATGTAGAATTAATTACTGATAGGTAAGAAAATTTGCTCCAGTGACAGCCTCTTACCGGTAGGCGAAGTTCAAGGTGGCTCCCGCTTGATGGAGTTACGACCTGGTACGAAATTCAAGAAGTTTATAGACGTAGTAGGTGGCTCAGATTTGTGTTTTGTGGCCGTCTTTTGTGGAGGTATTTGTTTAGTATCGGACTTGTAAAGAGATCATCATCATTACAGCCCTTCACAAATCCACTACTTAACATAGGCCTCTCCCAAGGAATGCCTCAAAGCACGATCCTAAGCAACTGCATCCATCGACTTCCTGCATGTCTTACCAGGTCGTCACTCCATCCAATGGAGGGACGCCCTACCCTTCGCCTGCCGGTACCAGGCTGCCACTCGAGAACCTTTCCTCCCCTTCGGTTCTCGATTCTTCAAGCTATATGGCCGGCTTTTTGTCACTGCAGCTAACTAATCCTTTGGGCTATATCGGTTATTCTGGTTCTACTGCGAATAATCTCGTTTTAAGTCCATCACGCAGAGGAAACCCGAGCATAGCCCTCTCCATAGCTCGCTGAGAGACCTTGAGCTTCCACATACGGCCAGCAGTGAAGGACCACGTCTCAGATCCATAGGTCATCACTGGCAACACCCACTGGTTGTAAAATCTTGTTTTGAAATTTTTGAGGTATGCCTGACGAAAAGATGTGTCGTAATCTCCCGAACGGTGCTCAGCCGGGTTGAATCCTTCGATTGACCTCTCGACATGGACGTTACACACGACTTTTGTTTTGCACATATTTATCTTAAGACTTATGCGTTGAGAGACACTATTGAGGTCATTTATCATAGTGCTTAGGTCCTCCAGCAATTCTGCCATAAGGCCTATATCGTTGGTAAATCGTAGATGGGTGAGGTACTCACCATTGACGTTAATACCGTATCTTTTCCAGTCCAGTAGCTTAAAACGTCTTCCAATGCAGCGGTGAAGAGTTTTGGGGATATTACGTCACCCTGTCTTACACCTCTCTGAAGTTGGATAGGTTTCGTACTCTAGTTCTGTACTCGTATAGTTTCGTAGCCCTACTGTATAAACACTTCAGCACATCCATATACCGACAGCCAACTTGGCTTGAATCAAAGGCTTTCTTATAGTCCACATACGCAAGGCAAAATGGCAGACTCCTCGGTCTTCTGTACAATTTGCCGAAGGGTATGTATGTGGCCTATATTACTAAAGCCTTTTCCTTTTCGGAAACCGGCTTGTTCGGGAGGCTGGAAGTCGACGAGTCTGCGTGCGAGACGATTCGTAATGACTCTCGAAAACAGAGTGATGATGATAACGCGCCAACATTTATATTAGTTCCTTATTTGTGAAATTTGCGTTCCAAAAATTTCATAATATTTTTAATATACCAAGTGTCCGCCATTGTTGGTCATTTTGTTAAAAGTTCATTGATGCCTCTGCAGAATGACAGAATATGTGAACGAAGAACCATGTAAATGACAAATCCTAAATAGATCGTCAGTAAGCTAAGCTGGGCCGGCCTTATAGCTGGTAAACTGACAACCAATGAGGAAGATAGGGTTTCGACTGGGAGCCTTGTAACGGTAAACAAGGTGTACGGTAGGCATGGATGTACTTGGTAAGAGTAGAGGTAAGACTTCGTGAGAGGTCACTGGATGCTTGTGGCTTAGGAACGTATTTTGTGGTGTTCCTTCGGAGATATCTATGGTCTATCTATGGTCATTAGTGGAATGGCAGAAAAAGTTGTGGATGCCCTTCACAACTTTTTCTGCCACGAGGGCGGTGCCACTAGAAAGTGAGGTATAATATTTGACAGATTTCATAGCGGACAGCGGGGAGGTTAATTTGTTCGGAAAATGTAAAGGTTATTGTTTCTTTCTGAAATATTAGTTATATTTTATATTAATAAGATAAAAATTAAAAAAAGTTAAAAATGTGCAAAAAAATTAAAGAGGAAACCACTGACGTATTGTTTTGTGTATTAATTTAATACTCTAGAAACTGATGAACTTTTATTAAAAATCTCTCTTAATCTCAATTAAATTACACTGTGGAACAAAAATACTCTACCTCAGTGTCAACTAGCAATGTCTGGTAGGTTTTTGGCGGGAAATTGACCGGCGGCGGTTTGTTGCTCCTGTATTATTGTTTAAATAATAGTTTGAAGTGGACTTTGATATGTAAAAATGGTGCGATTTTGTGTATTAAGTGTCTGCGCATGTTAACTATTAGTGGAAACTGTAAAACAAGTGCTCTGATGGTGATGTGATTCTCAAAATGAGGTGTCTGTCTTCTTAGGCGCCTTGAGATACCATCGCCAACCGTCAGCTGTCTGCTGGCTCAATTTGCCGTCAAAATCTCCCAAGGGCTGCACAATGTGATGCATCAACATATTGTGAAGCAGTATACTATGAAGGATAATTATTATAATATATTGTAACTTCATGCTCAGAAGGGCTAGATCCCAGAGCCGTAAAGCCAATTATTAAGAAGAAGAAGAAGCAATGTCTGGTGAGCAGAAAATTATTAGCCCTCATTGATATGAGCTGAAATAATGATGATGTAGAGGGTGCCTTAATCAGCATGTTTGATAGACAGATTGGGCGGTCGCAATATCAGATATCTCACCATTTATAATGCTTCTCTTAAACGGTCTTGGTATAATATGTACATACATACATACATATAATCACGCCTCTTTCCCGTAGGGGTAGGCAGAGACCACTTCTTTCCACATGCAACGATCTTTACATACTTGTTTCGCTTCGTCCACTTTCATTATTTCCTTCATACATGCTCTACGGTTTAGGGTACTCTTGGCCTGGCCTTTTTTCAAGACGTCCCTGATTTGGTCTTGAAATGTCCGCCTAGGTCTACCTCTTCCAATACTTTCATTCACACTCGCCTTATACACTTTTTCGTCAATCGTTCTTCATTCATTCTCTCGACATGGCCAAACCATCTCAGCATACCTTTCTCAGTTTTTGTCACTACATCTTCTTTCAGAAGATTAATTTTTAAATTAATTTAAAATATTTAATTTAAAATGATTAATTTAAAATTTCTGAAAGAAGATAATATGTACATCAGCTATAAATACCTGATGAGGAATACATCTAACCACATGATGCATTTTTCTTTTACGACACCCGGCATGAGATAGGAAGATGAATTCTCTAATTTAGTAGAATCAATGGATATTACCAGAAAAAAAGGTATCCTTTTCCCGAACTTGTGCTACACGATCCTCGTAACTTGGGTGCTAAGTATGTATTACTTAAATAATTTAGTTAGTATATAACTATGGAATTTATCCTTCTAAGTAAACTAGCTTCGATTTATCAACCAGTTCACGTTTTACAGCCAAACCTATCACTTTTATCTAACCGATATAGGTCCATAAGTGTGCATCACGGCAAAAGTGGGATATTATCGTCTTACGTGGAGTTCGCGGGAATGGCTCCATTACTGACACAGGTGGAACTAAAATACACTTAGAACTTTGCTATAGATTGTTATATTATAGTTTTTAAATAAATTTCGCATTTTAAATGTCATAATTATGAAAAATAACATAAGAACACGTAGTAGTTCAGGGGTTAAGTGGTTGTTCGCTTTTAGCGATAGGACTGCCCATTGTACCATATTTTTTTTGTCCTTTTTTATTGTTCATATTTATATAGTTTTTGACGTACAAGAAAGTGTTAAAGTGTTATAGTACAATAAAATGTTATATATATATATCACCGTAAAGTTCAAAGCACGAGAGCAACCGGTATTCGATACCTGACCAATAACAACAAAATTGTTAATTGCAATATTAGGTGTCGATATACAACGCGGTAGTTTTTACGCGGTAAAGCCGTGCTGCAGCTATATTACGGTTGTAGCACGAATGGCTTGGTTCAAGAATTACGCTGTCACAAAATATCAGTGTAAAATAGCGGCTTAATGTTGCTGTATTTTGTGTATATTATATAGTGGCATTCCATCTTAACTCTCAGGAGTGGCAACGCGTCTGCATTTTGATTCTTAATCGTAGATAGGTGTGATATCTATGGGCCGCAACACGTTAGGTGGACTGTGTGCTCATTTGTCATCCTTATTCTATAAAAAATGTTACTCGTCCAAAGGCAACATTATTATTGAAAATTACACATACATACATTATTGAAAATTACACGCATACTTAACTTTATGATTGATGAGGCAGCCATAGCAATATACCAAGTTTGAAAAGAAAGACACACATCGAGTATCAAAGTACATATAACATAGCTCGTATTTTTAAACATCATGTTCCTTTAAATTGTCCACATCCGTCATAAAATTCTGTTTTTTTTAAAAAAACTTTACAAGTAGTTTTAAATTTTCCTAACTGTTCACAGCGCTAGAACGCAGTCGAACGGGTCGTTACGAAAGATGGAAAGTTCACGAAAGGATTTCCATAATGGATTAGAACCCAACTCATTTAAGTATGTAGTTGGTTACTCTGGGGCCAAGTAATTTTAGTGCGCCTGTTTAAAATGTTTGCTGCTCAAAGATACCGTCATTATTTTAATAACTTTTAGCTAATACTAATCCTTGTGAGTGCTGGTTAGTTCGAATAGATTTTGCAACCCTCTTAGAAACGAGAGGAGGCCTGAACTCAAGATTGGAACGTATATAGGCTGTAACTTATTTTACTTATCACATGGAACGACTAAATAAAAAAAAAACCGGCCAGGTCAGACTCGCGCATGAACGGTTCCAAACCATCGTAAAACACGTTTCTAGTAGAGGGGCCCCCTTTAATTTTTAATTTATTTTATTTTTATTATGTGTTGTTTTAGCGGCATCAGAAACACACATTCTGTGAAAATTTCAACTATCTACCTATTACGGATCATGAGATACAGCCCGCTGACAGACAGACGACTCCGTGGCGCAGTGGCTTAGTAATGAGTTGCTTGCGCTGGGGGGCGCGGGTTCGAATCCCGCACGGTACAAGTATTTGTATTTTTTTTAATAGAATAAGGGTGACAAACGAGCACATAGTCCACCTGATGGTAAGTGGTTGCTGCGACCCATAGACATCTACATCTATCCTCTATTACAAATCAAAATGTAGATGCGTTGTCACCCGTGAGGACTAAGATGGAATATCTCATTTCCAGTAAAAAGGGCCTCCGGCCACCTGCACTATCCAAGTGAAACGCAAAGGTAAACCTCTACTTCACGCTGGTTTTCTGTGAGGTCGTGATATCACCCCGGTTCGAGCCAGCTCATCCGTGCGACAGCAAAAGCTGCCGCGTGGCTCTACCACTGTTAAAATGGTATATAATGTATGGCCTACAAATAATTGTTCCGGTACTGGATGTTTGTCCTTGTGCAATTTATGTTTGTAAACTGCCTTCACGATACATGAGAAAATCCTAGTGTGGGGGTAACGTTTTAAAAAAAAAGACGGATGGAAGGACGGACGGACAGTGGAGACTTAGTAATAGGGTCCTGTTGGTTACCCATTGGGTACGGAATTCTAAAAACAAGGAACCCTAACGCAGATCTAATATATGATATATTTCATATTATAAATGTATTAATTTGTACCACATTATATATATTATTTTTAAATTATTAAAATGAAAGATATAATAGTGTAAGAGTGCAAGATATAAAAGTACACAATAATATGTATGTATCTTACATAACCCTAAGAAAAATGTATAAGAAGAAAATGCGCCCGGGTTCGTGACACAAATATGAGCTTTATTTTTTTAAATAATTTCATTAAACTGATGTATTATTTTTTCTTTTTTAGGGTTCCATATATACACGAGGAATCTTATAGTTTCGCAATGTCCGTCCGTCCGTCCGACCGTCGGTTTTGCTTAGAGACCCTAGGTGCTAAAAATGCAATTTGTCATAGTTATAGATATTAATCACCCCTAGACAACTGTGGAAAATTGTAAAAAACATTTTTATTTTGGGTCCTACCCAATATACAATATACAAGTAAATGGAGGATGATTTTTTTACCCGTCTATTCCGTCATGTGGGTTATCGTTGGATAGGTCTTTCAAAAATATTGGGGGTGTGGAACAACATCTTCTCGATTCAGAGGCCCGTTTTAAAGTGGTATTTTTTATTAGAGCCATGTGTCCTCCCCCTCCACCAACTAAACTGCTGTTGTTGGAAATGTGAAAAGTATACACAATAGTTATATATATATATATTGAAGTTAAAAGGAAACTAAGTAGAAATATAACGAGTAATAGTTGACTAATATATAAAATGCACTTGGATTAGTAAAAATTTCCTTACAACTCCATAGAAAATAATCTAAACCTCGCTGCATCAATATCTTTGTAATTATAATGTAAATTATTAAAAATAAGCATTCTGTGAAGAAAACGCCTTATACGCATTACTACTATTAGCTTTACTATTTCATAGGCGAGATAGATAGGGTATTATGATCAAATATTAGAAAAGTTTTTTAATCATTTAATTTCAACAGTGGTAGAGCCACGCGGCAGCTTCTGCTGTCGCACGGATGGGCCGGCTCGAACCGGGGTGGTACCACGACCTCACAGAAAACCAGCGTGAAGTAGAGGTTTACCTCTGCGTTTCGCTTGGTGAGTGCAGGTGGCCGGAGGCCCTTTTTACTGGAAATGAGGCATTCCATCTTAGTCCTCACGGGTGACAACGCATCTGCATTTTGATTCGTAATCGAGGATAGATGTAGATGTCTATGGGCCGCAGCAACCACTTACCATCAGGTGGACTGTGTGCTCGTTTGTCACCCTTATCCTATAAAAAAAGAAAAAAAAAAAAAAAAAATCTTTTTTGAATACCACTCCCAATAAGGCTGATTTGAAAATAAGTTCTTCAGTTACGATCTTCCTATTTGTGCCCATTTTAGTCGTTATAGCGGTCAAACCGCGAACTCATTTATTATGCTCATTATCAAGGATGCCCATGTATTGTGACGGACAACTACGGAACCCTAGCTTTCCAGTTTTTATTCTTCTTATACGCCACACTTATGGATAGATCACAAAATATTTATTTACTAGCTGTTCCCCGTGACTTCGCCCGCATGTAATTTAAGGTTTTAAATTTTTTGCGCGGAACCTTAATTCTTTTTCTAAAATAAAAGTAACCTTAGTTACTCCTTATAAAATTAGCTATCTGCTAGTAAAAGTCCCGTCGAAATCGGTCCAGCCGTTTCGGAAACAGACAGACAGACAAAAATTTAAAAAAATTGTAATTTTGTTATAAGTACATTTAGTAAAAAGCTGTTATTTTGACATTACAAACAGACACTTCAATTTTATTTATTTGTATATATGTTGTACACACACATATATATATATATATATATATATATATAAAAATACTTAATGTTACCGTTACCATTACAGCCTATAAATGTCCACTGCTTAAAATAGACCTCCCCATAGATTGTCTCATATTTGACATCATAGTTACCACGCTTGGCAGGCGAGTTGGCAACCGCAGGTTTTTATTTTTTTGTTCTTATTAGGAAAACGCTGCTGCCCACGTGTACTGTACTGTACTGTACTCTACCACCACACTAGGATTTTCTCCTGTATAGTGGGAGTTTACATACATAATTTTACAAGGACAAATATACAGAACCGGAACAATTATTCGTAGGCCATAGAAATACTTGTTCCTTGGGGGATTTAAACCCACGGCCCTTAGCGCTGCAACTCATTGCGAAGCCACTGAGCCGTCATATCTCGGGTTAGTGTCCTTTTGTCGCCTCTTACGACATCAATGGGACGATATGTGGTAGAGGATGTTCTTATACCGTCATGATACGATCAATTTAAATTTTTGAAACTCTTAATATTTTTTTATAGAAATACTTTGCATATTTTCTGGGAATATAAAAGCGCATGTCTCGAGTAACTAGTATAACTAGCTTGCGCTTGTTCATTGTATTTATAGAATGTACGTCACTATTTTTAATAAAACTAGCCATCAAAACATAACTTTTAAAAAAGCCAAGTCTCGCAACTCAGCTCTTCTACCGTAAAATGTTGTGAGATCCATGTAATACCAAGTCGGTTAATTTATTCAGTCCCTACTTAAGGGTCCTTCTGTCTTAAGTTATTAGATAATTAGCTAACCTAACATCTTATAGTGACCACATCAATACTAAAAATCTTTTATATTTTAAATAAATAGATTGGCTTGGCCATCGCATGAAAACCCAATGTATCTCTAAAGTAATACATATTATATTAAATTAGATTGTTTAATGTAAATCAGGCTTCTAGTTTTATCCACAACAAAGTTATAGGGTTTCAAAAATGGCCTGAACTGCTTGGAGAAAAGGATGGTACGGCCATGCCGCTTTTTTGATCGACTAGCGCGGGGCATTGCCGTGCCCCCAGATTTTTGTTTGTGCATGTATAAGAGTAAAGAAAAAAGGCAATCCATGTTAGATCTCAGACGTGTCACTGCATTTGCATTTTTAGATATAATCGTAGGGTCTATATACATAGATATAGATCACAGAATCCACTTACAATAAATTGGACTATGTTTTAAGAAAACTATGTCGATTTCAAATTCACGACCTTTTCGCTTTATAGAATATTACGGCCGTTTTGCGATAAATCCGTGATGTAAGTACTGCATTACCAGCACATATTATCAGCAAGTTTAATTTATACTGTACTCCAGGCCGTTAGGCATAAATAAAAGTGTAACATTGCGTCAAAATTTACAAATTATTTACGGTTTATGACGCATGATAATACACAGGTGAAAAATGAATTACGATCAATATGTATTAGACTACTGGATACTGAAAGGGTTCGGTGTGGTTTATATCTCTCGGAACGATAAACATTCAAAATATTAGGTATTAGTCCAGTCAACGATGAATAAAATCTCTTCTTCACTTCAACGAAGAATGAGATCTTTCTTTCTCGCATGATTTCTTTGTGGAATCGTTTACCACCGGCGATTTTTCCGGACCGATACGACTTAGGGACGTTCAAGCAACGAGATACTCGTTTTTAAAAAGCCGGCAAATTTTGCAATTCCCCTGGTGTTGCAGTTGTTCGTGTGTGGCGGTCGATACTTTCCATCAGGTGAGCCGCATGGTCGTTTGCCATTTCATAAAAAAAACAGTCAAACACGCTTTGAACAAGTGTTTTTTTTACTTATTATAAGCCAGTGCTTGAACACAATCCCACCTGGTGGTAAGTGATGAACTTCTAGATGTTAAATCACAGTGTCTAAGCGTAACAAAAGCCTATTCACTCTTGCCTTGAAGACGCCCAGATTGTATTCCGACGGAAAGACAAACGTGCTGCGGATTGTAAGTCTGTGCTCACTTGTAAAATGTACGAGTATATTTTTTTATAGGATAAGGATGACAAACAAGCACACAGTCCACATGATGGTAAGTGGTTGCTGTAGTCCATAGACATCTACATCTATCCTCGATGACGAATCGAAATGCAGATGCGTTGTCACCCGTGAGGACTAAGATGGAATGCGTCGTTGTAAAGAAGATCTCCGGTTCTCTACACTCACCATACGAAACACAGCAGTATTAAGCTTCTAATTTACGCTGGCATTCTGTGAGAGCGTGATCCTTCCCCGGTTGAGCCAATCCATTCATGCTACAACTATACCAGTAATATTGCTGCAGCATGAATCTACCACGTATATGGTCTATCAATACCTTTTCTTTGCTCTCACAAATTTTACGAAGGAAAAGTGCTTTAAAATGTATAGCTAAAACTTATGTTCCGCTATAAAAGTTTCTTTTAAAAATATAGAGGTAAAGTTACAGCCTATATACATCCCACTTCTGGGCACAGGCCTGATTAGGGCTAATAATTTTTGGTTTGCCAGATGTTGCTAGTAGGAATTGAGGTAAAGATTTATGTTACACAATGTCATATGATTGAAAAGTTGCGTTTTAAATAAAATTTTATCCCCTCATTGAGTTCACAAAGCTAGCATTATACATTTTGTGTTATGTAGACTTCACATGTCTTCGAGAAATATGTATACTGGTGGGTACATAACATAATAAATGCGTATAATATAGTGTATGGTATAATTACACTATCGTATTAGGATAACCTGTAAAGATAGTTGTAAATGTTCAAATAAATAAACAAATATTTTAGCCTATTCTAAAAATAAACATTGAATTTTTTTTTCAAAAAGCGCCAAATTTAAATAAAACGCGCGAAAGATTGACAAACAGATATTCAAAGGTGACAAACACAATTTAAGTATGACAATAGAAAAAGAATAAAAGTAAACAAGCACCATTTTTTCAAATGCTTCAAAGGCATGTTTGAACGTCACCTCCTTGTTTAAACACGAAGCAATGACAAAGACAAAGAGGAAAATGATTTATTGCGTTCGCGAAACTTTTTAAATTTGTATACATAATATGTGGAACTGGCTTAATTTTGTGGCAGTCTACGAGAAGAGTCAATACAAGTTTCGAACGTAGTTAACAGCATCATAATTTTGTTTCTTTAACGCGGTCGTGTAATATCAAAATATTTACGGGGGAAAATTTTTGCACAAGCTAAGGTAGAAAGAAATATTCAAATAACTTCTTCCAGACTAAATTTTGGTAATGGTGGCCAAACGAGACTAGGCATCTGCGTAGGACAGAATTATAACAATGTCCTTCAAGCCGAATTTCGGTCACGGCGGCTACAGCCTCAGCGGAGACTAACCATCTGGGCGGTTCAGGGTTATAGCGCCCAAGTGTATGTGCAAGTACAGGTGCACTCTCTACTCTACCCTCATATTTTGATGGGACTGTAATCCGACTTGATCAAAGAAAGTTCAGGCGCAGTACCAACAGTTTTACGCTCCTTTCGAGGTAAGGGATTGAAACAGATTGGCGATGTTTCAACCCCGAATTCGAATCCTGACTCCAGGCTGCTACTGAGAATTTCTTGTTTTTGTCTTGTCTTATAAATGTAGATGTCTACATTTATTCTCGATTAAGAATCAAATTGCAGAAAGTGGTGCCACTTCTGATGACTAAGATGGAATATTTAGTTTCCAGTCGAAAGGGTCTCCAGTTATCTACAGTAGACATTTGAAACACAGCAGCATTAAGCTGCTATTTCATACTAGTATTTGTGACATCGTGGTCCTTCCCCGGTCGTGCCGATCGGTTCGTGTATATCTAGAATATAGCTACATCTTGTCTCTACTACGTGGAAATAAAATTTAGGCGCACCGCATCACATTATGCGAATATTCGGAAAACCCATCCCAAACGATGACATCGACATAATTTCTGACGCCATGATATCGTTTAACCTATCTCATTCGTATTCATTCATATTTAATTCTGTAACGTATCTAAACGTTTAACGTCGATTGTAAAAAATTGTATTTGAAAATGGAAGTCATCTGAAAATTTTTATCTTTTTTGTTCCAATGAACGTGAACCAATGAATGAAGGCTTTAATGATTTATTTTATTTATAAAGCAGAATTGCAAATTATTAAACTTTATAAAAAAAGTATCACTGAATATAATTTCTGCCTAATAGCATCATCATCATTACAGCTCTTCACAAGTCCTCTGCTGAACACAGGTATCCCTCAAGGAATGTCACAAAACACGGTCCTGAGCCACCTGCATCCATCAACTTCCTGTATGTCTTACGAGGTCGTCACTCCATCTAGTGGGGGGACGCCCTACACTTCATCCGCCGGTACGAGGCCGCCACTCGAGAACCTTTTTCCCATCGGTTGTCGGTTCTTTGAGATATATGGCCGGCCCATTGTCACTTTAGCTTACTAATCCTTTGGGCTACATTAGTCTCTCTGGTTTTACTGCGGATATCCTCATTCCTAAGTTTATCACGCAGAGAAACTCCGAACATAGCCCTCTCCATAGCTCGCTCAGCGACCTTCAGCTTCCTCATCCAGTCAACAGTGAAGGACCACGTCTTATCCCATAAGTCATCACTGGCAACACGCATCGGTTGTACAACTTCGTTTTCAAGTTTCGAGATAAGGTATGTTTCTGACGAAAAGATGTGTTGTAATCTCCCGAACGCTGCCCAGCCGAGTTGAAACCGTTAATTGACCTCTCGGTCGAAGTTGGACTTACCTAGTCGGACTAATTGTCCTAGGTAAACATAATCGTCAACAACTTCGAGCTTAGTGCTCCCAACAACTATCGTCATAGGTGTGACATGGACGTTATACATGATCATTGTTTTGTCCATGTTCATCCTAAGACACATCCGTTAGGAGGCACTATTGAGGTCATTGAGCATAGTCCTTAGGTCCTCCAGCGATTCTGCCATAAGGACTATATCGTCGGCAAATAGAATGTGAGTGATGTTCTCGCCGTTGATGTTAATACCAGTTTTTTGTTTCCAGTCCAGTAGCTTGAAAACGTCTTCAAATGCAGCGGTGATGAGTTTCGGGGATATGACGTCACCCTGTCTTACATCTCTCTGCAGTTGAGTAGGTTTCGTACTCTGGTTCTGTACTCACTCGGATAGCCATCGTAGCCCTACTGTACAAACACTTCAGAACTTCGATATACAGACTGTTAACTTGGCACCGCTGAAGGAACTACATCACCGTCCAAATTTCGACGGAATCAAAGGTTTTCTCATAGTCCACATACGCCAGACATAGTGGCAAATTGTACTCCTCGGACTTCTATACAATTTGCCGAAGGGTCTATCGTGTTAAAGCCTTTTCTGAAACCGGCTTGTTCTGAAGGCTGGAATTCGTCAAGTTTTCGTGCGAGACGATTCGTAATAACTCTCGAAGAGAGCACGCCGACGCGGCTCAGAAGGGAAATAAGGGAAGGGAAAGGTCTGCAGATCTTAAAGAGAGCGTTGTCACCTTTCTTGAAGAACAAGACCATCGCACTTCTGCTCCATGCCTCCGGAGTAGTTTCACCATGGAGAAAGGAATTAAAGAGCTTCTGAAGGATTTCAAATACCGGTTTTCCACCCGCTTTCAGAAACTGTCCATAGAACCTCTCAATCTCACTCAAAATCTCAAGTGTCCCGGAAATGATGCAGCTTCACTCGGTCTTTAGCTTCGACAGTTGGCTCTTTCTGCCAGACAGATCTCTAGCAAAGACTTTGGAGCCCAGGTTCCGCTCGATCGGTTCTTAAATACGAGCCCGCAATAGTAAGTGCCGCCGCATGTATTTGGAGACATATCTGTTCAGTTGCCTGTATGCTGTCAAATCTACTGAAGACTGCAGCTTCATTTCCCGTCTAACAGCCATGAGATTAAGAGTGTGATCGGAGAGTTATTGTTTTCTTCTGCGGCGGGTCTTGCAAAACTTAGCTCCGACCGCATGGACAGTTTCCACGAGCTTGTCATTAACATGGTCTACATTGCGGTCTTCTAGGCACTGAAAACGATTTTGTAGCTTGAGCTGAATGGTTTCGGGACTGGATTAGAGCACGAGGGGAACGGAGCGTTGACTTCATTAGACGTGACTTCTTTAATTTAGCGTTTAGGTTCAGTGTGCCTCGCACCATTCGGTGATTGCTGCCGGTTTTCACCCAGGCGACCACTGAGACATCACTGAACAGTTGTCGTCTGGTCATCATAACGAAGTTAATCTCATGTTTTGTCGAACCGTCAGGTCTCGACCAGGTCCACTTCTTGTGGGGCCGCTTCTGGAAGAAAGAGTTCATCATAAAGAGTCCCTCTTTCTCCATGAAGTCGGCTAGCTGCTGGCCCCTTGGGTCCGTTACCCTATTTCAAATTTCCCTACTTTCAGCTCATTGTTCTGTCTTGTGCCTAGTTTTGCGTTGAAGTTTCCCATTAACCCTGTATAGTTGGTTTTGGAGGAATGCATGGCTGTAAAATTCCAGCGCAACCTGTCTATCTTTTCTTCCAACTCCAGGATCTTCTCATTAGTTCTAAGGGTGCGTGCGTTATTAAGGTCGAGTCGTCTTAAATGGCAACCGAACCTCGACCGGAGATTCTTAGTGCCCCTGCCCCGCCGTTACCATTGTTGCCACCGTAGCCAGGAATAGCGAGGCCGCCGGGCACTTGGAGCCGTCTCTTCGTAACTTTAATCATGGGGGGGTATATTGCTATAGTTGCCATGCTTGGCGAGTGGGTTGACTATCGCAGTTTTTTTATTTTTGTTTTGTTGTTATCAGAAAGATGCTGCTGCCCATCCTCTGCCTCACGTTCCCTCTGTCACCTCTTACGACACCCACGGAAAGATATGGGGTAGTGGGTATTCTTACTTACCACTACATTGGCCTAATATCTACCGAATTAAATTCTTCGTTAAACTATGTTTTAGTACCGACTTCATAATTATGTGGAAATAATTTATATGATAATTTTTAATAATATTATCCTTTTTAGTTTTTGAAGTCGGTTTCGTCTCTTTTTGAAGTTACCCTTTTGAATAGACTAAGAAATTTCACAAGTTCAAGGTAAGAGTTTCATCCCCTATCTTTCCAACCAAAAAGTCAAATTTTTTCAACAAATTTATATGGGACTGTCACTGAAGAATTACTTATTTAATAAAAAAAATTGAAATCGGTTCACTCATTTACGAGAAATCGGTGAACATAAAAAAATACGTGTCGAATATAGAACCTTCTTGTTTTTGGAACTTGATTAATAAATAAAGATAAAAATAACGAGAAATTAATGGTGTGTGAAAATGGTGTAAAAGGTTTTTCCGTATCACATATATCAAATTTATAAAACGCTTCTTCCGATCGCAGAAGGAGGAAAAAGGGAAAAGCCTTTTGTAACGTGTAGTCCAGTCTGTGGGCAATCTTAACTTGTAGAGGTTGGGGAAGAAATATTTTTAATAGGTTGCTCAAATAGCAGCCCTCATAAAAAATACAAGATTTCAGCTTTACAATATAATACCCATTTTTTTTGCACGGAATATATGCGTGGCGATGAAGGAAACCTGCATGTTTTAGGAATAAAATTTATAAATTTTTCAGTGGTAAAGCCACGCGGCAGCTTTTGCTGTCGCACGGATGGGCCGGCTCGAACCGGGGTGGTACCACGACCTCACAGAAAACCAGCGTGAAGTAGAGGTTTACCTCTGCGTTTCGCTTGGTGAGTGCAGGTGGCCGGAGGCTCTTTACTGGAAATGAGGCATTCCATCTTAGTCCTCAGGGGTGACAACGCATCTACATTTTGATTTGTAATAGAGGATAGATGTAGATGTCTATGGGCCGCAGCAACCACTTACCATCAGGTGGACTGTGTGCTCGTTTGTCACCCTTATCCTATAAAAAATATCTAATATAATATTAACATAATCTAATATAAAATTATTTTATGAATAAAATATTTTATTATAAAGGACTTTGGAAGTACGCCAACACTGAAGCTGCGTGGCAGATTAATGTCCACAATTTTTTTTGCCACCATAGCAGTGCCACTTAGGAACAACTTTACGACAAATTAAAAAATGTGAAATGCTTTAAGCAACAAACAACTGTATTGTTTTGTGTATTCATCTAATACTCTGGAAATCGATAATATTTTATTCATAACGCATATTTTCAATTATATGACATTGTGTAACAAAAATCTTCACCTCAGTTCCTACTAGCGACATCTGGTGCACCAGAGATTATTAGTCCTGATTCCTTCATAGCCCTTTCAGGAATGAAAGGAGGTCTGTGCCCAGAAGTGGGATGTATATAGGCTGTACCTTTAATTTACATTTGTACTTTCAAACGTAGCATTTATAGCGGAATACGAATAGGAGCGACACAAGAGATGAAGTTTTAGCTATAAATTTTAAACCAGTTTCTCTTCGTAAAATTTGTGAGGTTAAAATAAAAACATTAATAGACCATGTACTCGTACGTTCTACAAGTGGACACAGACCGTCAACTCGCAATACGTTTGTCTTTCCGTCCGAATACAATCTGGGCGACTTCAAGGCAAGAGTTAATAGGTTTTTGTTAGTTTTTTATATAGGATAGGGTGACAAACGAGCACACAGTCCACCTGATGGTAAATGGTTGCTGTGACTTATAGACATCTAAATCTATCCTTGTTTGCGTATCAAAATGCAGATGCGTTGTCACCCGTGAGGACTAATATGGAATGCCTCTTTTCCAGTAAAAAGGGTCTCCGGTTCTCTACACTCACCATACGAGACACAGCAGTGTAAAGCTGCTATTTGACGCTGGTATTCTGTGAGAGCGTGGTCCTTCCCCGGTCAAGCCGACCCATTGGTGCTACAACTATACTACTAATATAGCTGCACTTGTTTAGAGCGTATTTTTCTAAGTATGATTGACTGTTTTTTTTATAGAAGTGGGGGCAAACGCTCACCTGATGGAATTTCAGAAGCGTTCCCGGCCTTTTAAAAAGGAATCTAAGAACTTTGCTCAGATAGCATATATGATCATTATTGTGAACATGCTTAAAACCTTAAAATAAGGACGGAAAAATAGCGTTGAAGTGAGACATTTGAGTCGAATATTAAAATAACAAAATTGTTGATTAATCTCCATATTCTTAGAAATATGTGAATTTTGTGAAAATATAAAATTGACTCCACTAATTCTTTTACCTATTATAAGCCAGTGCTTGACTGTAATCCCACTTCGTAATAAGTGGTGATGAAGTGCAAGATGGTAAAGTGCACTGTCACAGCGTAACAAAAGCCTAATTATTACACTTGCCTTGAATACATACAAATTGTAATCGAACGAAAAACTAGACGCCGCCAAAATATTCCGCTTCTTCGCCGTACGCATGACGAAAGAGAAAATAAACCGTTTGGTTCAAATGCGTGGAATATCAACAATAAAGAAGTAAAGGTCCACCGACCACCTGGTTGTCCGATGGTGAAATGGTGAAGGAAGAATTATGGCATCAAAACGCACACTCTCCGAAATGTATTCTATAGAATAGTTGGAGAATATAAAGTAGGAATATATTCCAACTATACATGACAAGCTAACTGGGTTAGTGGTTAGTTACTAGGGTGTTCAGCATTGCAATCATTGTTATATTAACTATCTGGATGTATCTGTGTAAGCCACCCTATTCTTCAGTTACTCTGTTGAGCTTTAAATGCTAGAACCTGTTACCGCTTACGGCTGCAACTTAATTTTTAAACTTTTGCAGTATAAATATACTGTCCGAGAAGAAACTGCACGCTAAAGAAAACATATGAAAAAAGGGAAAGAAGACAAAACAAAAAGGAACGATAGACGCTATCGGTTGTGTGCATATGTGTGCATAGGTATCTACTGTCTACATAATATTTTAATATCGTTTTTAAATAACACAAACTCAATACTAAATATGAAATTCTGTAAACTAACGCTGTTTTTTGAATGTTACGTATATCACCATCTCATCAAGTTTGATGTATTATTGTGTTTAGTACTAATACAACCAAATTCATATCAAAAGAGCTGATTTGGCAAACAAATACGTATTTAGGTTTAAGTTTTTAAATTGTGACATTAGACTTAACTCGACAAACAAGTCGGCTGGTTTATTTTAATTTTAATAGCTTCCGTCCGTTTCCGCAATTTCCGGATGTAAGTGAATTACCGTCTACCGCTGAGCGTGGCTACGATTTCGCCTTTATTCGTAAGCCAATGGTATAATTTATTACTTCAAGGGTTATATTGAAGACTCATAAGTAAAGACACAAGAAACACATCATACATCAAGTGACGCCCTGTAGGGACATAGCAATTTATAAGAGGGTAGTTTTTTATTATACTAAATATTAACTACTACGTACTAAATACCGACTATCTTATTTCTTAACATTTACTAAACTAACATATTATTTTTTTATAATTACTACACATACATTTACTATTTATTCGCATCTGTAAAATTCGTTAGGGTGATAAACGAGCACACAGTCCACCTGATAGTAAGTGGTTGCTGTGACCCATAGACATCTACATCTTTCCTCAATAAAGAATCAAAATGGAGACGCGTTGTCACCCGTGAGGACTAAGATGGAATGCCTCTTTTCCAGTAAAAAGGATCTCCGGTTCTCTACACTCACCATACGAAACACAGCAGTATCAGGCTATTATTTTACGCTGGTATTCTGTGAGAGCGTGGTCCTTCCCCGGTCGAGCCGACCCATTCGTGCTACAACTATACTCCTAATATAGCTGCAGCATGGCTCTACCACGTACAAATCTCAACTAAATGGTAAGTATGTCCTAGGCTAAACTCATAGAGCCCATGAAAATAAATTTATGTCTATTTCAATTTACACAGTGGTTGACTTTTTCATTGATTTAATGACTTTTGTATTTTGAGTTCGTAAGTAGAGCTTCCGCAACCTTCCTTTCCCCTCTTTTTGTCTTTTTATATTCGGCTACATATAGCTAAAAGCCTTTCTTATAATTGTTTCCTTTTTATTGTACCAATAACATTCTTTTCTTATTATCTGTCAGAGGCACAAATGTTTACGGACCTATGTCTCAGTCGACTTTTACATCATACATTCATATTCATCATACATCACGTAAATATAAAAACGTCATGCTGTAATCTCCAAGGAGGTAGGCAGAGACCAACATATTAAAAATGGCTGTGTGAAGAAATAAAAGTGAGAAAAAAGTGTAACAACTATTTGTCCAAATGCTAAAATTTTCTGCACATGGAGTACCGTGCTAAGAAACGAACGAGACCTTATCTCTCTATGAATGTTATTTCAAGTTATATGAAAGAAG
This sequence comes from Parnassius glacialis, assembly GCA_033319125.1. Taxonomy (NCBI): domain Eukaryota; kingdom Metazoa; phylum Arthropoda; class Insecta; order Lepidoptera; family Papilionidae; genus Parnassius; species Parnassius glacialis. Next base: position 32,084,285 of record JAVANC010000025.1, read on the forward strand.
TGCAAAAGCTTTTCAATTGAAAGCAAAGAAAGAAAATGTCATATTTTCAAAGCAATATTAATACCATTAGTTATTACTTAATATTTTTTTGTCATGTGTATATATATTTGGGCATGTAGAAAGAATGAACGAGGAAAGAGTGACAAAACAAATTTATGTTGCAGAAGTGAAAGGCAGGGTTGGGAAGGGACGCTCTAGACGAAGGTTTATCGACCAAATCGGCGATACATTAAAAATGGGCCAGATTAGGAGTACCCTTAACCGACGAGCGTGTATCGTAGATATATGGATGTAAAGGAGGCGAGAGAGGTGTGTCAGGATCTCGCCAAATGGAAGTCCGTAGTCTCTGCCTATCCCTCTGGGTGACAGGTGTGAGTTTTGTATTGTATGTGTTGTATTTTTTTTTGTTACAAACAGCCGACCTGTTATTTTACTACTTTACTAGGTGGTACGACATCTTTTCCGTCTAGGAATCCATCTTAATAGGTAAACATATTAAAATGAAATATGATATCTAAATAACCTATTTCTGCTGTCAAATAGCAGTGCTTGTACTGCTGTGTCCCCATCTAAATGGTACAGAGAGTCAGTGTTATGTTTACGACTGAAAGTAAATTCTCTGTGTGATAGAATTCATAATAAAGATTTTTTTATAGGATAAGGGTGACAACCGAGCACACAGTTTTAACAGTAGTAGAGCAACGCGGCAGCTTTTGCTGTCGCACGGATGGGCCGGCTCGAACCGGGGTGGTACCACGACCTCACAGAATACCAGCGTGAAGTAGAGGTTTACCTCTGCGTTTCGCTTGGTGAGTGCGGGTGGCCAGAGGCCCTTTTTACTGGAAATGAGGCATTTCATCTTAGTCCTCACGGGTGACAACGCATCTGCATTTTGATTTTGTTTGTTTTGATTTGTAATAGAGGATAGATGTAGATGTCTATGGGCCGCAGCAACCACTTACCATCAGGTAGATTGTGTGCTCGTTTGTCACACTTATCCTTTAAAAAAAATAGTAATTGGTTGCTGCGGCCCATAGACATCTACGTCTATCTTCTATTAAAAATCAAAATGCAAATGCGTTGCCACCCGTGAGAACTAAGATGGAATGCCTCATTTCCAGTAAAAAGGGTCTCCGGTTCTCTACACTAACCATACGAAACACAGCAGCATTAAGCTGCTATTTCACGCTGGTATTATGTGAGAGTGTGGTTCGTCTTCGGTCGAGCCGACTCATTCGTGCTACAATTATACTGCTAATTTAGCTGCAGCATGGCTCTACCACGTAAAGATATCTGCAGTAGAACTAGAGTGACCGACATAGCACAAGGAATCAGTAAGATGAAGTGTCAATGACCCGGCTATACAGTTCCAAGAGAAGCAAGCAAGAGCAGGGAGATACTCGGACCACGTTTAGCTAAAAATATGGGCATAAATTTAAAATTGTTAAAGAAGTGATTAGCCAGTCACCTAAACAACGTCCCATTAGTCGCCTTTTACGACATCCTAGGCAATTAAACCAGTTTGCACATTCATGTATGTTATAATATATTAAGTGTCACATAAACATGGGACCTATACGTCCGAGACCAATATATGTTACGTCATTCACGGAGCTAAGGGTATGAATATATTTATTTTCAAGACAAACTATTAAAAAGAAATAATTTCATCGAAGCTTACTAAAAAAAAATAAAGTTACTAAAACCATAATCAAATGAATTTTTTTAAAGTTTTTTTTATTTTTATCATTTTTTTTATCATATTTTCTTATTGTCATCCGAATATGAGCTATATTTAACATTTCAAGTTTCTAGCTCGGAACGACAGAAAGAATAAACGAATAACGAAGAAAGTAATTGAAGTGAAAATGAATAAAATTTAAATATCAATAAGTTTTAGAGCCTCGTGGAATGTTTAGAGAAGATGGCAGGAGACCCGACGATATGACATTGGTTCCTTGGGAGAGAGGTAAAACCTAGTTTTTTTATAGGATAGGGTGACAAACGAGCACACAGTCCACTTAATGGTAAGTGGTTGCTCTGGCCCCTAGACATCTACATTTATCCTCGTTTGTGAATCAGAATGTAGATGCGATGTCACCCGTGATGACTAAGATGGAATGTCTCTTTTCTAGTAAAAAGGGTGTCCGGTTCTTTACACTCACCATACGAAACACAGCAGTGTTAAGCTGCTATTTTACGCTGGTATTCTATGGCAGACAGACACTTTGGCGGCCTCTCATCTCAAGCTACCTCGTTTAGAGCCGGGGCGCCATCAGACGCAGCTGAACTGAGTAAGTGGTGCAAATATGAGTCTCTGAGAGATGACTACGTATTTGTGCCATTTGCTGTAGAGACTATCGGTCCGTGGGATCCACGTGCGATGAAGTTCCTAAAGGAACTCTACCCGTGACCGGTCGTTGCTACTGGTAATAAGAGAGCTGGTTCTTTTCTCGTTCAAAGGCTAAGTATAGGCATTCAGTGACGAAACGCAGCCAGCGTTTTTGGCACGATACGACGAGTAGGACTGTATATTAATTAAGTTCTTAGTTATAGTTTTTTTAATATCATTTTTTAATATTTTAAATATACGAGGGTGGATTGAAAAGTACTCGGCCTAACCAAGAAAATAAACACATACTAAATCAGTTATATTTTTATTTTTCTACATAATCACCATCAAGTTCAATACACTTTTGCCACCTCCCCTTCCAAGCATTTAGACCGTTGAAAAAAAAATGATTCTTCCTTAGAGTCAAAATATGCGTCTACAGCTGCTTTGACCTCGTCGTTTGTCGAAAATCTTTGACCTCCCAAGTGCTTTTTTAGGTTAGGGAACAGAAAGAAGTTTGATGGTGCCAGATCAGGTGAATACGGCGGATGCGGTAACAGTTCAAAGCCACAGTTGTGAATTTCAGCCATTGACTGTACTGACGTATGAACACGGGCGTTATCTTGATGAAACAGGACTTTTCTTCTGAGCATTTCTCGACTTTTTCTTTTATTTCCTCTCGTAAACGACGTAGTAAGGTGCAGTAGTAATCAGAGTTTATAGTCTGACCCCTTTCAAGATAATCAATCATAATCACACCTTTCGAGTCCCAGAATACTGAAGCCATCACCTTATTTGCCGACAAAATCGACTTAGCCTTTTTAGGGGGTGGTGAACCAGGTCTTCTCCACTGTTTTGATTGTTGTTTTGTTTCCGGTGTACAATAATGAACCCATGTTTCGTCTATAGTAACAAAACGATTCAAAAAATCATCTGCATCAGCTTCAAATAACTCCAAACAGTCGCGTGAAATAGTCAATGGCGTCCTTTTTTGTTCAACTGAAAGCAGTCGCGGAACCCACCTTGCAGACACCTTGTGGAAACCCAACTCGTTGACAATGATGTTTTGAGTTCGTTCATAAGAGATGCCTATAATCTCGGCTATCTCTCTAATTTTTAATCTGCGGTCTCCCATTATTAAATCAAGTACTTTTTTAATATTTTCGTCAGTAGTTGACGTCGAAGGCCTTCCAGAGCGGGGTTCATCTTTCACACTCTTTCTACCACGCTTAAATTCTGCTATCCATTTTTTGACGGATGAATATGACAGAGCACAGTCGCCTAATGTACTGACCATGTCATCATAGATGGCTTTTGATGATAGCCCCGTCTTATGGAGGTACTTAATGACGGCACGCTGCTCGATTTGCTCCATTCGCGGAAATTATGTCCGATTACTTTGTTAATAAATTTATAAAATCACAACTAATTATCGCACACGTTTCGAACTTCACACAATGAACTAGTCTGAATTGAACTAAATAATGTGGGTAGATTTGATTTTTAGAATTGAATGGATCTGTGTTAGGCCGAGTACTTTTCAATCCACCCTCGTAATAAAATCTGAACTATTCTATTCATGAATCTATACTATTTCATTCGCATTCATTTTTCTCTTTATTTTTCTCTTTTTCTATATCAGATCGTAAAGTCTACTACTGGACATGTGTTCTTCCTGCTGTGTGTACTGTGGGCTGAAAATCGTAGTACCTGAATTTTCGCACCTTTACCGCTGCTGCCCGTCATCGATCTGGGTATTCTATATCTGGCAAAAACGAGATTATATTACCATATATCGAAACCCTTAAGATCTTTCTGGCATTGTATGGAAATTGCATAGGAATACATATATAAACAGTGGTAGAGCCAGGCGGCAGCTCTTGCTGTCGCATGGATGGGCCGACTCGAACCGGGGTGGTACCACGACCTCACAGAATACCAGCGTGAAGTAGAGGTTTACCTCTGCGTTTCGCTTGGTGAGTGCAGGTGGCCGGAGGCCATTTTTACTGGAAATGAGGCATTCCATCCTAGTCCTCACGGGTGAAAACGCATCTGCATTTGATAGATGTAGATGTCTATGGGCCGCAGCAACCACTTACCATCAGGTGGACTGTGTGCTCGTTTTTCACCCTTATCCTATAAAAAAATAATACAACACAACTTTTACGATTAGCTCATGGCGAAATAGGCTGATTGATTATGGCCAATATACGGAAGTGTCTCACAACTGTAGAAACAAGTGGGACAGTTATTTTATGATACACAAATTTCACTTGTAGTTAACGATAAATTTGCTGGGTCTAAAGGTGCTTATGTTCCCTGTTAAAATTTAAAGTTAAAGTTACAGTCTATGTACGTCCCACTGCTGGGCACAGGCCTCTTCTCAATTCTGAGAGGGTTTTAGGGCAAGGAAATATACACCGCGCTGTCCCAATGCGTGTTGGTGAATTTCAAATGTTTTCGAATTTTTTTTTTTATTTATCAGACATGCACGTGATAAATCAGCACTTAAAATTCCAATGAACAATTTAATTGGTGCCGACGGGGATCGAATCCGGGTTGCTCGCGTACTTTGAAAACTCAGGCTGAGATCTATAGATCGTACTTTGACTTTGCTCAGACTTAGCTTACGAAAAACTTAGCTGAGTATATGCTGAGCATAAACTTTGATTCTGTATTTATAGTTGTATCGGGCTAAGATTAAGCTAAGCTTATGACTAAGATAAGCCCAGACAGTCCAAATATTAATGGATGCTTCATTCCACACGTTATGTTTTTGACTTTAATGTATATATATATATATATATATATATATATATATATATATATATATATATATATATATATATATATATATACATATAAAATCCAAATAAAGTCCAAATTGTATTTCATAAAGAATTTATTATTACATGAAATAGAAAAAGGGCGTATGAAAACGGGAACGGATGAGATAAGTGCAGTCAGAAAAAAAATAAAAAAAATAAGATTATAAGAAATTCGAAATAAATAGATAATGGATAATAAATAGAAAATGGATTAATGCTATTTAAATCTGGAAACGGCCTAAAACTACGTATTTATTGTTATAATTAATTAGAGTAACATAAAAACAACAATTTAAAATTAATACGGTGGTTTTAATATAATAATAATAAATCTTTATTTCAGACCAGGGTCCATATTTGGTTAGTAGAAAAGAAAAAACAAAACAAAACGAAAAAAAAATGAAAAAATCAATCACTAAAAGGAAAATAAATTAAAAATAAATCAAAATAAATTAAAATTAACTAAAATTAAATATAATTACTAACTACTACTAAGATTAACTAACTAACATTAAATACACACACGCTTGTTAGCATATGTGTGTGCACCATTCCAACTCCTCCAGAGTGGGCTGTCGAGTTTGCACGCCAAAGTGCTGAGAAGGGCATTGGTGCTGTTCACTAAACGGCCCATCATGGATGCAACACGTTTCCGGAAGATCGCGTAGAAGTCGTCTACACGAGCCTCCGCAAACATTGCAGATGCACTGCAGTGACGTGGCTTCCCCAATACCGCTCTCAGCACATTGTTGTACTGCACACGAAGAGTTCTGAAGGTCCGCTGCGTATAGTCCGCCCACAGACTGCACGTGTAAAAGGTTTGGCAGTAGGCTCTAAACAGCGTTAATTTTACCTCTGCATTACAACGCGCAAATCTGCGGGCCAACATATTGCCCCGGACCGACAGCGCCCTTCGCTCCCTCTCTATATCACCGTCGTCCACGAGGCGCTCGTTAACTATATGGCCGAGATATTTGAACTCCGCCACCTGTTTCAGGGGAATACCACACAATCGTATGATTGGCTGAAAATTGGTGGGTTTGTTTTTTCCCCTGAACACAAGGAACTCGCTCTTTTTGGCGTTGTATCTGAGTCCATTTCTCTCAGCATAGTCCTCACAGATTTTAAGTAGCTTCCGGAGGCCACTGACCGAAGGACTAAGCAGAACCATGTCATCCGCATAGCTGATGTTGTTTATAAAGACACCATCAACTGAGCATCCGACACCAGCTCTGCTCAGCCCCTCTATCAGCTGGTTGACAAAAAGGTTGAACAGCCTCGGTGACGTAAGCCCACCCTGCCTTACTCCACAGTTCAGCTTGTAGGGGTCACTCATAGCGTCTCCCCATTTTACTACATTTGACTGGTTACCGTACCAGTACTGCAACAACGATAACAGTTCCGGCCTTAGGCTCGTTTCCGTCCTAAGTTTATGCCATAGTACTTTATACGAGACAAGGTCAAATGCTTTTGACAGGTCCAAGAAGCACGCATACACTTGCGTTTTCCTGTCAGTGTAGTACCGTACAGTCTGCTTGAGACACATTATTGCGCTCTCGGTAGACAATTCGGGCTGAAAGCCGAATTGAGCGTCGTTAATTTTAGTAGCTTTCTTTAAATGTGTATCAAGCAGACTGTCCAGAACTTTAGCCACGATTGTCGCTAGGGATATAGGCCTGTAGTTGGACCTATCCGCTACATTGCCCGTCCTGTTCTTCACTATAGGCACGACCACCGTCATCATCATTGCATCCGGCAGGTGACCATGACTGACACAGAGGTTATAGAGCATGGTAAGGACTCTGGAAAGGTGCACTCCAGCATATCGCAAGTGTTCGACACTCAGGCCATCATGCCCCGGGGATCTCCCCCGCTTCATACTCCTTATTGCGTCATTTACCTCACAAACAGAGAAGCTCAATGAGTCTACCCAAGGGTCTACGGTGTCCCGAGCACCGTCCACTGTTTGACCTACTATACTTAGGGGTTCCACCCTGAAGTGAGTCTTAAACATATTAGCAATGTTTTGACTCCCTGTTATGCCTCCCACTTCCACAGGAAGGCCCGCCCGTGCATTCAGTCTATTTGTTTGTTGCCAGAACCTACTAAACTGCTTAGTCTCGTGTGTAGAGGCTAAAATGTCCATTTTTAATTGATCTTCATGGTCCTGGCACCATTTTAGTTTATTTTTGAAAAGCCTACGAGACTCCCGCATATCGTCGTATGTAACTCCACTACTCGGCCTCCCAGCCATAACCCACGACTGAAAACACAGACGAGCTCTCCCGTGTAGTGGCCTTACATGCCTATTCCACCCCGTAATATAACCTTTTTTATTTCCCCTTACAATTTTATGACTAACTATTGCCCCTGACTGCAATATGCTTACAATATGAGAGTACATATTATCGATAACTAGTTTATGTTCATCTTTACAACAGGTTTTGCCACAACATTTCGTAAGCTCCATAGGAAAAACTACTTTACTTAGCTTCTCATCACAAGTTTTCGTAAATAGCTTAGTCTGGTCACTATCCCTCTGCCCCCAAAATATCTTATTATTAGAAACTCGAGATGATGGTACCAACTGAGTATGTAAGGGGTTTAGGTTACAAACAATTTCCAAAGGATAGTGATCAGACCACGAGACACTGTTATTTACGGTTATATTCTCAATGTAACCCCTAGCCATCCTAGTTACTAAACAATGGTCAAGCCAACGTGTACATCCGTGAACATCACTAATGTAAGTATACGTCTCCCCATTGTTTGGCAAAAGTTCAAAGTCCGCACAACACCATTTTTGTTCAACACAAAATTGCTGCATTTCATTAAAAAATAATTCACCTGGTTGAGCATTAAAGTCTCCTAATACAACTACCATACTAATACCACTGTCCTCAACAACCGCATTAATCTCGCTCAAACAGTCTGTGAATTCTGGCAAGTTGTCAGTACAGTCAGTAGGCATGTATACCGAGAATATCAACAAATCACATTCACGCAATTTACACTTTATAGCACAGAGCCTCGCATTATTGCACTTCACAACAGATACCGCCGTAAACGCACTCTTACGCCATAACAGCGCGACGCCCCCGTAGGGACGGCCGCGTAACATGCCTGCACTCGTATCTACCGCTGACGTCCCAGTGGCTACAAACTCGTCATTAACAGTACTTAGGTAGGCCAAATCATGCGGTAGCAACCAAGTTTCCTGCAGCGCAACCACGTCCGCTGCCACACAAATACTTCTCACACTATCTATTGATCGCTTTAGTGACTTACAGTTAAAGCTAGTTAGCTTTAATTTATAATTATTCTCTCTAATTGACTTCTGATCCATCATTTTTATTATTTTTCCTCGTATCCCGTTCTGTAGGTGTTTTCCTACCCTTTCTAAATATTATATATCTTCTGAAGTATATACCTTCCGGCCACAATTCATTATTTGTAAACAAAGACAATTTACTTTTAGGTATACAGAATTTAAATGATGTGTAATCTTTTTCCGATTTATTATTATTCTTCACTCTCTCCGGCAGTATATGTATATGTGTTTTCTCATATACATATTCGGCAATATCCCGCTCTGTGGCGTCTTTAGCGACGTTGTAAATAAACAACGGAATCTGCACCTCCGCCGCCCTGAATTTCCCCAGCGGGTTTATCACAGCTGTTCCTCTCGACCCCTTAAACCTTGACTTTTTACGCTTTTCAACTCGTATCCATTCCCCATCAATTGCATCTTGCTTGTTCACGGCGCTTTGTATATCTGCATTCACTACATTGCACGACGTCATCACACCAGCTGACTCAGACGAGACAAGCGCTCGAGTCGCCATCTCCGACCTTAATACGGGAGCAACAGAGACAGCTTTATGATCTTCCGCCGCCGTATCGCTCACGCATGACAAGGATAGGTGCGCGGGCGCCTCAAATGCATTTGCCTCGTGTGCATTCGAAACCGCAGTTACTTGACGAGGGGCCTCCACGTACTCTTGATGTGCCACTTGTTGCACGTGTGTGAATAGGACAGACTTATCTGTCTCCACCGCGCAAGCGCTCGCGTCCGACAAAGACAGGTGATCACCTATCTGTTTTTGCACTGTCATTGTCGACGTATAATTATCGTTACGGACGGTCATTAAGCCCATCGGCCCGCTGTCACAGTCGGGGCTATCTTGTAAGCAAGAACCGCCTCTCTTGCTATTGACATTAGGGTGACTTATGAGTTGCCCTCGTGTATTCTTATGATACTTATCAAATTCAAATTTTAAATCATCTTTTTTAACGTACGTGTCTTGAAATACTGCACATTTCTCACTTATGGCCCTGATCTCCCTCTGCATAACTAGCATATCCTTTAGTAAACGCGTCGCGTCTATGTGGTCAAATGTGACCGGTGGCAATTTTTGGATGTCTCGTGCCACAAACGTTGGAAATATCTCAGGATCTGCCCCTTTCAACAACCCAATGATGTCTTCTATGGTTTTGTTTTTACCGGCATCGCCCCTTCGTTTGATTTCCTTTTGTTGTACTGACTCGAACAACAAGCTTTTAGCCTCAGCGATGTCCTCCTCAGAAAATGATTGCCTGCATAACAACGCTAGGCTCACATTATTCATAACATCAAGTTTATTTTGCACAAAACATAACACTTCATTAATAATAATGTTACAACTATTACATTTAATTCTCGTCATTGTCTATCGATTGAGGTCATCGACGTGCAACCGATCGCGCGCGCTGTCAGCTGACGACTGAATAATATCCTGAGTTTTACGTAAGTCGTCGATTTCGTTGACTTAGGCTTTGCTAAGCGCGCACTCAGCATGACTTCGAAGTTAGCTCTATAAATACCGACATTGTCTTAGCTCGAAAGTAAAGTCTGAGCAAAGTCAAAGTACGGTTTATAGATCTCAGCCTTAGTGTGTTAGCGCTAACTATCTGAGCTACCACGGCTACCCTATATTCCCTGTGTTAAAATGTATTCGTTTTAATTTGCTTCACTCCATTTACAGTAAACAATATACACACTACGACTAAATTCTATTATAGGATAAATACTTATTTTAAAACTTATGTGACTACCAACTATTAAGGTATCGGGATTGCTGTGTGATAAATTATGTTATGTTCAAATCGAATCAACAGTTTGTAAGCAACTTGTTGCTTCTACGAGGACACTGAGGAGAAAAAATAATATAGTCACGGGCATTATTTTACTACAGTTTTATCACAGAATTTTACGTGAAAATTAAGTTTATGAGTCTTAAAAATTAATTTATCTTGTTTTTGATGGCTATATAGATAATATAGTATTTAGCTGCCGGTGACGTAGCATGTACGTTCTAAAATTAAATATAATTATTTCTTAAGCCAAACTAATAATGCAAGCTTCTTACTATATCCGATAGGTAATCACTTTTTATTTACTTTTCTCTAAATATTATAACAATAATGTCGTTTTTTTCTACCTTCTGCAGATAAAAGTAAAAATCAACTTTAATTCAAGGGCAACGAGCACATAGTCCACCTGAAGTTAAGTCAATGCCATGATCCATAAACATCTATATCTGTTCAGGAATAAGGCTGGCTTTTCACTATGGGATATAATATATATTATATCCCGAAATATAAATTATATCCCGCGATTGGCTTTCACACTGTGAGACATATCTTTGAACTAGTGTGCGTTCGTCATTGGTCATTGGATTAGCCCCCTTTACCCCGTACACCATTCTGCGGGGGCACGGTTCGGTGTGCGGGGTACAGGGGACGAAATATAATATGAAAATATCGCTCGGTCGATCGAAAAAATATTTATAGCTTGAGATGTAATATATATTATATCTCAGTGTAAACGGTTCCATATGAAATGTGAAATGGTGAGCGATATTCATTTATATCTCGAGATGTAATATTAATATATATTATATTATATCCCATAGTGAAAAGCGGGCTTAAGATAGAATGCTTATTTACCAGTAAACTGGGCTCCCGTTATGCTGGACAAGCGATACATAACAGAAATATGCTTTTTTCGTTAGAATCGTGTGGTCTTTCCCCGATTAAGGTGATACCCCGACCAAAACCTTGCAATAGTGAGTTTTTCTTTGTTATTCAGAGACTATTATCTCATTACTTATGAGAAATAAACTACATCTAAAAGCACATTATTAATGTTCGATATCCTATCATCACATTCCACGTTCTAATTTATTTTTATGTGTTATAAATACATTTAAAATCTACCTTTAAAAAATGACTAAAATTATTGATAACTTGCATCTGTTGCTAAAGGCAACGCTCTAATCATTTGAGGATTACACTAATGGATAGATAATTTCAAAATCTATATTATTCATGTTTTATGTAATTTTTAAAGATCGCTTTTCTGTTTTATTTAAAATTAATTACAAAACTTGTGTGAATTCTATGATAAATGGGTGTATATATTTACCGTGTAGGGGCGTAAGTATTTCTACTACCCCATATTATCAATTTAGTGCCGAGAGTCGAAAGAGAGAAACTGATACAGTAGATAAGCATCAACATCTTCCTGATAACTCGAAATAATATAAAAAGGCTGTATTGCCAAAATCCCCATATGAGGCAATCCATGGGATGCTATATTTTTTTTTTATAGGATAAGGGTGACAAACGAGCACACAGTCCACCTGATGGTAAGTGGTTGCTGCGGCCCATAGACATCTACATCTATCCTCGTTTGCGAATCAAAATGCAGATGCGTTGCCACCCGTGAGGACTAAGATGGAATGCCTCATTTCCAGTAAAAAGGGCCTCCGGCCACCTGCACTCACCAAGCGAAATGCAGAGGTAAACCTCTACTTCACGCTGGTTTTCTGTGAGGTCGTGGTACCACCCCGGTTCGAGCCGGCCCATCCGTGCGACAGCAAAAGCTGCCGCGTGGCTCTACCACTGTCTATATTCTATTCTATATAATATTCTATATTCAGCAATAAACTTTTATAGGCTGTAATGGATGATAAATCGATGGAAGTTATATAACTATGAACTATGAGACATTACATCGTGAGACGTGGCAGCGCCTTTTTACTTGCAGTTGGTTACTATTGCAGTGCATCACTATGTAACATCTGCTTACTTTTTAAAAAGATTGGTTGAATTGAGCACATTTGTTGAATACTACAAATTCGAGTTCTGAATATTATAATATCGTTTTTAAATAACACAAACTCAATACTAAATATGAAATTCTGTAAACTAACGCTGTTTTTTGAATGTTACGTATATCACCATCTCATCAAGTTTGATGTATTATTGTGTTTAGTACTAATACAACCAAATTCATATCAAAAGAGCTGATTTGGCAAACAAATACGTATTTAGGTTTAAGTTTTTAAATTGTGACATTAGACTTAACTCGACAAACAAGTCGGCTGGTTTATTTTAATTTTAATAGCTTCCGTCCGTTTCCGCAATTTCCGGATGTAAGTGAATTACCGTCTACCGCTGAGCGTGGCTACGATTTCGCCTTTATTCGTAAGCCAATGGTATAATTTATTACTTCAAGGGTTATATTGAAGACTCATAAGTAAAGACACAAGAAACACATCATACATCAAGTGACGCCCTGTAGGGACATAGCAATTTATAAGAGGGTAGTTTTTTATTATACTAAATATTAACTACTACGTACTAAATACCGACTATCTTATTTCTTAACATTTACTAAACTAACATATTATTTTTTTATAATTACTACACATACATTTACTATTTATTCGCATCTGTAAAATTCGTTAGGGTGATAAACGAGCACACAGTCCACCTGATAGTAAGTGGTTGCTGTGACCCATAGACATCTACATCTTTCCTCAATAAAGAATCAAAATGGAGACGCGTTGTCACCCGTGAGGACTAAGATGGAATGCCTCTTTTCCAGTAAAAAGGATCTCCGGTTATCTACACTCACCATACGAAACACAGCAGTATCAGGCTATTATTTTACGCTGGTATTCTGTGAGAGCGTGGTCCTTCCCCGGTCGAGCCGACCCATTCGTGCTACAACTATACTCCTAATATAGCTGCAGCATGGCTCTACCACGTACAAATCTCAACTAAATGGTAAGTATGTCCTAGGCTAAACTCATAGAGCCCATGAAAATAAATTTATGTCTATTTCAATTTACACAGTGGTTGACTTTTTCATTGATTTAATGACTTTTGTATTTTGAGTTCGTAAGTAGAGCTTCCGCAACCTTCCTTTCCCCTCTTTTTGTCTTTTTATATTCGGCTACATATAGCTAAAAGCCTTTCTTATAATTGTTTCCTTTTTATTGTACCAATAACATTCTTTTCTTATTATCTGTCAGAGGCACAAATGTTTACGGACCTATGTCTCAGTCGACTTTTACATCATACATTCATATTCATCATACATCACGTAAATATAAAAACGTCATGCTGTAATCTCCAAGGAGGTAGGCAGAGACCAACATATTAAAAATGGCTGTGTGAAGAAATAAAAGTGAGAAAAAAGTGTAACAACTATTTGTCCAAATGCTAAAATTTTCTGCACATGGAGTACCGTGCTAAGAAACGAACGAGACCTTATCTCTCTATGAATGTTATTTCAAGTTATATGAAAGAAGTGCAAAAGCTTTTCAATTGAAAGCAAAGAAAGAAAATGTCATATTTTCAAAGCAATATTAATACCATTAGTTATTACTTAATATTTTTTTGTCATGTGTATATATATTTGGGCATGTAGAAAGAATGAACGAGGAAAGAGTGACAAAACAAATTTATGTTGCAGAAGTGAAAGGCAGGGTTGGGAAGGGACGCTCTAGACGAAGGTTTATCGACCAAATCGGCGATACATTAAAAATGGGCCAGATTAGGAGTACCCTTAACCGACGAGCGTGTATCGTAGATATATGGATGTAAAGGAGGCGAGAGAGGTGTGTCAGGATCTCGCCAAATGGAAGTCCGTAGTCTCTGCCTATCCCTCTGGGTGACAGGTGTGAGTTTTGTATTGTATGTGTTGTATTTTTTTTTGTTACAAACAGCCGACCTGTTATTTTACTACTTTACTAGGTGGTACGACATCTTTTCCGTCTAGGAATCCATCTTAATAGGTAAATATATTAAAATGAAATATGATATCTAAATAACCTATTTCTGCTGTCAAATAGCAGTGCTTGTACTGCTGTGTCCCCATCTAAATGGTACAGAGAGTCAGTGTTATGTTTACGACTGAAAGTAAATTCTCTGTGTGATAGAATTCATAATAAAGATTTTTTTATAGGATAAGGGTGACAACCGAGCACACAGTTTTAACAGTAGTAGAGCAACGCGGCAGCTTTTGCTGTCGCACGGATGGGCCGGCTCGAACCGGGGTGGTACCACGACCTCACAGAATACCAGCGTGAAGTAGAGGTTTACCTCTGCGTTTCGCTTGGTGAGTGCGGGTGGCCAGAGGCCCTTTTTACTGGAAATGAGGCATTTCATCTTAGTCCTCACGGGTGACAACGCATCTGCATTTTGATTTTGTTTGTTTTGATTTGTAATAGAGGATAGATGTAGATGTCTATGGGCCGCAGCAACCACTTACCATCAGGTAGATTGTGTGCTCGTTTGTCACACTTATCCTTTAAAAAAAATAGTAATTGGTTGCTGCGGCCCATAGACATCTACGTCTATCTTCTATTAAAAATCAAAATGCAAATGCGTTGCCACCCGTGAGAACTAAGATGGAATGCCTCATTTCCAGTAAAAAGGGTCTCCGGTTCTCTACACTAACCATACGAAACACAGCAGCATTAAGCTGCTATTTCACGCTGGTATTATGTGAGAGTGTGGTTCGTCTTCGGTCGAGCCGACTCATTCGTGCTACAATTATACTGCTAATTTAGCTGCAGCATGGCTCTACCACGTAAAGATATCTGCAGTAGAACTAGAGTGACCGACATAGCACAAGGAATCAGTAAGATGAAGTGTCAATGACCCGGCTATACAGTTCCAAGAGAAGCAAGCAAGAGCAGGGAGATACTCGGACCACGTTTAGCTAAAAATATGGGCATAAATTTAAAATTGTTAAAGAAGTGATTAGCCAGTCACCTAAACAACGTCCCATTAGTCGCCTTTTACGACATCCTAGGCAATTAAACCAGTTTGCACATTCATGTATGTTATAATATATTAAGTGTCACATAAACATGGGACCTATACGTCCGAGACCAATATATGTTACGTCATTCACGGAGCTAAGGGTATGAATATATTTATTTTCAAGACAAACTATTAAAAAGAAATAATTTCATCGAAGCTTACTAAAAAAAAATAAAGTTACTAAAACCATAATCAAATGAATTTTTTTAAAGTTTTTTTTATTTTTATCATTTTTTTTATCATATTTTCTTATTGTCATCCGAATATGAGCTATATTTAACATTTCAAGTTTCTAGCTCGGAACGACAGAAAGAATAAACGAATAACGAAGAAAGTAATTGAAGTGAAAATGAATAAAATTTAAATATCAATAAGTTTTAGAGCCTCGTGGAATGTTTAGAGAAGATGGCAGGAGACCCGACGATATGACATTGGTTCCTTGGGAGAGAGGTAAAACCTAGTTTTTTTATAGGATAGGGTGACAAACGAGCACACAGTCCACTTAATGGTAAGTTGTTGCTCTGGCCCCTAGACATCTACATTTATCCTCGTTTGTGAATCAGAATGTAGATGCGATGTCACCCGTGATGACTAAGATGGAATGTCTCTTTTCTAGTAAAAAGGGTGTCCGGTTCTTTACACTCACCATACGAAACACAGCAGTGTTAAGCTGCTATTTTACGCTGGTATTCTATGGCAGACAGACACTTTGGCGGCCTCTCATCTCAAGCTACCTCGTTTAGAGCCGGGGCGCCATCAGACGCAGCTGAACTGAGTAAGTGGTGCAAATATGAGTCTCTGAGAGATGACTACGTATTTGTGCCATTTGCTGTAGAGACTATCGGTCCGTGGGATCCACGTGCGATGAAGTTCCTAAAGGAACTCTACCCGTGACCGGTCGTTGCTACTGGTAATAAGAGAGCTGGTTCTTTTCTCGTTCAAAGGCTAAGTATAGGCATTCAGTGACGAAACGCAGCCAGCGTTTTTGGCACGATACGACGAGTAGGACTGTATATTAATTAAGTTCTTAGTTATAGTTTTTTTAATATCATTTTTTAATATTTTAAATATACGAGGGTGGATTGAAAAGTACTCGGCCTAACCAAGAAAATAAACACATACTAAATCAGTTATATTTTTATTTTTCTACATAATCACCATCAAGTTCAATACACTTTTGCCACCTCCCCTTCCAAGCATTTAGACCGTTGAAAAAAAAATGATTCTTCCTTAGAGTCAAAATATGCGTCTACAGCTGCTTTGACCTCGTCGTTTGTCGAAAATCTTTGACCTCCCAAGTGCTTTTTTAGGTTAGGGAACAGAAAGAAGTTTGATGGTTCCAGATCAGGTGAATACGGCGGATGCGGTAACAGTTCAAAGCCACAGTTGTGAATTTCAGCCATTGACTGTACTGACGTATGAACACGGGCGTTATCTTGATGAAACAGGACTTTTCTTCTGAGCATTTCTCGACTTTTTCTTTTATTTCCTCTCGTAAACGACGTAGTAAGGTGCAGTAGTAATCAGAGTTTATAGTCTGACCCCTTTCAAGATAATCAATCATAATCACACCTTTCGAGTCCCAGAATACTGAAGCCATCACCTTATTTGCCGACAAAATCGACTTAGCCTTTTTAGGGGGTGGTGAACCAGGTCTTCTCCACTGTTTTGATTGTTGTTTTGTTTCCGGTGTACAATAATGAACCCATGTTTCGTCTATAGTAACAAAACGATTCAAAAAATCATCTGCATCAGCTTCAAATAACTCCAAACAGTCGCGTGAAATAGTCAATGGCGTCCTTTTTTGTTCAACTGAAAGCAGTCGCGGAACCCACCTTGCAGACACCTTGTGGAAACCCAACTCGTTGACAATGATGTTTTGAGTTCGTTCATAAGAGATGCCTATAATCTCGGCTATCTCTCTAATTTTTAATCTGCGGTCTCCCATTATTAAATCAAGTACTTTTTTAATATTTTCGTCAGTAGTTGACGTCGAAGGCCTTCCAGAGCGGGGTTCATCTTTCACACTCTTTCTACCACGCTTAAATTCTGCTATCCATTTTTTGACGGATGAATATGACAGAGCACAGTCGCCTAATGTACTGACCATGTCATCATAGATGGCTTTTGATGATAGCCCCGTCTTATGGAGGTACTTAATGACGGCACGCTGCTCGATTTGCTCCATTCGCGGAAATTATGTCCGATTACTTTGTTAATAAATTTATAAAATCACAACTAATTATCGCACACGTTTCGAACTTCACACAATGAACTAGTCTGAATTGAACTAAATAATGTGGGTAGATTTGATTTTTAGAATTGAATGGATCTGTGTTAGGCCGAGTACTTTTCAATCCACCCTCGTAATAAAATCTGAACTATTCTATTCATGAATCTATACTATTTCATTCGCATTCATTTTTCTCTTTATTTTTCTCTTTTTCTATATCAGATCGTAAAGTCTACTACTGGACATGTGTTCTTCCTGCTGTGTGTACTGTGGGCTGAAAATCGTAGTACCTGAATTTTCACACCTTTACCGCTGCTGCCCGTCATCGATCTGGGTATTCTATATCTGGCAAAAACGAGATTATATTACCATATATCGAAACCCTTAAGATCTTTCTGGCATTGTATGGAAATTGCATAGGAATACATATATAAACAGTGGTAGAGCCAGGCGGCAGCTCTTGCTGTCGCATGGATGGGCCGACTCGAACCGGGGTGGTACCACGACCTCACAGAATACCAGCGTGAAGTAGAGGTTTACCTCTGCGTTTCGCTTGGTGAGTGCAGGTGGCCGGAGGCCATTTTTACTGGAAATGAGGCATTCCATCCTAGTCCTCACGGGTGAAAACGCATCTGCATTTGATAGATGTAGATGTCTATGGGCCGCAGCAACCACTTACCATCAGGTGGACTGTGTGCTCGTTTTTCACCCTTATCCTATAAAAAAATAATACAACACAACTTTTACGATTAGCTCATGGCGAAATAGGCTGATTGATTATGGCCAATATACGGAAGTGTCTCACAACTGTAGAAACAAGTGGGACAGTTATTTTATGATACACAAATTTCACTTGTAGTTAACGATAAATTTGCTGGGTCTAAAGGTGCTTATGTTCCCTGTTAAAATTTAAAGTTAAAGTTACAGTCTATGTACGTCCCACTGCTGGGCACAGGCCTCTTCTCAATTCTGAGAGGGTTTTAGGGCAAGGAAATATACACCGCGCTGTCCCAATGCGTGTTGGTGAATTTCAAATGTTTTCGAATTTTTTTTTTTATTTATCAGACATGCACGTGATAAATCAGCACTTAAAATTCCAATGAACAATTTAATTGGTGCCGACGGGGATCGAATCCGGGTTGCTCGCGTACTTTGAAAACTCAGGCTGAGATCTATAGATCGTACTTTGACTTTGCTCAGACTTAGCTTACGAAAAACTTAGCTGAGTATATGCTGAGCATAAACTTTGATTCTGTATTTATAGTTGTATCGGGCTAAGATTAAGCTAAGCTTATGACTAAGATAAGCCCAGACAGTCCAAATATTAATGGATGCTTCATTCCACACGTTATGTTTTTGACTTTAATGTATATATATATATATATATATATATATATATATATATATATATATATATATATATATATATATATATACATATAAAATCCAAATAAAGTCCAAATTGTATTTCATAAAGAATTTATTATTACATGAAATAGAAAAAGGGCGTATGAAAACGGGAACGGATGAGATAAGTGCAGTCAGAAAAAAAATAAAAAAAATAAGATTATAAGAAATTCGAAATAAATAGATAATGGATAATAAATAGAAAATGGATTAATGCTATTTAAATCTGGAAACGGCCTAAAACTACGTATTTATTGTTATAATTAATTAGAGTAACATAAAAACAACAATTTAAAATTAATACGGTGGTTTTGAATAATATCCTGAGTTTTACGTAAGTCGTCGATTTCGTTGACTTAGGCTTTGCTAAGCGCGCACTCAGCATGACTTCGAAGTTAGCTCTATAAATACCGACATTGTCTTAGCTCGAAAGTAAAGTCTGAGCAAAGTCAAAGTACGGTTTATAGATCTCAGCCTTAGTGTGTTAGCGCTAACTATCTGAGCTACCACGGCTACCCTATATTCCCTGTGTTAAAATGTATTCGTTTTAATTTGCTTCACTCCATTTACAGTAAACAATATACACACTACGACTAAATTCTATTATAGGATAAATACTTATTTTAAAACTTATGTGACTACCAACTATTAAGGTATCGGGATTGCTGTGTGATAAATTATGTTATGTTCAAATCGAATCAACAGTTTGTAAGCAACTTGTTGCTTCTACGAGGACACTGAGGAGAAAAAATAATATAGTCACGGGCATTATTTTACTACAGTTTTATCACAGAATTTTACGTGAAAATTAAGTTTATGAGTCTTAAAAATTAATTTATCTTGTTTTTGATGGCTATATAGATAATATAGTATTTAGCTGCCGGTGACGTAGCATGTACGTTCTAAAATTAAATATAATTATTTCTTAAGCCAAACTAATAATGCAAGCTTCTTACTATATCCGATAGGTAATCACTTTTTATTTACTTTTCTCTAAATATTATAACAATAATGTCGTTTTTTTCTACCTTCTGCAGATAAAAGTAAAAATCAACTTTAATTCAAGGGCAACGAGCACATAGTCCACCTGAAGTTAAGTCAATGCCATGATCCATAAACATCTATATCTGTTCAGGAATAAGGCTGGCTTTTCACTATGGGATATAATATATATTATATCCCGAAATATAAATTATATCCCGCGATTGGCTTTCACACTGTGAGACATATCTTTGAACTAGTGTGCGTTCGTCATTGGTCATTGGATTAGTCCCCTTTACCCCGTACACCATTCTGCGGGGGCACGGTTCGGTGTGCGGGGTACAGGGGACGAAATATAATATGAAAATATCGCTCGGTCGATCGAAAAAATATTTATAGCTTGAGATGTAATATATATTATATCTCAGTGTAAACGGTTCCATATGAAATGTGAAATGGTGAGCGATATTCATTTATATCTCGAGATGTAATATTAATATATATTATATTATATCCCATAGTGAAAAGCGGGCTTAAGATAGAATGCTTATTTACCAGTAAACTGGGCTCCCGTTATGCTGGACAAGCGATACATAACAGAAATATGCTTTTTTCGTTAGAATCGTGTGGTCTTTCCCCGATTAAGGTGATACCCCGACCAAAACCTTGCAATAGTGAGTTTTTCTTTGTTATTCAGAGACTATTATCTCATTACTTATGAGAAATAAACTACATCTAAAAGCACATTATTAATGTTCGATATCCTATCATCACATTCCACGTTCTAATTTATTTTTATGTGTTATAAATACATTTAAAATCTACCTTTAAAAAATGACTAAAATTATTGATAACTTGCATCTGTTGCTAAAGGCAACGCTCTAATCATTTGAGGATTACACTAATGGATAGATAATTTCAAAATCTATATTATTCATGTTTTATGTAATTTTTAAAGATCGCTTTTCTGTTTTATTTAAAATTAATTACAAAACTTGTGTGAATTCTATGATAAATGGGTGTATATATTTACCGTGTAGGGGCGTAAGTATTTCTACTACCCCATATTATCAATTTAGTGCCGAGAGTCGAAAGAGAGAAACTGATACAGTAGATAAGCATCAACATCTTCCTGATAACTCGAAATAATATAAAAAGGCTGTATTGCCAAAATCCCCATATGAGGCAATCCATGGGATGCTATATTTTTTTTTTATAGGATAAGGGTGACAAACGAGCACACAGTCCACCTGATGGTAAGTGGTTGCTGCGGCCCATAGACATCTACATCTATCCTCGTTTGCGAATCAAAATGCAGATGCGTTGCCACCCGTGAGGACTAAGATGGAATGCCTCATTTCCAGTAAAAAGGGCCTCCGGCCACCTGCACTCACCAAGCGAAATGCAGAGGTAAACCTCTACTTCACGCTGGTTTTCTGTGAGGTCGTGGTACCACCCCGGTTCGAGCCGGCCCATCCGTGCGACAGCAAAAGCTGCCGCGTGGCTCTACCACTGTCTATATTCTATTCTATATAATATTCTATATTCAGCAATAAACTTTTATAGGCTGTAATGGATGATAAATCGATGGAAGTTATATAACTATGAACTATGAGACATTACATCGTGAGACGTGGCAGCGCCTTTTTACTTGCAGTTGGTTACTATTGCAGTGCATCACTATGTAACATCTGCTTACTTTTTAAAAAGATTGGTTGAATTGAGCACATTTGTTGAATACTACAAATTCGAGTTCTGAATATTATAATATCGTTTTTAAATAACACAAACTCAATACTAAATATGAAATTCTGTAAACTAACGCTGTTTTTTGAATGTTACGTATATCACCATCTCATCAAGTTTGATGTATTATTGTGTTTAGTACTAATACAACCAAATTCATATCAAAAGAGCTGATTTGGCAAACAAATACGTATTTAGGTTTAAGTTTTTAAATTGTGACATTAGACTTAACTCGACAAACAAGTCGGCTGGTTTATTTTAATTTTAATAGCTTCCGTCCGTTT
This sequence comes from Parnassius glacialis, assembly GCA_033319125.1. Taxonomy (NCBI): domain Eukaryota; kingdom Metazoa; phylum Arthropoda; class Insecta; order Lepidoptera; family Papilionidae; genus Parnassius; species Parnassius glacialis. Next base: position 32,106,257 of record JAVANC010000025.1, read on the forward strand.
CCGCAATTTCCGGATGTAAGTGAATTACCGTCTACCGCTGAGCGTGGCTACGATTTCGCCTTTATTCGTAAGCCAATGGTATAATTTATTACTTCAAGGGTTATATTGAAGACTCATAAGTAAAGACACAAGAAACACATCATACATCAAGTGACGCCCTGTAGGGACATAGCAATTTATAAGAGGGTAGTTTTTTATTATACTAAATATTAACTACTACGTACTAAATACCGACTATCTTATTTCTTAACATTTACTAAACTAACATATTATTTTTTTATAATTACTACACATACATTTACTATTTATTCGCATCTGTAAAATTCGTTAGGGTGATAAACGAGCACACAGTCCACCTGATAGTAAGTGGTTGCTGTGACCCATAGACATCTACATCTTTCCTCAATAAAGAATCAAAATGGAGACGCGTTGTCACCCGTGAGGACTAAGATGGAATGCCTCTTTTCCAGTAAAAAGGATCTCCGGTTCTCTACACTCACCATACGAAACACAGCAGTATCAGGCTATTATTTTACGCTGGTATTCTGTGAGAGCGTGGTCCTTCCCCGGTCGAGCCGACCCATTCGTGCTACAACTATACTCCTAATATAGCTGCAGCATGGCTCTACCACGTACAAATCTCAACTAAATGGTAAGTATGTCCTAGGCTAAACTCATAGAGCCCATGAAAATAAATTTATGTCTATTTCAATTTACACAGTGGTTGACTTTTTCATTGATTTAATGACTTTTGTATTTTGAGTTCGTAAGTAGAGCTTCCGCAACCTTCCTTTCCCCTCTTTTTGTCTTTTTATATTCGGCTACATATAGCTAAAAGCCTTTCTTATAATTGTTTCCTTTTTATTGTACCAATAACATTCTTTTCTTATTATCTGTCAGAGGCACAAATGTTTACGGACCTATGTCTCAGTCGACTTTTACATCATACATTCATATTCATCATACATCACGTAAATATAAAAACGTCATGCTGTAATCTCCAAGGAGGTAGGCAGAGACCAACATATTAAAAATGGCTGTGTGAAGAAATAAAAGTGAGAAAAAAGTGTAACAACTATTTGTCCAAATGCTAAAATTTTCTGCACATGGAGTACCGTGCTAAGAAACGAACGAGACCTTATCTCTCTATGAATGTTATTTCAAGTTATATGAAAGAAGTGCAAAAGCTTTTCAATTGAAAGCAAAGAAAGAAAATGTCATATTTTCAAAGCAATATTAATACCATTAGTTATTACTTAATATTTTTTTGTCATGTGTATATATATTTGGGCATGTAGAAAGAATGAACGAGGAAAGAGTGACAAAACAAATTTATGTTGCAGAAGTGAAAGGCAGGGTTGGGAAGGGACGCTCTAGACGAAGGTTTATCGACCAAATCGGCGATACATTAAAAATGGGCCAGATTAGGAGTACCCTTAACCGACGAGCGTGTATCGTAGATATATGGATGTAAAGGAGGCGAGAGAGGTGTGTCAGGATCTCGCCAAATGGAAGTCCGTAGTCTCTGCCTATCCCTCTGGGTGACAGGTGTGAGTTTTGTATTGTATGTGTTGTATTTTTTTTTGTTACAAACAGCCGACCTGTTATTTTACTACTTTACTAGGTGGTACGACATCTTTTCCGTCTAGGAATCCATCTTAATAGGTAAATATATTAAAATGAAATATGATATCTAAATAACCTATTTCTGCTGTCAAATAGCAGTGCTTGTACTGCTGTGTCCCCATCTAAATGGTACAGAGAGTCAGTGTTATGTTTACGACTGAAAGTAAATTCTCTGTGTGATAGAATTCATAATAAAGATTTTTTTATAGGATAAGGGTGACAACCGAGCACACAGTTTTAACAGTAGTAGAGCAACGCGGCAGCTTTTGCTGTCGCACGGATGGGCCGGCTCGAACCGGGGTGGTACCACGACCTCACAGAATACCAGCGTGAAGTAGAGGTTTACCTCTGCGTTTCGCTTGGTGAGTGCGGGTGGCCAGAGGCCCTTTTTACTGGGAATGAGGCATTTCATCTTAGTCCTCACGGGTGACAACGCATCTGCATTTTGATTTTGTTTGTTTTGATTTGTAATAGAGGATAGATGTAGATGTCTATGGGCCGCAGCAACCACTTACCATCAGGTAGATTGTGTGCTCGTTTGTCACACTTATCCTTTAAAAAAAATAGTAATTGGTTGCTGCGGCCCATAGACATCTACGTCTATCTTCTATTAAAAATCAAAATGCAAATGCGTTGCCACCCGTGAGAACTAAGATGGAATGCCTCATTTCCAGTAAAAAGGGTCTCCGGTTCTCTACACTAACCATACGAAACACAGCAGCATTAAGCTGCTATTTCACGCTGGTATTATGTGAGAGTGTGGTTCGTCTTCGGTCGAGCCGACTCATTCGTGCTACAATTATACTGCTAATTTAGCTGCAGCATGGCTCTACCACGTAAAGATATCTGCAGTAGAACTAGAGTGACCGACATAGCACAAGGAATCAGTAAGATGAAGTGTCAATGACCCGGCTATACAGTTCCAAGAGAAGCAAGCAAGAGCAGGGAGATACTCGGACCACGTTTAGCTAAAAATATGGGCATAGTTTTTTTTATTTTTATCATTTTTTTTATCATATTTTCTTATTGTCATCCGAATATGAGCTATATTTAACATTTCAAGTTTCTAGCTCGGAACGACAGAAAGAATAAACGAATAACGAAGAAAGTAATTGAAGTGAAAATGAATAAAATTTAAATATCAATAAGTTTTAGAGCCTCGTGGAATGTTTAGAGAAGATGGCAGGAGACCCGACGATATGACATTGGTTCCTTGGGAGAGAGGTAAAACCTAGTTTTTTTATAGGATAGGGTGACAAACGAGCACACAGTCCACTTAATGGTAAGTGGTTGCTCTGGCCCCTAGACATCTACATTTATCCTCGTTTGTGAATCAGAATGTAGATGCGATGTCACCCGTGATGACTAAGATGGAATGTCTCTTTTCTAGTAAAAAGGGTGTCCGGTTCTTTACACTCACCATACGAAACACAGCAGTGTTAAGCTGCTATTTTACGCTGGTATTCTATGGCAGACAGACACTTTGGCGGCCTCTCATCTCAAGCTACCTCGTTTAGAGCCGGGGCGCCATCAGACGCAGCTGAACTGAGTAAGTGGTGCAAATATGAGTCTCTGAGAGATGACTACGTATTTGTGCCATTTGCTGTAGAGACTATCGGTCCGTGGGATCCACGTGCGATGAAGTTCCTAAAGGAACTCTACCCGTGACCGGTCGTTGCTACTGGTAATAAGAGAGCTGGTTCTTTTCTCGTTCAAAGGCTAAGTATAGGCATTCAGTGACGAAACGCAGCCAGCGTTTTTGGCACGATACGACGAGTAGGACTGTATATTAATTAAGTTCTTAGTTATAGTTTTTTTAATATCATTTTTTAATATTTTAAATATACGAGGGTGGATTGAAAAGTACTCGGCCTAACCAAGAAAATAAACACATACTAAATCAGTTATATTTTTATTTTTCTACATAATCACCATCAAGTTCAATACACTTTTGCCACCTCCCCTTCCAAGCATTTAGACCGTTGAAAAAAAAATGATTCTTCCTTAGAGTCAAAATATGCGTCTACAGCTGCTTTGACCTCGTCGTTTGTCGAAAATCTTTGACCTCCCAAGTGCTTTTTTAGGTTAGGGAACAGAAAGAAGTTTGATGGTGCCAGATCAGGTGAATACGGCGGATGCGGTAACAGTTCAAAGCCACAGTTGTGAATTTCAGCCATTGACTGTACTGACGTATGAACACGGGCGTTATCTTGATGAAACAGGACTTTTCTTCTGAGCATTTCTCGACTTTTTCTTTTATTTCCTCTCGTAAACGACGTAGTAAGGTGCAGTAGTAATCAGAGTTTATAGTCTGACCCCTTTCAAGATAATCAATCATAATCACACCTTTCGAGTCCCAGAATACTGAAGCCATCACCTTATTTGCCGACAAAATCGACTTAGCCTTTTTAGGGGGTGGTGAACCAGGTCTTCTCCACTGTTTTGATTGTTGTTTTGTTTCCGGTGTACAATAATGAACCCATGTTTCGTCTATAGTAACAAAACGATTCAAAAAATCATCTGCATCAGCTTCAAATAACTCCAAACAGTCGCGTGAAATAGTCAATGGCGTCCTTTTTTGTTCAACTGAAAGCAGTCGCGGAACCCACCTTGCAGACACCTTGTGGAAACCCAACTCGTTGACAATGATGTTTTGAGTTCGTTCATAAGAGATGCCTATAATCTCGGCTATCTCTCTAATTTTTAATCTGCGGTCTCCCATTATTAAATCAAGTACTTTTTTAATATTTTCGTCAGTAGTTGACGTCGAAGGCCTTCCAGAGCGGGGTTCATCTTTCACACTCTTTCTACCACGCTTAAATTCTGCTATCCATTTTTTGACGGATGAATATGACAGAGCACAGTCGCCTAATGTACTGACCATGTCATCATAGATGGCTTTTGATGATAGCCCCGTCTTATGGAGGTACTTAATGACGGCACGCTGCTCGATTTGCTCCATTCGCGGAAATTATGTCCGATTACTTTGTTAATAAATTTATAAAATCACAACTAATTATCGCACACGTTTCGAACTTCACACAATGAACTAGTCTGAATTGAACTAAATAATGTGGGTAGATTTGATTTTTAGAATTGAATGGATCTGTGTTAGGCCGAGTACTTTTCAATCCACCCTCGTAATAAAATCTGAACTATTCTATTCATGAATCTATACTATTTCATTCGCATTCATTTTTCTCTTTATTTTTCTCTTTTTCTATATCAGATCGTAAAGTCTACTACTGGACATGTGTTCTTCCTGCTGTGTGTACTGTGGGCTGAAAATCGTAGTACCTGAATTTTCGCACCTTTACCGCTGCTGCCCGTCATCGATCTGGGTATTCTATATCTGGCAAAAACGAGATTATATTACCATATATCGAAACCCTTAAGATCTTTCTGGCATTGTATGGAAATTGCATAGGAATACATATATAAACAGTGGTAGAGCCAGGCGGCAGCTCTTGCTGTCGCATGGATGGGCCGACTCGAACCGGGGTGGTACCACGACCTCACAGAATACCAGCGTGAAGTAGAGGTTTACCTCTGCGTTTCGCTTGGTGAGTGCAGGTGGCCGGAGGCCATTTTTACTGGAAATGAGGCATTCCATCCTAGTCCTCACGGGTGAAAACGCATCTGCATTTGATAGATGTAGATGTCTATGGGCCGCAGCAACCACTTACCATCAGGTGGACTGTGTGCTCGTTTTTCACCCTTATCCTATAAAAAAATAATACAACACAACTTTTACGATTAGCTCATGGCGAAATAGGCTGATTGATTATGGCCAATATACGGAAGTGTCTCACAACTGTAGAAACAAGTGGGACAGTTATTTTATGATACACAAATTTCACTTGTAGTTAACGATAAATTTGCTGGGTCTAAAGGTGCTTATGTTCCCTGTTAAAATTTAAAGTTAAAGTTACAGTCTATGTACGTCCCACTGCTGGGCACAGGCCTCTTCTCAATTCTGAGAGGGTTTTAGGGCAAGGAAATATACACCGCGCTGTCCCAATGCGTGTTGGTGAATTTCAAATGTTTTCGAATTTTTTTTTTTATTTATCAGACATGCACGTGATAAATCAGCACTTAAAATTCCAATGAACAATTTAATTGGTGCCGACGGGGATCGAATCCGGGTTGCTCGCGTACTTTGAAAACTCAGGCTGAGATCTATAGATCGTACTTTGACTTTGCTCAGACTTAGCTTACGAAAAACTTAGCTGAGTATATGCTGAGCATAAACTTTGATTCTGTATTTATAGTTGTATCGGGCTAAGATTAAGCTAAGCTTATGACTAAGATAAGCCCAGACAGTCCAAATATTAATGGATGCTTCATTCCACACGTTATGTTTTTGACTTTAATGTATAATATATATATATATATATATATATATATATATATATATATATACATATAAAATCCAAATAAAGTCCAAATTGTATTTCATAAAGAATTTATTATTACATGAAATAGAAAAAGGGCGTATGAAAACGGGAACGGATGAGATAAGTGCAGTCAGAAAAAAATAAAAAAAATAAGATTATAAGAAATTCGAAATAAATAGATAATGGATAATAAATAGAAAATGGATTAATGCTATTTAAATCTGGAAACGGCCTAAAACTACGTATTTATTGTTATAATTAATTAGAGTAACATAAAAACAACAATTTAAAATTAATACGGTGGTTTTGAATAATATCCTGAGTTTTACGTAAGTCGTCGATTTCGTTGACTTAGGCTTTGCTAAGCGCGCACTCAGCATGACTTCGAAGTTAGCTCTATAAATACCGACATTGTCTTAGCTCGAAAGTAAAGTCTGAGCAAAGTCAAAGTACGGTTTATAGATCTCAGCCTTAGTGTGTTAGCGCTAACTATCTGAGCTACCACGGCTACCCTATATTCCCTGTGTTAAAATGTATTCGTTTTAATTTGCTTCACTCCATTTACAGTAAACAATATACACACTACGACTAAATTCTATTATAGGATAAATACTTATTTTAAAACTTATGTGACTACCAACTATTAAGGTATCGGGATTGCTGTGTGATAAATTATGTTATGTTCAAATCGAATCAACAGTTTGTAAGCAACTTGTTGCTTCTACGAGGACACTGAGGAGAAAAAATAATATAGTCACGGGCATTATTTTACTACAGTTTTATCACAGAATTTTACGTGAAAATTAAGTTTATGAGTCTTAAAAATTAATTTATCTTGTTTTTGATGGCTATATAGATAATATAGTATTTAGCTGCCGGTGACGTAGCATGTACGTTCTAAAATTAAATATAATTATTTCTTAAGCCAAACTAATAATGCAAGCTTCTTACTATATCCGATAGGTAATCACTTTTTATTTACTTTTCTCTAAATATTATAACAATAATGTCGTTTTTTTCTACCTTCTGCAGATAAAAGTAAAAATCAACTTTAATTCAAGGGCAACGAGCACATAGTCCACCTGAAGTTAAGTCAATGCCATGATCCATAAACATCTATATCTGTTCAGGAATAAGGCTGGCTTTTCACTATGGGATATAATATATATTATATCCCGAAATATAAATTATATCCCGCGATTGGCTTTCACACTGTGAGACATATCTTTGAACTAGTGTGCGTTCGTCATTGGTCATTGGATTAGCCCCCTTTACCCCGTACACCATTCTGCGGGGGCACGGTTCGGTGTGCGGGGTACAGGGGACGAAATATAATATGAAAATATCGCTCGGTCGATCGAAAAAATATTTATAGCTTGAGATGTAATATATATTATATCTCAGTGTAAACGGTTCCATATGAAATGTGAAATGGTGAGCGATATTCATTTATATCTCGAGATGTAATATTAATATATATTATATTATATCCCATAGTGAAAATCGGGCTTAAGATAGAATGCTTATTTACCAGTAAACTGGGCTCCCGTTATGCTGGACAAGCGATACATAACAGAAATATGCTTTTTTCGTTAGAATCGTGTGGTCTTTCCCCGATTAAGGTGATACCCCGACCAAAACCTTGCAATAGTGAGTTTTTCTTTGTTATTCAGAGACTATTATCTCATTACTTATGAGAAATAAACTACATCTAAAAGCACATTATTAATGTTCGATATCCTATCATCACATTCCACGTTCTAATTTATTTTTATGTGTTATAAATACATTTAAAATCTACCTTTAAAAAATGACTAAAATTATTGATAACTTGCATCTGTTGCTAAAGGCAACGCTCTAATCATTTGAGGATTACACTAATGGATAGATAATTTCAAAATCTATATTATTCATGTTTTATGTAATTTTTAAAGATCGCTTTTCTGTTTTATTTAAAATTAATTACAAAACTTGTGTGAATTCTATGATAAATGGGTGTATATATTTACCGTGTAGGGGCGTAAGTATTTCTACTACCCCATATTATCAATTTAGTGCCGAGAGTCGAAAGAGAGAAACTGATACAGTAGATAAGCATCAACATCTTCCTGATAACTCGAAATAATATAAAAAGGCTGTATTGCCAAAATCCCCATATGAGGCAATCCATGGGATGCTATATTTTTTTTTATAGGATAAGGGTGACAAACGAGCACACAGTCCACCTGATGGTAAGTGGTTGCTGCGGCCCATAGACATCTACATCTATCCTCGTTTGCGAATCAAAATGCAGATGCGTTGCCACCCGTGAGGACTAAGATGGCATGCCTCATTTCCAGTAAAAAGGGCCTCCGGCCACCTGCACTCACCAAGCGAAATGCAGAGGTAAACCTCTACTTCACGCTGGTTTTCTGTGAGGTCGTGGTACCACCCCGGTTCGAGCCGGCCCATCCGTGCGACAGCAAAAGCTGCCGCGTGGCTCTACCACTGTCTATATTCTATTCTATATAATATTCTATATTCAGCAATAAACTTTTATAGGCTGTAATGGATGATAAATCGATGGAAGTTATATAACTATGAACTATGAGACATTACATCGTGAGACGTGGCAGCGCCTTTTTACTTGCAGTTGGTTACTATTGCAGTGCATCACTATGTAACATCTGCTTACTTTTTAAAAAGATTGGTTGAATTGAGCACATTTGTTGAATACTACAAATTCGAGTTCTGAATCTCTACATAGTATAAATTAAAGTCGCTTTCCGCCTTCTGTACGCTTAGATCTTTCAAACTACGCAATGGATTTTAATGTGGTTTTCATTAGTAGACAAAATAATTCAAGACAAATGTTTGTATGTCACACTCACAGAAAACCAGCGTGAAGTAGAGGTTTACCTCTGCGTTTCGCTTGGTGAGTGCAGGTGGCCGGAGGCCCTTTTTACTGGGAATGAGGCATTCCATCTTAGTCCTCACGGGTGACAACGCATCTACATTTTGATTTGTAATAGAGGATAGATGTAGATGTCTATGGGCCGCAGCAACCACTTACCATCAGGTGGACTGTGTGCTCGTTTGTCACCCTTATCACATAAAAAAAATGTATAATACATGTATATTATATATAGTACAAATCTTCTATCCGTGTGCGGCTGGACGGATTTTGATGATATTTTGTGTGTGATTAAGTTGATTCGATAATGGTTTAGATTCACAATTGGACCCGGTAGGTGGCGTTGTTGTACAGATCCAGAAATCACTCGTGCGAAGCCGGGGTGGATCACTAGTTAAAAATAAACACACTTTCTATTATTGACGTAGACAATTATGTAAAGCTCTTTCGAAAAAGGTAATTTAATTGCACTATTTAGTACTTATGCTTAGCATCAGACGTTAAAACAGGTGGTTTTCTGAAGTAAATATTTTATCACCGCATTCATTATAGCAAGTCGAGCAGTGGAAGCCAAATAAATTTAATATAGGAGCATTGAAATCGCTAGAAATTGCTCTTAAATTGGACTTTCACGGCTTGCCGTAAAACAAATAAATATTTGGTATACTTCGCGGCGAAAGAGCTATAAACTGCGACCATAAACAAGCGAGTAACGCGGTGTACTTTGTTTTATCGCTGAAGGTGTGCTCGCTGATTACAATTTGATTTTACAACGAACTTGTTGACGACCGAAAACGTCTTGTTATAGATCGCTTTCGCGTAATCATTGCATTGTAAAATAACTCACTCTTTGAAGATTTCGTGAGTTTTTATTGCATGTTTACACTCATTGAATTTATTTTATAACTGTCTGACTAATAATATTAATGAATGGTGTATTAAAAAACTCAGTACCAACTCATTTATATATCAAGATGTTTAATTATTCACGTGAAATACCGATTAATAAGAATTTATGAATGAAAAGAGAAAGAGAAACGAGCATACAAAACTAAGGTCTCCGATTCTTTACATTAAACATTCTTTACGTTGTACCTAAAAACGACACGGCAACTGTAAGCAGGCGACTTGTCACGACATATCGCTGCGACATGTCGTCGCGTCATGTCGCTGCAGTCGTGATTCAGAACCCAGCCCGTGTTCCAATGTGTTCCGAATGTTTTGTGGGTACTCTATTTAACAAAATAGGTACTATATCTTTATATATAAAAAGTACGTGTCACGTTGTTTGTCCGCGATGGACTCCTGAACTACTGAACTGATTTCAATGAAATTTTTGGTCAATGTACAGTTTGGTCCAACTTAAAAGATAGGATAGCTTACATCTCAATTTATAGTCGCAATACAATATTATTTTACTGAAAATTATTTGTCTATTCCAAACGATTCTGTCAGATGACGATATCTGTTGACTGGATTGAGTAAATATTTATAGGTGGCGCTATGTTAAAAATAAAAACGTTTAATACAAGCTACAATTTAGTAGTATAACCACCACGTGTTTCTGTAAGTATTCAACAGATAGAACCGATTTCAAAAAAAAATTGCAGACTGTGTGGAGTTTGGTCCAACTTGAGAGATAAGATAGTTTCTTTCCCGTTAAGTGACCCTCAATTTTTTTATTGCTAATTTCAGGAGTTTTTTCGGGAAAGTTCGTTCGTTCGGATCGTTCGGAAAAGGCAGAACAACGTCTGCCTGGTCAGCTAGTATATATATATATATATACCTATTTACCGCTTTTATTTAACTTCTTTCTGTGACAAATATTATCTTTTGTCACACTGTTTAAATAATTATTGTGAGATGCATCGTACAGTGCGGGATATTGGGCCACCTGGTTTATCAGTTTCTCTTCCACGGAATCGGTGAGATTTATTTTTTGAGCAAAATTCAACGTGTTGCTCAGGCGTTGGTGGCACTACTGATCTGCGGTCGGGCGACATGTCGTCCGCTCCGGCAAACGACGTGTCGCTAGCTACGGAAGGTATTTCATAGAACTACATAGAAACCAGTAGTGTCGCGACGACACGTCGCCTGCTGCTGCTGTCTGCGGTCGGCTACGGAATTGTACCTTTACACTGGTATTCTGTGCATCTTTTTGTAATTATTATATAATTATACAAAAAGAATCACACATTATCACAGATAACGCAGATAATGTGTGAGATTATGGTTCTTTTCCGGTCGAGCTCACCACACATTCGCGCTGCAGTCATAATATAGCTGCAACATAGCTCTAACACATTTAAAATAAATAAATAAAATCATAAAATATTATTAATAATATTATTTATGTATTATGCTTCGTAAGAATTATTTCCTTGCTGAAAATTGTTGTTTCTATATAGATCGTAATTATCTTCTGCCTCATTAGTTTAATGGATTAAAGCACGACTGCTGCATGTGGTTCAGTCTCCAGGGATTCGAACCCGGAACTACATGTTCGGTAATCGTGCTTTAGGCCATTAAACCAATAACGCAAATGATAATTACGATCTATATAAATCTATGACAACTACATCTATCATCGATTGCAAATCAAAATGAGTATTAAGATAGAATGCCTCGATTCTAGTAAAGGGTTCAGATTCTCTGCACTCACTACACGGAACACAGGAGCAATATGCTGCTATTTTACGTTAGTATTCTGTGAGAGTGTGGTGCAGGTCGAGTCGGCCTATTCGTGCTGCAGCCCTACAGCTTTAACACACATGCAGTGTTACTTTACCACTGAATTTTATTAGTAAACTCACTCGTTTTACCCAGCCCAGCATTGTAATCAATGTTATGCTCAAACGATGAGATACTAGGGAGGTTAAGATTTGATGTCAGAGTTACGTGGACGCTGTGCAATTTATGTTTTATACTCGTATTACACAAATACGAGTAGCATTACACAAATATTGCCGTGTGGTTTTTACTACATATGTTTTACTATGTGACTCCTATTGTCTTGTTAGGTACCACTCTCTATGCTATAACTGACGCGAAATAGCAGTGATTGCACTGCTATTGTGTACCAATCTGAAGGGTATAAAGAGGTTTTTTAATTACAGGCTTTTCTTTTTTGTTTTTGTTTAAATATGGCGCCGGAAATAAGAATGAAGTCGTGGTACCACTTTCTAAATTCTTTATGAAATTCTGAAGTGTCTGTTCGATTTTAATAGTTGCCGCGTAAAGTATATAAGACAAATAATTATTATATAGACATTTTTTTATTAATGTTTATTTATGATTATTCATGTGTATTGTCATGATATTACAATGTTCAATAAACATTTCATTAAAGGCTTACCTTTAGAGTGCGTTCGCAGAGAATTTTGCCTGCAAACAGAAAGTTTGTATTAAATTTCAGTAGGAATTATTAAAATTAGAAGATACTAATTGTATATTTCCTCCTTTTCCCTATTTTATTTTCAATGAATAATCATATTTGCCGTATTAAGCTGCTATTTTACGCTAGTATTCTGTGAGAGCGCGGCTGTTCTTTGTAGAGCCGATCCATTCGTACTCCAACCATACGAGTATAGCTGAAGCGTGCTCTACCACGTATTAAATTCTGAACCATGTAATCTTCATACGATAAAACTTTTCTATATTTTCAGGTTTGTTTTCTTTACCAGGCCAAAGAAACAATAATATATTCAAGACATTCTGATGTTGTATAATTTTCCTTCAGAATGAAGATTCTCTTCAGTAAAATAAATAATGATTACTTATTCGAAACATCGAATCGATTATGAAAATATTAGCTCTAGAAAGAAAAATCTCACATCTCGATATGGAGAATACTCGTTGATATTATAAACTTACATGCTTCTTTTGGTATATTATTTTTTTCTACAAAAGACTGAGTAGATCAGAGCCTTAAGCGCTCTGTTTTAATTGCACATTGCTGGAGCAACCCAGATTCGGTCTACGGTGGCACCAAAGTAATTTTTAATATCAATTTTAAGTTCAGAGTACAGATTTCAGGTCAGAGTTCAGACTCAACAGTGAAAATGTCTAGAGGAAGCCGTGGGGAATAAAACATTCGCAGGCATGGGGAGGCCGCCAACTTACAAGAGCAGGCTATTACCTAGAAAACGAGGAGCCCTATGATCAGCAGCTGAACATGTATAGATAAGCTGTAACTTTGTACGGAATCATTGAAATAATAGTTTTGTTCTAATTGTTTTCTGTATGTTATTAGCATCATGGTATCCATAACTATTGTGTATGGTTTTCAAAGGCTGTCGATAATTTCAAAAATCTATTTATTTTAGAATAACTGCGTCGGATTAAACGGTGAAGTAAAAAATGTACATAATATGAAAATATTGTTCAGAACAATACACAGACTAATTTTATGTTTTTTTTTATTTCTATGATCACAATATTGCATTTTTTTATAGGATAAGGGTGAGACACGAGCACACAGTCCACCTGTTGGTAAGCGGTTGCTGCGGCCCATAGACATCTACATCTATCCTCGTTGGCGAATCAAAATGCAGATGCGTTGTCACCCATGAGGACTAAGATGGAATGCCTCCTTTCCAGTAAAAAGGGCCTCCGGCCACCTGCACTCACCAAGCGAAACGCAGAGGTAAACCTCTACCGCACGTTGGTATTCTGTGAGGTCGTGGTACCACCCCGGTTCGAGCCGGCCCATCCGTGCGACAGCAAAATCTGCCGCGTGGCTCTACCACTGTTAAAATACTGCATGCATAGCAAATACTGCATATCGAAGACTGCGTAGCGAAGACTGCGTAGCAAAAATTCGTAGCAAAAACTGCGTAGCGAAGATGACGTAGCGAAGGCTACGTAGCTAAAGAGCAGCTTCATGGCTTTGCGTCGCCTGTGTAGGCGTAAGCATCATGTTATCCATAATTATTGTGTATGTTTTTCAAAGGCTGCCGATAATTTCAAAAATCTATTTATTTTAGAATAACTGCGTCGGGTTAAACGGTGAAGTAAAAAATGTACATAATATGAAAATATTGTTCAGAACAATACAGAGACTATTTTTATGTTTTTTTTTTATTTCTATGGTTACAATATTGCATAGCAAATACTGCATAACGAAGACTGCATAGCGAATACTGCGTAGCAAAAATTCGTAGCAAATACTGCGTAGCGAAGATGACGTAGCGAAGACTACGTAGCTAAAGAGCAGCTTCACGGCTTCGCGTCGCCTATGTAGAATCACTGACACTTACGATACTAGCTAGCTTCTTCATCCTGCCAGCAGTAAAGGACTACGACTGACTCATGGTTGTACACTTACGTTTTAATATTCTAATGAATGTCTTACGAGACGTTGTGTAGAAATCTGTTAAACGCTGCCCAGTCAAGTTGGCATTATTTATTGACCTCTAGGTCGAAATCAAACTTATTTATTATCATCCAGAAGGAATTTCGGCCACGGCAGCCAGTCCCAATGGAGACTAGCTATCTAGCACAGGATCGGATTATAGTGTACGAGTGTGTGCTTAAAGACAGGTGCTCTCTCTCTATATCCTCTCCCTCTTAATCAAATTAAAATAAAATAGGTTAAAAAGTCTCTATGTAGTTTAATACTTGTACACACAATGCAACGGTAGTTTACGTCACTGAATGCGTAAGGGCCAACGATGGCATTTTTTCTCTTTTTAATAGCAATAAGAAATTCTGAACTTTTTTTTTAATTTGCTAAAAGTGCCTTTATAGCCAATGGACTATGAAAATGTAATAACATAGTAAAATGTATGCCGAAAATATGCTACATTTTTTCTTATAACCCTTTCGGTCCTCTCTACAGATAAAAAACCTGTTTAGCATCGTGACACGTTTTACGTTATTCACAAACTAGGCGTCCATTTTGCTTACGGTGCTTGAATACCAAAAAACGGCACAGCTGACATTAGGCGGGAAATTTGACATTTTATATCATCATTATTAAAATTTTCGCGTTATCACTAATGTTGCCCGAGTTTGAGGATATCTGTTCAAGAAATATGAAGAATAGACATTTAAAAGAATATCCGAACTTATTCATGTAAAATCTATCTATGAATTAGTTTTTATTTTATTTTTTATGTTCGTTAGACTTGTTTGCTCAGTGTCTGATAACGAAGATATATCTGGGCAGTTTTCGTAATTTCAGGAGGTCCTTTTACAATAATTTTAATATTATAAATACTTATGTTATCAGTAATTTATGAAAAAAAACAGGAACATGGCACCGTAATAAATATTTTATGTAGTGCAATGGAATATCCGGATATTCTTTTTACTTAAGCCAAAGCAAGTCGTTAAAAACAACAAATATCTAAAGTCAGTGTAAGTACGTATTACGGTTTAGAAACTTAGCCAAAGTGGAGCAGTAGTAGTGATAACAGTAATCTGTACGTAAATTCAAAAAACTTAGTATTCATAGTCATCCTCATACATCCTTTCACAATTCCACTGCTGAACATAGGCTACCTCCCCCAAGGAATGCCACAAAGCACGGTCCTGAACCACCTGCATCCTTCAATTTCCTGAATTCCTTACCAGGTCGTCACCATCTAGTAGGAAGACGCCCTACACTTCGTCTCCCGGTATAAGCCAGCCACTCGAGCATATTTCTTTCTGTTGTCAGGTCTTCGGATATATGGCCGGCCCAATTCTACTTTTTCTTACTAATCCGTTGGGCTATGTCGGTTACTTTGATTCTACTCGTATCTTGGTATTACCACATTAATCTTTTAATAAAAAGACGAAGCGTCAGTAGCTTAATGGCAGGGACCGCGAACTCGAAAGGTCGTGGGTTCGAATCCGCCATTCGACTACTGTTGTGAACCACTTCTAACACAAACATTTCAAGCTTACCAGAAGTGGTTAAAGGGAATATTAGTAATGTTTAATAGCATTACTAATATTTAAAAAAGATAAAGCCAAGAAGACTTTATTGAATCAAAAAAAAATAGAAAAACAAATTTTTATTGAATGGAACAATAACGTAGAGAGCTTTATTCCTCTTCAGTTAATTTACTGAACCGTCTACAAACTTTGTCCTCATATAACATCAAGAGATTTGTAACTCTCTCCGATCTCCACGATCTGTCCGTATGAAAATTTATTGCACGACTATTTGACTCTTCATTTGTCCCTTCGTTACGTATGCCAGTTTTAACACTGTTTACGCCCACATTTAAACCAAAACTTTTGGAATCAGAATTATATCGGGACGGTTTTGATTCATATTTAGAGATAAGCAAAATTAAGGGATTTTTTTACATTATATATACATATTTGATAAAATAAAAAAAAAATATATATATATATATATATATATATATATATATATATCGATATAGATATAAATATTGTTGCCTAAAACCACGACGCCTTTCTTTATATCACTAAAAGAAAACAAACTGCATGTAAGTTCAATAATAGTGGCTAGCTATCTAGTATAAAAGCGCAGTGCAAAGTTGCAATGGGACTGTTGTACTGGCGACGGTTCTGCTGCACCATGAGGGGGGTCGCATTTTTATTATTAGGTCTTGCCGCCTTGGCTGCGGCTTGACCTGAAATGGACGACCAGATTTTGGTAATTGGATTGAGCGAGATAAGAATGGCAGCCCCAGGCGAGGATGGAATTACAACGGAGCTTCTGAAAACGGGTGGAAAACCGGTACTTCAAGTCCTTTAGAAGCTCTTTAATTCCGTCCTCCATGGTGACATTACACCGGAAGCTTGGAGCAGAAGTGCGGTGGACTTGTTCTTCGAGAAAGGCGACAACGCTCTCTTGAAGAATTACAGACCGATTTCCCTTTTGAGCCGCGTCTACGTGATGTTTTTGAGAGTCATTACGAATCGTCTCGCGCACCGACTTGACAACTTCCAGCCTCCCGAACAAGCCAGTTTCCGAAAAGGCTTTAGCACCATAGACCACATAAATACCCTTCGGCAAATTGTACAGAAGTCCGAGGAGTACAATTTGCTACTATGTCTGGCGTATGTGGACTATGAGAAAGCCTTTGACTCCGTCGAAATTTGGGTGGTGCTGCAGTCCCTTCAGCGGTGCCAAGTTGATTGTCGGTATATCGAAGTGTTGAAGTGGTTGTACAGTAGGTCTACGATGGCTATCCGAGTACAGAACCAAAGTACGAAACCTATCCAATTGCAGAGAGGTGTAAGACAGGATGACGTCATATCCCCGAAACTCTTCAACGCTGCATTGGAAGACGTTTTCAAGCTTCTGGACTGGAAAGGATACGGTATTAACATCAATAGCCAGTACATCACTCACCTTCGATTTGCCGACGATATAGTCCTTATGGCAGAATCGCTGAAAGACCTAAGCACTATGCTCACTGACCTCAATAGTGTCTCCCAACGGATAGGTCTTAAGATGAATATGGACAAAACAAAGATCATGTTTGATGTCCATGTCACACCTATGCCGGTAGTTGTTGGGAACACTAAGCTTGAAGTTGTTGACGAGTATGTTTACCTGGGACAAATAGTCCTACTAGGTAAGTATAACTTCGAACGAGAGGTCAATCGACGGATTCAACTCGGTTGGGCAGCGTTCGGGAAATTACGTCATATCTTCTCGTTAGGTATACCTCAAAACTTGAAAACGAGACTGTACAACCAGTGCGTGTTGCCAGTGATGACTTATGGAACTGAGACGTGGTCCTTCACTGCTGGCCGGATAAGGAAGCTCAAGGTCGCTCAGCGAGCTATGGAGAGGGCTATGCTCGGAGTTTCTCTGCGTGATAAACTTAGAAATGAGGATTTCCGCAGTAGTACCAGAGTGACCGACATAGCCCAACAGATTAATAAGCTGAAGTGGCAATGGACCGGCCATATAGCTCGAAGAACCGACAACCGATGGGGAAAAAAGGTTCTCAAGTGACAGCCTCGTACCGCCAGGCAAAGTGTAGGGCATCCCCCCACTAGATGGTGTGACGACCTGGTAAGATATGCAGGAAGTTGATGGATGCAGGTGGCTCAGGACCATGCTTCGTGGCATTCCTTGGGGGAGGCCTATGTTCAGCAGTGGAATTGTGAAGGGCTGTAATGATGAATGATTTGATAAAATATTTCGTTATTGTTCAAGATTTTATGATACAGTTTGTAACAAAGTGATTTTTTTAAATTTATTTAGGCATTATCTACAAGGTTATCAGCCAAAAATAACACGTGTAATTATTCATTCTTTATTCTTATGCATTCCAAAACATATACATATTTGAAATTTTTTTTGTAAATTGTTTGTGCGTCACATTGCTATGTTTTGGGAGGTTTTAACGGCAGCGACAATCGATGACAATGGTATCTGATGGTGCCTAGGCAGCAATATACCTTTAACTTCAACAAATTACCTTGTTTGGCAACCGCAGTTTTTTTATTATTTCGATTAGAAAGATACTACTAATACTTCAGTTTTACTTGGCACTTGGTATTATATTACGCCGCTGCTACACGCGTCTTCATCTATATGTAGATATAATTATAATATATTAGCAATGGCTGACCAGGCAGACGTTCTTTCCGATGACTCTTTGTCCTATAAAAAAAATTCCAAGTCAAATCTCTCAAGTGGTAGAGCCACGCGGCAGCTTCTGCTGTCGCACGGATGGGCCGACTTGAACCGGGGTGGTACCACAACCTCACAGAAAACCAGCGTGAAGTTGAGGTTTACCTCTGCGTTTCGCTTGGTGAGTGCAGGTGGCCGGAGGCCCTTTTTACTGGAAATGAGGCATTTCATCTTAGTCCTCACGGGTGATAACGCATCTACATTTTGATTTGTAATAGAGGATAGATGTAGATGTCTATGGGCCGCAGCAACCACTTACCATCAGGTGGACTGTGTGCTCGTTTGTCACTCTTATCCTATAAAAAAAAGTTGGAGCAATCAGCCAACATTTACAAAATTTCATTACAGTCGGTTGAGTTTCGGAGATTTGCGTGAACGCACATTTACACAGGATTTTACACGGGATTTTAATATTTATTAAATTAGTCTACAGAAATATTTATCAGCACCTTAAATTATTACAATTTTTTTTGCAGAAAAGTTTTTGTGATTTCACAGAGTTAGCTAATTGAAACCTCGAAGCAATAATGTTTTTTCGTAAGTTTGTGCCTAACGAGAATTTGTTTTGTTCAAAGTTCTAAGTTCTAAGACTTGCAAATGAAGTTAGTTTTATAAAGTGTCGCCATAAAGCCACTCCGTGTTTACGAGTCACGAGTACGTTATTTTTGTTGCATAACAACACATAAATATGGAAAATTTATTGTCGACCTGCGTGGTTATTGTTAAATGTTATGTGTGTGTATCTATTTCAAGCTATGTATAACAGTTTTGTGTTTTAAACAGTACAGTGTTGTGTATAATAATAAATAAAATTGAAGTATCTGTTTGTAATGTCAAAATAACAGCTAAAATAAATTTAAATTTTTATCTGTCTGTGTGTCCGTTTGTTCTAGCTAACCTTCGAAATGGTTGGACGATTTTGACGGGAGTTTCAGAGATGTTATAAGGAGTAATACGTTTATTTTAGAAATCGAAATAGGGTTCCGCGCAAAATAATTGAAACCATCAAATCGTTAACAATCCAATCGTAATATATTTCTCGCGGATGAAGTCGCGGAGGGCAGCTAATTTCTAATATGTTATAAAATAAAGAGATATTAGTTGATATAACCAATCAGTAATGAACCATCATGTTATGGAAATGTAAATAATGATTTATAACAACAGCAACAAACTGTACAAAAAGGGTTATTATAATATCAAGGAATACATTAATGAAAAGAACCCCTGGGAATAAGGTGATCGCCACCATGCTGGTTCTATGAAAAATCATTTAAAAATTGTATAAACGAAGTTATTGTTAAGTAAAATATGTTTGAAAAAAAAGTCCCGCTGGGTTTCTTGCTGGTTCTTCCCAGGACTGGGGTGTTTTCCGAACCAGTGGTAAATAAAAAATGACTTTCAATAAGTATTATGTAATAATCAATATTGAATCAAAAATTATTCTATTCTATTCTATGGCGGTGTAAACATCCCGTTTACGCCAAACATGAAAATACCCAAACTCATTTGCCAAGCGTGGCTTAAGCATTGAATGCGACGCTAGAAAATGGGATGGTGTCAGAGATTAAACATAATGTTTTTTATTACTGTTCATTTCGCTGCGCCTATACATATACTGGTTGACTTTTTTACCGGTGTAATAGGTAAACGAAGAAGAAAACATTGCATAGATAGTTATAATTTTTGTTTATTAATTGACATTTATAAAAAAGATTTCACAATAAATACTCTAATTTGAAACAAAATTTTACGTAGTAAGATAAAGAAAATATTGCTGTACATATTGAAGATAACAATTATAATAATTTAAAATTTTGTACAGCCGACTTCAATGAAAATTCTTAAGGATAACACATAAAATTATTGGTCAGACCTTGATCAAATTTATATGAGAACACATGAAGAGCATCATCTTTCAAATAAAAAAGAATCATCGAAATCGGTTCACCTAGAAAAAAGTTATGAGTTCACACATATAAAAAAGATAATACAGTCAAATTGAGTACATCCTCCTTTTTGAAGTCGGTTGAAAAACTGTCAGTCGTAGGACTGCACTTCAGAAATGAAAACGTCTTAGCTTACACGCACACACAATGCGGCATTGTCAATGAGCGTTGTGTAAACCGCATGTGCGGTTTACACAACGCTCGGTTTGCAAAGCACTCTTTTCCCTGGACGTCATCAAGTCGAGTGGGCCTGATGGAGTCCCTCCTATTGTTCTGAAGACATGTGCTCCGAAGTTGGCACAGATTTTAACGCGTCTTTTCCGATACTCCTAATCCCAAGGCGTAGTACTGAATTCATGGAAGACAGCTTTGGTCCACCCGATTCCTAAAAAAGGCGACCGCTCAGACCCGTCCAACTACAAGCCTATCGCCATCACCTCCTTGTTCTCCAAAATAACGGAATCCATTATAAACTGACAGCTCATGCGGTACCTTGAGGATCACCAGGTGATTAGTGACCACCAATACGGTTTTCGTCGGGGTTGATCAGTTGGTGATCTCCTGCTCTACCTGACTCACAGATGGGCGGAGGCAGTAGAGCCCAAGGAGGAGATATTGGCCATTAGTTTCGACAAAGACACATAGACAAAGCCTTCGATCGGGTCTGGCATAAAGCGCTTCTTTCGAAGTTCCCTTCCTATGGGCTTCCCGAGAAATTGTGCCATTAGATCACCAGTTTCCTTGCTGATCGGAGCATTAAGGTCGTAGTAGACGGTGCATGCTCTGATTACAAGCCTACGAACGCTGGTGTTCCACAAGGCTGTTTCTTTTGCATATCAATGATATGTTGGAAGCTGGTAACATTAATTGCTATGCAGACGATAGCACTGGTGATGCCTTATACTTCGGTCGTACCAATATTTCACGGGAAAACGTCGCCGAGTACCGGGACAAACTTGTGTTTGAAGTCGAGTCTTTGCTGAAGAAAGTCTAGGATTGGGGCGACTAAATCTAATCCAGTTCAATCCCCAGAAGATACAAGTTTGCGCGCTTACCGCTAAAAAGAACCCCTTTGTCGTATCTCCTCAGTTTCAAGGCACTCCTTTTGCTGCCTCAGCTAGCATCGGAATCCTCAGCATCGACATATCGAACAGTGTGTAGTTTCTTGGTCACTTGGAAGGGAAGGCCAAATTGGCCTTTAAGAGGCTTGGCGTGCTCAGCAGAGCGAGACAGAATTTCATGCCAGCACATTGCTTGTAACTTTACAAGGCGCAAATTCGGCCTCACATGGAATACTGTTCTCATCTCTGGGCCGGGGCACCCCAGTGCCAGCTCCTTCCACTTGACCGCACCCAGCGCAGAGCGGTTCGAATCGTCGACGACCGAGTTCTTTCTGGTCGGCTCGATACACTGGTGCTGCGTGGGGATGTTGCATCCCTTTCCATTTTCTATCGAATCTATCACAGGGAGTGCTCTGAGGAATTGTTCGGATTAATTCCGGCAGCCAAATTTCACGAACGCCCATCGTTTCAAAATTCAAGATACCATCCTCAACATCTGGATGTTCGGCAGTCCACGACTGTGCATTTTATTAGGAGTTTTTCCTCGTCCAACTTCTCTGTGGAATTGTTTACCACCGGCGATTTTTCCGAATCGATACCACTTAGAGACTTTCTAAAAAGCCGGCAACGCATCTGCAATTCCCCTGGTGTTGCGGTTGTTCATGGGCGGCGGTAGTCACTTACCATCAGATGAGCCGCATGCTCGTTTGCCCCCTCTTCAATAAAAAAAAAACATCTGTGTATATGTATCTCAGCATGACGACCCTGCGAGTACAGTGCTTTTTCCCCATCCCAAAAGTGCCCAACGTGGCTAATGAAGTTCTCACTTCAATAATTGAAATGTGTTATTAATGATAAAATGTATTATGTAATAACCGAAAATTATATGCAAATATGTGTCTTATGTTATTTCTATAGTCATATCATCGATTATATTTTTACACTGGCTGGTACCTTACACGTTGCTGCCACTGAAGAAATAATTGTGGAAATATTATCGTTTTAAATTTGAAACACACACATACACTCTTCTATATATTCTATTACACGTATAGATAAATCCTCTATGTGACTAAAATAACCATCAGCAGCCAAAATTACTATAAACTTAAAAAAAGGAAAACATAACCCTTTTTATTTTCCCGTAAGCGGGTAAAAAGGTGTCTATATGAAAAGAAAAATCTCTGGTGGTAGTTGATTCCACAAGGAAGTTGTGCGAAGAAGAAAACTTCTCTTAAATCGCACAGTGGTGGACCGCCAATCATCCAGATGGTATGGATGGGATCGAGAGTTT
This sequence comes from Parnassius glacialis, assembly GCA_033319125.1. Classification (NCBI taxonomy): domain Eukaryota; kingdom Metazoa; phylum Arthropoda; class Insecta; order Lepidoptera; family Papilionidae; genus Parnassius; species Parnassius glacialis. The sequence goes on from JAVANC010000025.1 coordinate 32,129,090, forward strand.
TGTCGTGATGTGCGATGGTGAAATTGTGCGGCTGGAATTAGTCCGAACAATTCCTCAGAGCACTCCCCGTGGTAAATGCGAAAGAAAATACAATGGGATGCAACATCTCTTCGCAGTGCCAGTGAGTCAAGCTGATCGGAAAGAGTTCGGTCGCCGACGATTCGAACAGCTCTGCGCTGGTTGCGATCAAATAGAAGGAGCTGGTACTGGGGAGCCCCCAGCCCAGAGATGGGAACAGTATTCCATGTGCGGCCGAACCTGCGCCTTGTAAAGTTGCAGGTGGTGTGCCGGCATTAAATACTGTCTCGCTCTGCTGAGCATGCCAATATTTTTAGACGCCAATTTGGCCTTCTCTTCCAAGTGATGACGTCACTCGATATGTCGACGCCAAGGATTCCGATACTGGCTGAGGCCTTGAAACTGTTGAGATACGACAAAGGGGTTCTTTTAGCGGTAAACGCGCAAACTTTTGTCTTTTGGGGATTGAACTTGACTAGATTTAGTCGTCCCCAGTCCGCCGAGATTATATTCAACAAAGTGTCGACTTCAGACATAAGTTTGTCCCGGTACTCGGCGACGTTTTCCCGAGAAATATTGGCACAGACGGTGCATAAAGCATCATCAGTGCTGTCATTCGCATAGCAATTAAGGTTACCGGTTTGCAACATATCATTGATATGCAGAAGAAACAGCATTGGCGATAGCACGCAGTCTTGTGGAACCCAGCGTTAATAGGCTTGTAATCGAAGCATGCACTTTCTACTACAATCTTGATGCTCCGATCTGCAAGAAAACTGGTGACCCAATTGTACAATTTCTCGGGAAGCCCATAGGAAGGAAGCTTCGTAAGAAGCGCTTTGTACAAAACCCGATCGAAGGCTTTCGCTATGTCCAAACTAACAACCAACGCCTCCCCCTTGGACTCTACTGCCTCCACCCATTTATGAGTTAGGTAACCCAGAAGATCACCAGCCGAGCGACCGCAACGGTAACCGTATTGACAGTCACTAATCAGCTGGTGATCCTCGAGGTACCGCATGAGCTGGCTGTTAATAATGGACTCCATTAGTTTAGAGAACAAGGAGTTGATGGCGATAATCATATAATTGGACGGACCAGAGCGGTTACCGTTTTTAGAGATCGGGTGCACGAAAGCTGTCTTCCATGATTTCAGAACTACGCCTAGGGATTAGAAGTACCGGAAAAGTCGCGTTAGAACCGTTGCCAACTCTAGAGCACACGTCTTCAGCACAATAGAAGGGACGCCACCAGGCCTACTCGACTTGTCTAACGAACTTGACGTCCAGGGAGAGGAGTGCGCTGCGCACTGAGCGTTGGGTAAACAGCACATTCTGCATAGAGCTCTCACACCGCGCGATGGTCGGCAGTGTGTTCCCCCCGTCATCAAGAATCGAGTTGGATGCAAAGAGAGAGCCCAGTATACCGGCTTTCTCCTTTGCGGCATGGGCTTGTGGCGGCGCTGTCGTCGCGTCACAAGCGAAACATGTCGAAGTCGAACAAAGTTCCGAAGTTAAAGCAGCATATATAGAATAGCTCTGAACTACCACTCGGAGCGTTGGCCGCTGCCCAACACCTTGCCACCAGCAACATCTTGGCAGAACACCTTGCCCGGCGGGAGATCTCCCCTTTTCCTTTCACCCGCCACAGTGGTGATCAACCGACGTGATATAAACACGCAACCAACAACCTTCGGAAACTACAACTTTAAACCTTCATCATCGTCCTCAAGTACCCCATTCATCCGCTCCTGAGCAGATATTGTCTGCAGTCTTCACATTCTGCAAGCCATCTAGCTTTACAAAGGTTCATCGCAGCACTGGAATAATAATGCTTCCTGTTCCTTCAAGCTACTCTCTGCGCCACAGTGTTCGGCACGGCTCTGAGACTTACTGCTCGCCTCTGCTTCACGGCACTCTCGCAGATTACTTGCCTTCTTCTCGACTCACCGCAGACTTACAAGGCAATTCCCTGGCACTTGCAAATTCGTCGACATCTAGACTGCACTATCGACCTCCGTTCTGAACAGGGGGGTGACGTGGCGGCGCTGTCGTCGCGTCAAATGCGAAACACGTTAAAGTCTAAATCGCGCTAACAAAGTTCCGAAGTTAAAGCAGCATATATAGAATAGCTCCAGAAACAGAAACAGAAACAGAAACTTTTTTATTCAATATAGATTATAGATACTTATTGAAAGTCACTCTTTTGTATAATTACCACTGGTTCGAAAAAAAACCTCTGTCCTGGGAAGAACCAGCAAGAAACCCAGCGGGACTTTTTTTTTAAAATAACAGCTTACAATCATGTATGTTACACAAATTAACAACACAACAAATTAGAAATAGCTTGGTAGCGATCACCTCATTTCCAGGGATTATTATCATCTATAAATTCTTTAATACTATAATAACCCTTTTTATACAAACTTATTACGTGGTCCTTCACTGCTGGCCGTATGAGGAAGCTCAAGGTCGCTCAGCGAGCTATGGAGAGGGCTATGCTCGGAGTTTCTCTGCGTGATAAACTTAGCAATAAGGATATCCGCAGTAGAACCAGAGTAACCGACATAGCCCAACGGATTAGTAAGCTGAAGTGGCAGTGGGCCGGCCATATAGCTCGAAGAACCGACAACCGATGGGGAAGAAAGGTTCTCGAGTGGCAGCCTCGTACCGGTAGGCGAAGTGTAGGGCGTCCCCCCACAAGATGGAGTGACGACCTGGTAAGACATGCAGGAAGTCGATGGATGCAGGTGGCTCAGGACCGTGCTTTGTGGCATTCCTTGGGGGAGGCCTATGTTCAGCAGTGGACTTGTGAAGGGCTGTAATGATGATGATGATACAAACTTATATATATATTTACTAATTTAGATATAGCATTATTTACTTCGTCATATTTTAGCAAATGTCGATTTAATTTGAAAATTAAAGAAGTGTCATCTTAAAATAATACTATATCATGGTTATCTCCTACTATGTAAGGTAAGTCATTAATGTATACAAGAAACAGAAAGGGGCCGAGAATTGAGCCTTGAGGGACGCCCATCTGTACCATCGACCCGGAAGAACTCATACTGTTAATGACAACTTTTTGCGTTCTCTTACTTAAATATGAAATAATTAATTTAAGAGCATCACTTCTTACACCGTAGTGTTGAAGTTTCCTGATTAATGTTTCATGGTAAACACAATCGAAGGCTTTGGATAGGTCACAAAATATACCCAAAGCATCCTGTGAATTCTCCCATGCATTCAATATATATTTAATCAGCTCAACACCGGCATCAGTTGTCGAGCGACCCCTTGTGAAACCAAATTGATTTTTATGAAGTAAATTATTTATATTAAAGAAATTTAACATTTGATCAAGAATAATTTTTTCAAAAATCTTACTAAGTGTTGGCAGTACAGAAATAGGTCTGAAATTGGCGGGGTCTAATGTACTACCAGATTTAAATAAAGGTATTACTCTACTACACTTCATTAAATCAGGAAACACACCAGATTCGATACTAGTATTAAAAATAATAGCTAAATGAGGCGCGATTGTATCTATAATAGACGCAATAACTTTAACGAAAATCCCCCACAGATCCGTAGTTTTCTTAACATCAATAGTTTTAAAATATTTTACAATATCTTTTGATGATACTTTGTGAAATGTAAAATTCTTTGTACACGCATTTACATTTTGTTTAAGTAATGATTCGGCGACCGCAGGAGAAGAATTCAGTGACTTAGTGGTTAATATCGGAATATCAGTAAAATATTTCTCGAAAACCATTGCAACGTCCTGATCTGATTCGGTTAATTTGTTATTAACACTTAACTGGGAGTTTGAATTGCGAGAGTTGATCTTACCAGTTTCGCTATTAATTATACTCCATGTCATTTTAATTTTATTAGTTTAGTTTTTTATTAATTTTAATTTTATTATTTCCGAACTACCACTCGGAGCGTTGGCCGCTGCCCAGGCAGAACACCTTGCCCGGCGGGAGATCTCCCCTTTTCCTTCCACCCGCCATAGGCCAGTAAGTCGTCCTCTCTGTGAAGTAACCCGCCTCCAAGCGTAGGACGCAAAAAAGATCGCATCCCGTCCCAATCGGCTGACTTATAATGCCAAACACGGCGGCAACCTGTAGAACGCTACCGCGATGGGAGCGTAAGTGGCACCGTACTCCGGATCAGACAATGGTCCCAGGAGCCAAGAGGGGCATCGACGCAGACCTGATACCCGTCCGGTTGAGAGGTCAGCAGAAGGTCCAACAAGGAAGGTACATGATCTCCAACTTCTGGTATCCGCGTAGGCGAGGTAACCAGTTATGTCAGACAATATGCCAAAGCAAAGTCCTAATCAGATCTACCCGCATGATCGGTTAAACGAGAACCAAGACATTCAGCGTGGTGGGCGTTAAGATCACCAAGCATCATGATCTCTACGGATGGAACCTGTTTTAGCACGGAGTCTGTGTCGGCATTGCTGCTATGGGA